>CAHIKZ030005436.1:565000-842500 GCA_903632075.3 Acanthosepion pharaonis
AACAATTGCTTTATAAATACCTTCTCTTTTACATCCCTGGTAGCTCACTGACAAATTGAATTTCAAAAACTCCAAAATAATTTTGATCTCAAGTAGGTCTTAATGTTGACCTTTTTACCACTTCCTGTCCTCGTCTAACTTCGATTGAGGGTATGTGTTTTATTATAGATGGAGGGTGATTAGAATTTGGGTGGATATATAATGTATTAGGATTTGTTTTCCTGCATGGTTGGTATGTATTGTTACTAAGTCTAGTGTTCCATCGAAGAAGATCACCTTTTATAAATTTGTATTGGTTGTAATTTTTAGGTTTAGTTATTTAAACTCTCTATATATCAATTTTCTTATTTTGTCAGTTGTGAAACTAGTAGAATTCCTCACAACTATAAGACCATCCTCTCTATATAACCCTGTATCCTCTATACTGATGTCATGGTGGGCTATAAGACTGCATACAATGAACAATCCAACAAATTCCGAAGACTCCGCATAGTAAAACAACTACACTGTAATGTCAAAATAATCTCCTGAATTATTCTTCATCCAGAGTTTAAAAGCCTAAACATACATTTTTTTTTTTAAGCTTGAAATTCTTAAAATTAACATTTTTTTAAATAAAACTCTCTGTCTACTTCATTGTATCTTAGATGTATATTCGTAACCGGATGTCGTCTATGTTGACGTGCCATATAAGTGTCAATTTATCTAGACATGAAACACTAACCCACTATCACTAAATTCTCACCTAAATTTTCACTGCTCTATTTTATCTTTGGTCCGTCTTTTGATTGGTTAACCAAGAGATAGCCAAAAAATTTAGAAATCTTATTACCCCACCCTTTCAAATCTCAAGTAAAGTACCGAACTGTTTTCTGATTTCACAAGTAAATCATTTTCCTCATAAGATACCCAACATCGCCTGATGATGGAACAATTTTTCAAGTTCCGAAACATAGAATTTTTTGTAGCGATCTAAAATATTTTCTAATAGAAAATATTATATATATATATATATATATGAATAAAAAAGACAATAGGAAAAAATTTCTATGGCGGCACTCTCCAGAATTTTCCTTCTGAGTGAGTGCCGCCATAGAAAATTGCCCAAATATTAATCTACGCCCAGGTTTTTTTCCCATTTCACCTTTCTTAACAAAATTCCTGCTCTTACAAACAAATATACACAACAGATTCATAAAATCAAAAGAAAATGGTTGAATACATCAACACAGATATAATGACAATATTCGCCACAGATGACAATTACTGACGTTATTTTTTCAGTTAAAAAATATGAAAATAGCGTTTCTCTACAAAGTTTGCTAGGTACATTCTGTTTTTGTTTTTATTAGTTACTTTATTCAATTAATTTTATTGTCATATTTTGCTTTGATAGAGTCCACATTGGACGAAACGCGTCAGCAATTACCAGTTTTCCTATTGTCATTTTTATTCATAAATATTGTCTTCTCTACTGGTTAAATCAGAGAAATTTTCATATGTATATATATATATATATATATATATATATATATATATTGGTTGCAGTTCATTATTACTGGGTTAATTTATATCCTCAATGGTTTCTTTTATTCTTAGTTTTCTGTTATGATTAACTAAAATTTAACATTTTCGATAACATTTTCAGTGTATTTATTTTAATTTAAATAAAAGTGCATGTTGGAAAATGAATTGGGTAACGTAAAGTTTTGGCTTCGACTTTCGGACAAAATATAAAAGACTTTTCGACAGTAAAAATATTGACCATTTTTACCATTCTATTCCTCTATAATCTTCACTCTTTCAGGATAAATGATAAATGTAACTGTAAAAGTAAAAAAAAACTTTTTACAAAATAGTGCTCAATGTAAATTTACAGAGCATTAATATTATAAATTAATTGATTTAAAATATGTTTTTTCGCTACACAGTTCTAACCATGTTTCAAAAATGGAAGCTAAAACCTTAGAAATTAATTTTATAATTAAATTAAAGACATTAGTTCCATTTCATCTTCAAGCGAATTTTGGAGCAACCTATTTTTATAATTACTGGGTTTTAAAGGCACAGCCAAAAATGATAATTCACGTTTCCAAGGATACAGAGAAATCCATTCATCTAGACAAGGGGTGTTTGCGTGTTCATTATCGCTGTATTTTGTTGTATCCGTTATTAGTTACGTTTTGGTAGAGGGTAGGGATGTATTTTTCAATGAATTCTGACATCCGTTAAATGCATGTCGTCTGGATTTTTTTTTTAATTTATCATTAACGGCAAAAATTCTTACGGCATATTTTCTATTTGTATAATTAAAGATTTTTGAGTGGGTGTTTAGGTTAGAATAGGTTTTATTCAACTACGATTTAAAAAAAAATATGTATGTATATTACTAGGTCACAATTTTTTTTTAAATGTATATTTAAATATTATTCAAGTAAAATTTTTGACAATGACGGCAAAAATAGCTAATTAATATTTCTGACTTAGTAAACTTTTATTTTTTTATATATTTTATATAAATCCAGTAACATATATTTCTTTATGTATATACAAAGGACATGGGTCATTCAATGGCTTACATCGTCTAGCTTTTCAGATTAATTTTATTTTACTGTAGGTGTTTTATTGGACTCTTTTAAGTGCCTGTGGTACTTTGAGAGATGTGTTTAGGTTAGAATATGTTTTATTTAACTATAATTTTAAATTCGAAGCTTTTAGCTTCCATTTTTGAAACATGGTTAGAACTGTGTAGCGAAAAAACCATATTTTAAATCAATTAATTTATAAATATATATATATATATATATATATATATATATATATATATATATATATATATTACGATAAACGTGCAATCAATTTATATGAACGCACAACCTTTAAAAATTTAAAATCAAACTCAGCGTTGCTACTGGCGCGCTCCAAAAACAATAACTCATTTTCAATAGCATTTTCGGATACAACAATACATATATTTTCGTTGTCCTCTTATTACTAAGAGAAAAAACAAGAACAACATCTATTCTATACCTGAAGATGTCTGTAGGAACAGACGAAAACTTGTAGTAAAAATAGGAACTAATACGCCAGAAATTTATGGAAACAAGGATCAATACATTCATAACGGATTCGGAGGTTTTTGTATATTATTTGAATTGTTTGCGATGATGGATTTCTCGCCAATTAAATCATTAACCTTTGCTTTTGTTTTTGTGTGAATAATATATATATATATATATGTAAGCAAATATATGGATATAAATCCGACAGTATGAAAGAAAAATACAGAAAAAACTAAATTCTGAATATGCATTATTAATGTTAAAATAAAGTCGACGTCGGACGTTTCGGTCTATTTAAGACCATCTTCATGGGCATTTTCATTTAAACATAATTAACATTATAACTTATAACAATTTAACACAAAAGACGATGGACATAAGAGCCCAACTAATTCAAACAGATAACTGAAATTTTATACAGATCAGCGTTCTGTTTAAATATGATCAAGTAGTCGTCACGTTAATTATGTTTAAATGAAAATGTCCATGAAGATGGTCTTCTAGATCATATAGTGAGGAAAGAGGCTTGGGAAATTTGATAGTCATAAGACAGATTAAAGGTAAGCGGGACAGAGAAAACAACGTTTATCATACTTAGTGTTGTGACCAAGTAAATGGTTAAAGAAATAATAAAACAAGTGTTGCAGATATATCATATATTAAACCGTAAGTACAGCAGTAGAGCATTACAAGATTAGTGAGTGTGTTTCTGCTGACCTTGCGTTCAATCTATTCAACTGTTATATTTAACAGTCCCCACACAAGGAATGTATGTGGCACAAGTCGAGTTTAACGTGGGTTTCTCCGACCCCGTAAGCTCGGCCAAAAATATTCCCTTTGTACCCGCCTAGACGAGTTCAGGAACTATCTAGCTCCCCGGACGAAACTTTACCCTGCGGCAAAGCCTCGTCCGTGTTCCTCTCCGCCGAAGCAGAGAGTTTGACAGTTGAACAATCTATTCGACTGTTATATTTAACAGTCCCCCCCACAAGGAATGTATCTGGCCCAAGGCCGAGTTTATCGTGGGTTTCTCCGACCCCGTAGGCTCGGCCAAATATATTCCCTTTGTATCCGCCTAGACGAGTTCAGGAACTGTCTACCTCCCCGGACGAAACTTTGCCCTGCGGCAAAGCCTCGTCCGAGTTCGTCTCTGCCGAGGCAGAGAGTTTGACAGTTGAACAATCTAGAAGACTGTTTCCCCAAGGCCTTCTCTCCTACTAATCTTATAGTAGGTGGAAGATTCCGATATAGACTCTTTAGAGGGAGGACAGCACATCACTTAGTGAGCTTGAGTAAATGGATCAGGGAACAGGGTTTACGAGAAATAATAGAAAATAAGATTTATTAAGAGCTACAAAGGACAGGAATTTGTGAAGAATCGTGATCGCCTACATCTTGAGGGGACAAGGCACATAAAGAATAAAAAAAGAAAATTCTGTCAGACGAGAGTGTCCCAGAACATATTTATATTGTCTATTATTAGTCCCACTCCGCCTTCATTTTTTTCTCTCAGTTTGCATATGATACTATCCGTGTAACTTGTCATTTACCCACCTAGTTTCCCATAAACAAGCAATATTATATTTAGCCTATTCATCTCCTCCTTCATATTTACAAACTGGCTACATTGACATAGAATTCCCTGTCTTCCTATTTTTCTTTTGTTGTGAACATTCGGTAGATGGCGGTCAGATGACACATGTCATGTATTTCCTTACCGAACGAGGGCTCAATCCCAAGGAACTTTACCTCTTTCCCGTCATTATTTTTTACATTAGTTTTGCAAACGGTAGCAGGGAGACTGTCAGGTAAAAATGTATTTTATTTGTGTATGAATCGCATTTCCTTTTTTTTTCTGAAAATTAAAATACACATCCATGGACAAAAATATCACATGTGTTTTCCGTTTTAAAGGAAACACAATTACAAGTATGATTTGACAATAATGCCAAAAGCGATATTTCGGATTAAATTACCTAAAACCGTTGGCCAATGGACCCATTTTTTTTTCAAAACAATTTTTTTCAACATTATATTTATTCTATCCGAATTATTTTTTGTGGCTCTTATTTTATATCATGTACATAAAGGAAATAAATTTAGAACAAAAATAAAATTTTTGTGGGTGACTTCTATTACCAGGTGGATCCATTGAACCTATGGTTGAAAGTTTTAATTAAATGAAAAATATCGTCCTTTCTAAATAGGTTTATTTATCTTCATGAATATGATAATGAATGTGATAATGTCAGTTTGACTTGTTCAAAAACGGACGATGATATTAATGATGACAACAAAACTAACAGAAATGATTCTTCAAACAATGTGAAATTTTAAACCAGTTGAAAGAACTCACGGAAGAACTCGGTACTACAATGTTTTACACCAAAAATAGATCTTCACATTTTGCAGGATCTTGTAATTCAGATCTTTCCTTTATATTGGTAATGAAGCTAACTCTCCTGGAAATGACCCCAAAATGGACAAATGCTGAAGAAATTCGAGTCTTGCCAGTATTGATATAACTATAAACTCTAGTGAGGAATACTCTTCCCAGGAACTATCCAATTAGAGAAAGAAAACGGTTGCAGGTTGTGTGGCCCTAAAATGTATAGAAAACGCAAATTGTTTGTCAAACTTGCCAAAACATAGCTGCCAAAGCCATTTGAGGTTATTCTGTACAAATTGAAGCGATGAATTGCATTTTTTTAAAATGTAATTTGAATTAAGTTTATAATTTCAAACTAAATATGTATTGCAATTTTTCTGTTTCACTGAATAAATTTTAATTAAAATTATTATTTCCTTGTCCATCTATAATTATGCTTACCTAATATTATCAAAAATGCAAAAAAGTTTGAATAGTTTTTAGAAAAAATAGAAAAGGGTCCATTGGACCCAATTGGTATTTAATAGAATTCAGTTTTCTTGATAGACGAATTGTGTAGCGAAAAAACCATATTTTAAATCAATTAGTTTATAATATATATATCTTGATAGACGAAGGGTTAAAACTAAACACTTCTAGCGCCACTTATGAACAAAAAGGGACGAAATGTGTGGCTAGTCCAGCACTAGAAGTACATAGGTATTTTTTATTGCGGATAAAGTAATCACTGTAATCATAAAGGCATACAACTGTTCTATTAGCGGAACCTTCCTTTAAGGTAAGTTTTTGAATAGTCTGTCTCGTCTGTAGTTAAAATTCAACTGCATAATGATATTACCTTTGACAGCGCAATGCTTTATCGTTGCTCTCTTTTCTGTCTCTCTAAGCAATAAGTATTAAGTTTTGCCTACTTTTGTCTTCTGCAAAGAACGAAACACAATAATGTCCGTAAGGTATCATTTAAAATGATATAATTCACTTTTCAGATATTGAAATCATTGTTCTTCCATATAATAAAAGATGGAATAAAATCTTAGACGTCTAATAACCTATTTAAAAAACATTCATTTAGCACGTTCAACACAAAAAAATATATGTATACATTGAAACCAAGATAGAAACATCGAGTAACTTAGCTACTAAGCTTGTGCAAATAAATAACACAGAGAATAGGAATGATAGTAAAACCTAAACATTATCAAAAGTTACAATGGATAGGAAGTTGTGGAGAGCCATGAACGGTCACACCCTGAAGACACACGGTGTACATAAGAAAACATGTTATGATGAGGTATTCTATCCAACTGTATCTTTGAGGTGTAACCTTCGAAAGAGTTTTAATTTACAGTGATAACAATATAGCGAAATTGATGTTGTTGATTTTGTTTTTTGTTTATCTGCATATCCACCTCTCTGGATTAGTTAATGTCGAAATCGAAATATTAAGCACGCAATGTTATCTTTTGTGGGAGGTAATAATGGTTTTGGTGATACAAGTCTTACTAATTAATCCATAGATGAGGGGAGAATAGGTGGATTCATGCCTTTCTCAAGGATATTTGCACGTAAGTGTATATATCGAACCCAACTGAAAGTGGATATTTGCTCTACTGCATTACACCACTCGCCCATGCAAACACCCAGAAACTGGTATTCCGAAGCGGTCACCCATTTAGGTCTTGCTTAACTTAAGTGATTGAACGAAAACTGGTTTTACAACGGTGACATACCCCGTCATCCGAAAGAGTAGTCTACTTGTTCATAACAAACTGCCTTAACTCTTCACTGAAGCAGCTATATTCCTATACTCTCTCTCTCTCTCACACAATGAATATCTCTAGCTGTACTGAAACATAACGTTTCTACTTTGTCAATAAACGGGTGCAAATATGTCACATTGTACTAAAATGACCAGGGTGCTAAAATAATCATGTTACCGTTTAAGTAAAACATCTTTGCAGCGAAGTCGTCATTGCAAGCCTTGATTAAAATTTGCACCTAATAAAAGATATTGACAAAGATAATCAGGAACAGCTAGTGTGGAAGGATGAATGAGAAACTGTGAATGTCAGGAAATCCATCTCCACTGCGGAGTTTTAGTGCAAATAGAACGGGTGGAATCTTATTGCAAATTGTGCAAAACCTGAAAAAGATGCAGAGTAGCGTCAGAAGTTAAAGGAAATTTTGAAAGATTCTTCACAGCAGCTTATTGGAAGATGAAGTTTCCCTTTCCAATCCGATGTTTAAGACGGATAGTAATTAGCAATATTATGTTCAAGACGATGTTTCACAATCCAATATGTTTGCGACGACGTTTCACAGCGCAACGTGATGCTTGATACGAAGTTTCCCATCCCAGACATGAGGCTGGTCGTCGCATTCCAATGTGATGCTTGAGACGGCGTGTTGCATTCCAATGTGATGCCTTAGACGTCGATTCATATTCCGATGAGATGCTTTCGACGACGTTTTATATTCCACGCAAAATTTATATAGGTATAAAGAACAAACAAACAAACAAACATACATACACACAAACACACTCGCACAGCCTTAAACATATCAATCTATTATACCGTATTTGTATTCTAACTATAAACAAAATTTTTAAAAATCCTATCAAGTTTTATGAGTACTAATATATTCCGTGTGGAATTTATTAGTACTTATTCCAGCAAAAAAACAAAAAAAAATGAATATACTTTACGAAATGTGACTCAACCAACTTAATCATACTGAATAATTCTTCTTCTTCAAGTAGTGTTATGCAAAATACTAACATTGTATACCAGTTTAAATGTTCTTTGGGGATTGTATCTCTGACAAAAAGTAATTACATATATTGGCTTGACAATATTATCAAGACGTCTTACACTCCATTTGTCGGATACAATTTCTATCGCACAAAATTTAAAGCCACATTTCTTTCCACTTTCACCAAATACTTCTGGACATCAGCAATATACTACACCTTGAAAATAATAAACAATAACTTAAAATTCTCGAGGTCATCAATATCACAATTAAAATACATTTAACCAACATTTAATGCCATTTTGCGTTCTACCATCTCTGGTTGTCTCCTTTATATTGTGAACGCTTGTTTAAAAAAAAACACCATAGATAGAACGGATGAATTTAAAATTTCAAAATAATTGTAACAAAGCGCATTCAGGCGTGTTTACAAAACACAGCGATTACAGTAACATTAAGTTTGTCTTTGCAATTCACCCCTGAGTATGATCTCGGAGGAGATCAAAAGTACGTGTGCTGACAAAAAATACTTAAAAGGTCGAAGATATAAGTTTCCCTTCAAAAACTTGTCTGATCGGAGGTATGATTAAAACACTATCGAGGGCTTACGGCAGTATCACGCTGAAACATCAGTTCTCGTAAGATAACCGAAGTTTAAGCAACGCCGAACCCGGTCACTAACTGGATGGGTGACCGCTTTGGATACAAAGCGCTCTAAGCTTGGATGTGTGCGTAGAATTCCAGTTGGCTTCGTTATATTGACTTACACGCTATGGGTTAATTAATAGGATTTGTATCAATAAAAATCATTATTTAGTCATTCTTGCATTGTAAACATATTTTCCGGGTTTAAATAAGCAGCAAAAGGTTGGTAAACCGTAGACAACATCAAATCGATCAAATTCTCAGTTCCCATTGTGTAAGTAAGAATTTTCAAATCAAATATATATATATATATATATATATATATATATATATATATATATATATATATGAAGAAAGATTAATACGCAAGCATTTTCCTAGTGAAAATAAACTAAGTAATGTTTTCAATAAGAATACAGTAAAATTAAGTTGCAGCTGTACTGAAAACTTATTAAGAAACATAATGTTAATATCTTAAATAAACACTTATACCAAAACCAAAAAATGCCAGACCAAACAATGGAAAAATAAGAATAAAAACTGATGAGGATAAACAAAGATTATGTAACCGTAGAAACCCTCATAACTGTCCTGTACAAAATAAATGTCGCACGGAATAATTAGTTTACCAATGCAATATTTCTTCGATTGAAAATCCTGAAAACTTAAAATTCTATATAGGTTGCACAAGTCATGAGCTCAAAAACAGTTTCAACCAACATCAAAGTTCATTTAGGATAAATAAATATAAAAATCAAACATCTCTCTCAAAGTACTTCTGGCACCTAAACGAATCCAATAAAACACCTACAGTAAACTGAAAGTGAAATAGAAATGCTAGAATATGTAGGTCATTAAATGACCCATGTCCTTTGTGCATACATGAGAAAATATATTACTAAATTTATAAAAAATAAAAATTTACTGAATCAGAGAAATGAAATAGCTATTTTGTGCCGTCATTGTCAAAATTTTCCTTAAATATTATTTAAAAATAAAATTAGGGGTTCGACCTGGTAATTTACATACTTATATTTGATGTGAAAAAATGATTTTATATACTGTAAGAAATTCTATTACATTCACTTGAATTATATATATATATATATTCGATTTTCAGCTTAGTTGATACATACACAGAACACACACACTCAACTAAGCTGAAAATGGAATCATCCTTTATAATGGCTAAAGTTATAGCCGAAAGCGCTCGGAAATATAAAACATTCGGACAGTTCTTACACACCCTTTGTCCAGAAAAGAAAGCTCTTGTTCGAACACAAGAAAAATTAAATAAAAAAAGCTCAACCGTAGTACCTTGTCTGTCGTTTTTAATGAAACATGCATATATATATATATATATATATATATATATATATATATATATATATATATATATAAAACATTAAATAATTACTCAAAAAGATGCTTAATTTTGGATTAGAATAAAACGTACCGAGAAAGACAATAAAATAAAATAAAAACTTTTCTACTTGTGCTTGAAGTAGTGCTAAAAGTTTCAGACATCCTGCGAGACACCAAACATCCGAAGACAATGGACGTACAATACTTCATCATACATTATGGATAAAATATATCAGAAAGATCACGACATGTGCATTATTTTATTGCACAAAGCATCTGCACACAATAGTCACCGGAACTGTACTGCATGACTTCAGTCTGAATATTTACACCCAACAATTTCACCTTTGATGCAGCACTGTTTGACATTAGTCTTATCCTTTACTTTAAAAGCAAACGTCTGGTACACTGAAAGATGTTCGAAGATGCCTCCATTTTTTTTTTTTTTTGTTTAGAAACACTTTGTCCTCCACTCCACTGGCTGTAAACCTTCATAATAATTTTTTTACGAACAAACTCAGAGACACTGAGTGCAGGAACATCAAACGCAAATATGTTAAACATTAAATGGCCTCGTTCTTCTAAGTAGACACTTTTCTCTACTCAGTATAAAGAGTGATAACCAAATGGAATTTTAACACGGGCCATAACTCACAAATATAATACCAATTACGAACAAAAAATGCAAATGTAAGAATGTTCATCGAATGTATCCGTAGAAAGTTAAATAAACCAGGCGAACGAAACAGAAAGGTCATGCAATTGTTTTAAAATGTATTGGTTTGGTGCATAATTATCAGGCGTTTTTTAAACAATATCTATTATGAAAAAAGAAATAGAACAATTCAACAATAACATTTTTAAATGAATATTCCGGAGCGTATGATTATCGATACGCGTTTTTATAACCTGAAAATAAAATAATATAGTAAAAAAAAAAACAACAACAATTTTTATTAACAAATTATTCGCCAACAAAAACGCCTGATAATTATGCACCAACACCATATTAAACACTTTTAGACTTCATTTCTGTAAAAGTATTTACAAGACATCCATAGAAATTTAATTCCGTCTAAAAAGGAAATTCTGGAGAATTAACTGTTGCTATAAAAACAAATGTAGTCGAATAAATATCTTCATGTTTTTTGGGGGTTTTTTTTGTTTTTATCTGAAAATTTATCTGCTATGATATACCTCAGAGATAAGAAATATCTTTTAATAATCTAACAGCTAAGAATCAAAACTAAATTTTATTTTTCAGGTGTCGACCGTAGTAGGGATCATCGAGACAGTACGAATGATCGTTTGCGTAGCTGCATAGAATTTTCTTCGCATGGACTGCATAGAGCTTTGAATTGTTTTCTTCACTTAGACCGGTTGCCAACCAAGGATATAGAATCCAATTTGTCCTACTATTTACCCATAACAATGAAGAAGTGTTGGATCCATATCTTTCCCGAGGTAAGTGAATATTTAATTGGTACTACTTAAATGAAATAATAATAATAATAATAATAACAACAACACTATATATATATATATATATATATATATATATATGGAGAGAGAGTGAGAGAGAGAGAGAGAAAAAGAGAAAGAAACGTTATCAAATCCATCCCTGACTTCTAAAAATATGGACATTTTATTTACAAGTACCAAGTTTGAAAAGGTGCTTATGTCATTGATAACTGCGTGTTATGAATAACCAAGAATAGACTCCTCTTATTTTGTTACTCTCCACTTTGAGTGAGCTATTTCTGTTTACTGGGACTATAAAAGGACACTATACGCGAACCTTGTGTTCTCAGTTGAATAAAGCTTTCTTGAATCCCACACCCACGTACTTTTGCCATTAGACTGTGTACTGATGATGTGGGCATTTTTATCAAAGTGTAAAGTCGACTTCTAATGGTCGCTACTAGTCTAGGAGGAGTGGTTTACCTGGTCCAAAGATTCTAAAATCAGTGCCGTCGGGAGTTCTAATCTCCTGGTAATGGTGGCAAGGTCGAAGATGAAGACACAAACTAACTCCAGAGACCAAAGGTTGGAACAAGTGGATGATTACTACAACAGATCTCAACGGTTGAACCAGGATGAAGGAAGCTACGCATGACAGACATGCTACAGAAGCTGCCACCCGAAATTATAACAGATTTAACACAAGCCCGTTGCAGTATAATAACTAGATTCTGCATGTCTCATTCCCTGTGTGGCTCAGAAGAAGATAAGTGTGTGGGTCAGTTACTCTCAAATTGAGGCCCACGTTAAACAAATTCACGCTATTAGCCTTTTCTACTACTCTGGTTTTGTTTCACCTCTAACTAAATCTTGCGAAAGCGAAACGTCGATAGGGAATGGATGATGGGAGCAGGTTTCGGGGAAACTGAAAGCTATTGTCCTGAACCTGCATGTTGGCGGTAAATTTAGTCATCAACGACATCATAAAGGAAACGATCACCTAAGAAGAAATTAAATTTGTGGAGATCAAATAAAGCCGCTGAAACTATGTATGTAATTACAAAGTAAAGTCTAGATTTATCAATGACAGTTTCAAAATTAACATTTGTAAATAAAATCTGAATGTAATAAGTCTTTCAGGGGCCAGGGATCAATTTGATATCATATTCTAAACAGGACACCACTTCTAAAATGATAAAAGAAAAGAATTAATGTAATATACTTTATATACGTCAAGATAAGACACAAAATGTTATTACTTCGCTAAGAATTTTTAATTCATCCATTATATTATCCAGCTATTGCTATTTTAATATTCTATTTACAGACAAAAACAAAATGAAATCACTTGCCTTAAAATGTTTATAAAGCATTTAAAGCAACCTTTGGTCTCTTGTTCTTTATTTGATAAAGTTTACATTGAGATATCTGAAAGTGTAAGTAAACGAAAAGTATATTGTTTAAATAAAGTTAATTTCGGAAAAAGGGATATTGAATAAAACGAATGAATATCTCAGTATCAAATCAACTATTTAAGAAATGAAGTAAATTTCAACGTAATCTCGGCTTACCGTTTGGAGAAAATAAAACATTCCTTCCGGTCATTTATTTGGATTTTAGTCTGATTCACATAATTTCATTTATACAGTGAACTTCGGTGCCATTTGCCAAACCTAAACTTGTTTCATTTTAACTTCCCACCCAGACATCAACGCCAAGTGTCCATATAAGTATAGCATTTAGTTAAAATTCTGCTTTTGGGATTTAATTCTATCTAGAGGTAAAGATATGACAATTTGTTTTCATTTCCTAACATCTTATCAACTTTGACCCCTGCGAGACTCCAATTTTGTATTTCTCCCTTTAGGGCGGTTAAAGCCAGGGCTTTGTTACTTACACTCGAGAGAAAACCATAGTGTCATTTATGTCCACGCCATTCAAGTTACAATAAATTTAATTGACACATAAACGTGGATGCTAGATTGGTTCTTAGTTTTAGTTTAATATCTTTCTTCCATAGAAACACTTAAGTGCTACGTAATATCATTTGATGTAATGTATTCTATAAATTTCAGCGATTAAGTCTTGTCACCATAACATCTCTTGTATATTTTTGAATATCTTGTTGATATAGAATATTATTTCCGCTTTGATTTGGGAATCATTCAATTTAGAAAGCAGGACACCGACTCAATTATACATAGATATGAGAAAGGATAGGTCTGCCTCGACCGAAATATTGTGATAAAACTAATATATATATATATATATATATATATATATATATATATATATATATATATAACTCATTTTTTACGGTTTATCAACATTTTGCAGGCTATTTAAAGCCAGAATATATTTTTTAATTCTAAGAATTTGCGGTGGTATAATAGTGGTATATATATATATATATATATATATATATATATATATATATATATATATGTATGAAGAAATATAGTCATAACATGTGCTATATTTATGGGATAAAGTGCTCAATATCAGAGATAGAGCGTGTGTAAATATAAAAGTGAACATAGAAGTCAACAATTAGAGGCCACAGTCTGTTCTATGTGTATATATATATATATATATATATATATATATATATATATATAAAATATATATATATAATCGGACAACCTATTTTGTTTCACTCGCATCCTGGGTATGACGACAAACTCTATTCGACAGCAAGGCCTCTGACCGGGATTTTGAGGATCGTTGAACCTCTTAATTGCTGCTATCCCAGGTACACTTTGACCCGGGGGTGATAGCAACTTTTAGGGTCCCAGCTATGGGCAAATAGTGCACCTTAAAAATGTGGTCAGACAATATGAATTTATAAAAATACATTTTTGTAAAAAATAAAATCACTGATGCCCCCCCAAGAAAATTAAATATCGGCATTAATGCATCATAAGTAGTTGATATACCGCAAGACTACCTTCCAACCTTTTTTGTTTCCTCTCTACGTTTTGGATGCAGAAAGAAAATAAAATTAATTTTGCCCTGAGAAAGTTTTCATAAATTGTTATAGGTCAATAAATGTTTTCTGTAGAAGAAAGCTAGTTTTTCTTTCTAATGTATATTTCTTTTCATTTTAGCATATTAATGATAGATTGCACATCATTTTCAATAACTTACCCTCTAGATTCCATTAGCTTTTCTCTCACACTCTTTTCTAATTATGGCGTCATAAAACGTTTGGCAATTTTCAACTACTTCCTTTTACAATCCCCTGCATTCATTCGCGTGTTTTGTCCTATTTGATAGCCTGAGGGAAAAATGATTGTATCATCCGCTCTCTTCCTCTTCTGTCAATTCCTATTTCGCTTTCTATTGATAAATTTTTCCAATCTCTTTCTTCGTTTTATTTTTAAACTTTAATGATAGGACATCTCATTCTTTTTGCTGTCTTTTCTTCACGCTCACTTTCTCTTCTTTCTTAATGCCACTTTCGATTATCTTTCAATTTTGGCGATGTTGTATCAATGCTGTTGATTCCAACGCCCGAATACGCAATTTCATAGCTTGTTGCAGTCGATTTTGCCTCTCCAAAGAAACAGGCAAATTAATGGAAAATTTACTTTTCCCCACTTATGGAACATTTATAATGGGTCGCAGCAAAAGTTGCTGAGTGAATTTCCAAAACAACATTTAAATATTTGAACAATTTTTTTTTCATTTTGTTCCACAACCTTTCTTCTACCTTAAGACAAGTTCGTGTCTCTATCTTCCACTGAGCGTAGAGCAGTTCGTCACCTAGAAATATAATAAGTGGATTTTAAAAAGCTTCCAGTGAACTGAAGTTCTTCCCAATTAGACAATGCTGTAGGGTTCAAAATAAGTTCTCATCCGATAGTGAATACGATCTTCAAAAAAAGAGTTGAGTTCTCGCGTTTGAAGACGACAACTTTCCGAATGGTCAATCAAAAATGCTTTTCATACATTTTTTTACATTTAATCGGTCTAATTTGGAACAGTACTTGTCTTAATTAAACGTTTCATCTTTGTGAAATGAGAACGTAATTCATAATACTTTTCCAATCTCAACACATACACAGCATCGCTTTCTTCAGATGCAGACTAGATTTTGGGATGATTAAATCTGGCTCCTATTTTTTCCCGTAACATTTTTATCCTATGATCAATTTCCTTATCCCCTATACTAAATTTATTATAACTGATCCATTCACCGAGGTGTTTGACGTATTCAGTATTTAATAATTCCGCATCCTGAATTTTTATAATGGTTTCAGAGTATTGCTTATCACTGCTTTCATTCCATCTCCTGATCATAGTTTCTGTTTGGAAAGGTTTCTTGGGTTTTCTTTCCTGGAAAATTTAATAGAATATGTTGATTATTTTATGTTGAAGATCATTCTTATCCGAACTGTGAATAGCTATGTGATCATTATAGCCTCTTCACACATCATCAGTACCCTGGCCTCCGGAGGCAAAGCAAGAAACCTGTTTTCTATTAGTAGAATCGAATCGGTTATATAAAACATTTTTTTTCATTCTTTTCTATTATATATTAAAAGTCCTCAGCCATAATTTAAATAGATACTGAAATAATTTCTTGTTTGATAATTGAATCGGGTTTAGAGAGTGGGTGAGTCCGAAAACATTTCCGGACCCCCACGGGCATCAAATATCACATTCTGTCTAAAATATAATAGCTTTACTATTAGCAAAGGGGTAAACATTAATTGCAAGTTGTCCGAATGCATCTTTATTAGCAAAAGGAAGAGCAAAACCTGCAAATTACAAATTGGATATAACAAAATCAAACAAGTACAACAATTTTAATATCTAGGAAGTGTTCAACAAAGGACGGACATTGGGACATTGTAATCCAGAGGCACATTGGGATAGCACAAGATACCTTCCAAAAGCTATGTATTAAGAAAAAGAAAAAATTGTTAGAAAAAAGATTGTACTGAACTGTTATGTAATACCAGTTCTACTATATAGTAGAGGATTCAGTACAATCTCCTCACAAATGAAGAAGAGACTTGAAGCTACAGAAATCTGGTTCTACAGAAGGAATATTAGAGTAACATGGGCCGTAAATGGAAGACAGTTGACATTTGTAGCACACATAATGAAGAAAGATAAATTGGAAAATCTGATAGACACAGGAGAGATAGAAGGCAAGAGGGACATAGGAAAATAAAGTATAGAATAACTTGGAAATGGATGGCGGAACAATGTTTAGAGGACGATTTATTAAGAGCTACAAAGAAGAAAAAATTGTGCAGAGCCATGATCGTTAATGAAATGACGGGACATGAGTCATAGAAGAACAGCAACACAGTAGATTCTACTGGAAGAAGAATGTTTAGCGGCATATCAATTCTTAATGGGTCATTTAATGCCGAAATTTAATTTTCATGAGAGCATTAGTAATTTTTTTTACAAAAATGTATTGCTGGTATTGTTTTTGTTTTTTGTTTTTTTTTTGCAGAAACCTATTTTATCATACCATGAAAATAGTATTTTATTTTACTATGAAAATGTTTTGCTGGTATCTTGATTATATACATTTTTATACCATCATAAAATTTTCATCCAAGTTTGGGAGTTAACTATTTGCTCAAGGCTGGGACCATAACAGATGATACCACCCTATTCACGGTGGATCTCGGAAGAACCGTAATTAAAAACCTCTCGGTCGCCTTGCTGCCGGATGTAGTTTATCGTCATACCCAGAACAGTCATTTGACTGTAAATGACAAAAGAACCCGTATTTTACATTTTCCTATTACTCCACAATAATTTAGGAGATAAAAATCGATTCATATAAACAAGGCCATAAATCGACTAAGACGAATGGGTTACTAAGACTGAAATAAAGTGAGAAATCGATGGGGAGAGATAGGGCACTGAAAGAGCAGGATTCATGGAGACAGAAGATAATGCTCGACGCTCGTTTAATTTTTTGAAAATCGTCATTAACAAAAACGCATGAAGCCAGAAGAGAGCTCTACATGCGTCATGTGCGAAAGAAGAAACAATTAGAAAAGAACCTACGGTTCAGACTAGCAATTTCAACAATAAAATAGACTGAGTTTTGTCGTTTTTAACTTTAAAATTCCTTTAGCATGCTTCGGCATCTTAATCTTTATAATGCACATGGATTGCCATGTAAAAAGGAACCCGTAATCAAGCAAGAATTAATGACTGAATAAGGAGGTTTAACTTAAATATTATGGTTACCTGGCAAAAAAAAAAACGAATAAAAAAATCAAATATACAGATTTCAAACCGTATGTTGAATAACAAGAACAAAATAACTCCACTGAGGCTTACTTAAAATCTATAATACAGCTTGAGATTTATAGATTTGTTTTTTCGATATACCACTTGCGGCACTTTGCAAAATAAACTTTTTACCGGGACACTGGCATAAATCATGTGATATAGCAAATAGGATTTATTAAAGGGATGCGTTCACTGAAAAAAGACAATACTAACTTAAGTGAATTTCCTGCAAAATATCGATATATAAATCAGAATTCTAAGCAGAATATTGGCAATCAACGAATATGTGGGTTTCTTTCGAAAATATCTTCATACTCTTGAATCTTGAATAAAATGAGTTTGAAATAAAAAGGGGTTGGAAAACTTTACAATTATATTAAGCGAGTAGTATGAAAAGACATGAAGAGGAACTGTCTAGTGGAATTACGTTAAATTGCGGCGTAGAAGTCGATATTTGAAGCCTAAATAAATGTTTCGAAAATTAGGGGTCTACTTATGTAGCGGGTATAAAAAGCAAACATTTACCACCGAGTTGTAATCAAGTGGAACATCACGCCTAACAATTACTGTACTCCACCCGCTGTACCTCAAGCAGTCTGCCACATGTCTTTGGTGAACCTATTTGTAGTACTAACACAGAAACGACAAAATAGTAACACAAATTTAGTATTCTATTAACGCTTCAGCACACATTGAGTTTTTATTTTTCTTCTGTGAATTTTGCAGAAGTTCCATTTAGCATGATGCAGGAAGTCATTTGGGTTTAAGAGGATTTTAAAAGAGTTTTCGATATATATTTCCTCATCGAACACATCGAACAGGAACACTTTCAAAAAAATCTTAATTAGCTCAGATGTCTAAAATATAACATATTTATTTATAAGTTAGAAGCAGGGATCTTCTCAATGTGGGAAAAAATTCAAATCAAGAAGAGGATAATAAAAAAAACGTGCAAACAAAACAAAATTGACGTATATAGCGGGCAAATATAGAATTAAGTAGCAGCTCTTTAAAAGTGAATTTGTCAAGAAAATCTGCTCATATAGTGGATGATATGTCGAGCAAGACTCTTCACAGGAGTGACGGAAATCATTATTGCGGCGTACAAGTCGAGTTTTCAAGTATAAATAAACTTTAAAAAAACAGAGATCGATTTATATGACGAGTATACAATACAAACCATTACCACCGAATAGTAAACAATTGGGACGACACTCTTAACATTTACTCTACATCACTTACCGTACCTCAAGCCGGCTGCCACAAATATATCCCACTAAAATATGAATTTGGTGAAAATATTTGGGATATTAACACAAATTAAAATAAAATAATAAAATAGTAAAACAAATTCGGTATTCTATTAACATTGCAGCACCCATGGCGTCCAACAACTGATATACTTGGTGTAAACACTGATCGTAGCACCGATTAACTCGGACATCCATTTTACAACTGAGTATGCTATGCGTGTCACCTGCGCAATTTCATGATAGTAATGACACTTTAATATTACATAATGACAGTTTATTTATAACCCATTTATGTTTGCGATACAACGTATATAGAAATATATCCCGGTTCTTTTTTTTATGCGCCATGTCCTTTCAGGACGTAGGCGATCATGGCTCTCCACCTCCCGCTATCCCTTGCATCTCTCAACAAGTTCCTTCCCTCTGCTTCCTCCCCCATACCACGTTCTGTCATCCATTTGCAAGGTATGTCACACGTTGTTTTCCCATTTCTCTCTTTCCCGCTATTCGACCTGTGAGTATCAGATTCTCCAGGCCCTCCTTCCTCATTATTCCCAGAAATTTCAGCTGCCTCTTCATGATATTAAGTATAAGCCTCCTCCTTGTTTTCAACCTCTCTAAACCTCATCGTTGCTTACACGCTAGGTCCATCATATCCTTAGCATCCATCTGTAGAACCACATCTGTCACCTCGAGACTCTTCTTCATCTTTGAAGAAATCGTCCAATATTCGCTGCCGTAAAAAAAGGACAGGTGCCAGGTAACAGTTCAGGTTTCTTTTCTTTGTTACCAAAGAAATCCTCCTGTCTCGTAGTACTCTGCTCAGCTTTTGGAATATGTCCTTGGCCATCCGAATATATCTACTGGTCTCAGTGTCGCACTTACCGTCTTCTGTCAAGACGCTTCCCAGATATTTAAACATCCGTATCTGCCTGATTTTAGTGTTCTCGGCCTTCAGTGTCTCAATATACAGCTAATGGCGTGACATTATGGACAGAGGCTCGGATTGAAGTATCAGTGAGTGGAGTTCGAATTCCAGTAGAATCCATTACATCCACTTACATGCAAAATGGGAAAGGTATGAATCCTATTCTTCTCTATGGGTAAATAGCAGGACAGACTAGATTCTATAGCCTTAGGTGGCAACCTGTCTAGGAGAAAGAAAATCTATGAATTCCAAACCTGCCTGGGAAGGGTTGGGTTGTGTCACTCTATCTTGTCCCAAAACACCACTTCTACTCCTACTTCTACTGTATATCTGGCGTCTCTACGACCCTACGGATCACGGAATAAAAAAATGTATACTGTAGTCTAACTTTACCGCTAGACATGTTTTACGCAACTGGTAGCCTACTGTATGTTTCGGGGTTTGTAGGTATAAGCCTAACTCAGAATTTTGAGAACTGATGTCGACTTAAACGCCAGGTTGACTTATACGACGCTATTTACGGTAAAACAATTTTATTCAACATCTCTCTATATTTTTCAGATGAGGTATTGTAGCTATTTACACTATTTACACTTGTCGGACTGTTGTCTTCACCTGTATTGTCATATTCACAACATTTCGGCCGTTGTACGCTCCAGCCTTCCCCGACTGTCCCCAAAGTCACATGACCCAGTGGATAAAAGCTTTGGTTGAAGTAAACAAAAAGTAGCATTACCCAGACTTGTGAGTTCAATACCTGATAACAGCAGGGGTGAACAATAAATTGGAGATTTGAGTTTCTAAATGAAACTTTATAGAAGTATTTTTGATACACGCTGTGTGTATGTATTAAATACAGTATCTATTATAAAATAAAATAAAAAATTCTTAAAAATAATACTCGAAGTGAACACTCACACGTGTGTGTGTGTGTGCGCGCGCGAGCTCCTACTGTATATTTCCACGATTTATAGATAAGATGAAACCCAAGTATAGGTAAATTTTCGAAAATTTTATCTGATATCTGTTGTATAAGAGGACCGACTGAGATTCATATAACGAAACATGTTTATGAGAAGCTTTTTTAATCAGATGGTGATGCTCAAAATAATCACGATTGATTTTAATTATGTATGTGGTTCTCTTATGTTTTTATTTTATTCTGTCATGAGAAATAAATATTTTATGGCATCGTAAATGTTTTCTTGCTTAACACCACAATATACCGTGTAATATGTGTTATTAAAAATAACATTATATTATATGTTGTTATTGAACACCACAATAATAATTAATTTCAGTTAGAAATACAAATAGTATGTTATACTAAATGTTCATATTTAACACTAGTATGAAAAATAACAATTTGGTTGTGAACACACTCATAGCTCTGCAGATCAAGGACGAAATATTTGTTTACGTTACTTGATACATATGCGTGCAAGTTTGTAAAATGTTGTGTAACCGTCTTCTTAATAACGCATTTTAATATGAAATCAGTTTGATTATTGCAATTTAATGTGAAAACAAGAAGTAAAACTAGTTCTATTGAAATGTTAACTGTATCACAGCATTATAATGTGAATTGTTTCAACTAGAAATATTTAAATCGGTAGTTAGCATACAGAGGCTGTTGTGTTAGTCTATCGTGATCCATGGTGCAAGCATACTAGCCTACTTACCTGTGCCGATACACCACAGAATTTAGAACCAGCTTTTTTAAACTGTCGCCTATTTTTTTTTTGGGGGGTAATTTTAAGGATTTAAACGCCAGAAACGCAGAAATATACGGTATGCATTACAGCTATGGTTAAAATCGCAGGAGTGACAGTGTTCTATAGCATTGGTGGCAACTAACTTAACAGCAGGAAAAACTGAATTCAAAACAGAATCGCACTATACTAAAAGTGTGTATACATGCGGCTGAAGACCGCTTGGAAATCCAAATTTCTACTGAAAACCCTACCATTTGCATATCATTGGAGTCGGCGTTAAAAGGAGCCTAGTGTTCCGTAGGATATAAATGGAACTAAATACATATATATATATATATATATATATATATATATATATATATATATATATCCGAATATATGTATGTGTTTGTGTAATATGTTGGGTTGGTTTGATGGTTATAGTTTTCCTTGAGAAGATCTATGAATAAGTTTCACTCAGGTTCACACACGCTGGAGGACGTTGATAACAATACAGAATATGTTTAGTTTCTTTCAGCGTGTTTAGTTTTGAGAAATATGTTTTCGTGTAGTGTATATTTTTTCCCAACATTGGTCCTGTTTTGTTTTGTCTTTTTTTTTCTCATAGATTATTTAAATATAAATAATCTATATGTAGGAAACAGAAGATGTCTGTGTGTGTGTATGTGTATGTGTGTATTCTATTTATTCACGTTCATATTTCGCGACCAATTTCGATGAAATTGAACATACATGTTGAAGACTTGCTAAGATAGGTCAAGATTAACTTTTCAATCTCCAGACCCCACCACCCACCGGATTTGGAGGAAAAATCGATGAAACTGCAAAGCCAGAACCAAGGCAAAGTTACAGGTGAACAAAACTTTTACTGGATGAGATCATGTTCTTAGCACTTAATGCAAAACATGTTGATGTTACGAAGTTTATATAGAGTACTTGACAGTTGTCCTGCATCATTTGCTTCACACAAAAAAAATTGCAAAAATCTGATTTTCGGACAAAAAATAAAAATTTTGAATTACTTCATCATTTTTTATACGATTTTCTTCAAACATGTCGCAAAAAGTTGGACATCATGCAAGAAATAAGATAGTTTTGTTTTTGTCCTGCTTGCTTCCCTGCACATAACGAAAATCTACAAAAATATTTAAAAGGCACTTTTACGCTCATAACTCCCTGGTTTTTCATCCGATGCTTTTCAAATTTCCTATATGAATTACATATGACAGACAGATTGTCTTGCGTGGATGTTTCGATTACATTATTTCAGTTAAGTGGACGAAATCTGCGGTAAACTATGACTAAAATCGTTTTTTTCATTTTTTTTTCATATGGTTTCATTCTAAATTGGCATTCAAACAACCTGTGATGCAATAATTGTTTGAAAATAATTATTAAAGTGTTAAAAGAGAAAAATTCCCGTAGAATCTCTTATTAACCCCATCTTTACATTAAACGTGCTAAGAAGGAGGGGAGCGTTCCTGCATTTGCGCATGTCGTTGAATTAATTTCTGATGTTTCATTCTTATTTTTGTTTCATTATTAGATTTGTGAACAATGCCAAACTATTTGAAAGTTATTGCGGTCATAGGAAATTTACTGAATATCTAAAACATTGAAACAATTTAACCCCGAGCAATAACAACACAAGATTTTACCAACGGAATTAATTTATTAAGAACAATAAAACGCTATGCGAAGGAGATACCGTAAAACAGATGAGGTGGGGGAGTAGCTTAGTATGCCAATGGATGTTGCATGTAAGCGGGGACGTATGCATATATTTCTAGACGGAGGCTGTGAATGAGATGCGATTATTCCATTGCAGCCCTGTACACACGGGCAACGCCGGGTAACTCGGCTAGTATAATAATTTTTTTTTCCCTAAAAATGCAGATTGCTAAAAAGAAATCTGATATGGAGTCTTTCATAAATCTGTCCTTATTCTTTGCTTGAGTAGATATCGCAAGTGAACGTCGTGGAGTGCATTTTTATCTCTTTGACAGTGGTCGTTTCTGTACTGCTTTTACGTAGGTCATCGGCAACTAACTTGCTCGACAGAGATGTATTTTACGGGTCATGGAATCGGTTATAGGGAATTTTCTACATACAAAGGTTTTATTTTGTCAGAAAACGTTACATTAACTCCTGACATTTAAGAATCCATTTTTTCCTGAAAATTCCATTAGAAACCTGCAAAATGAATGCCGAAATTAAATAAAACTGTTACCAGAATCGATGGCTAGTTCTATTTCTGTGAACAGTTTTCTAATAAAAATAACAAATTAGTGCAACTAAAGAATAGTAGAATAGAAGTAGTTATATCTTGCTTATTCCAAAAAAAAAAAAAAATCTTCAGAGAAATTTTAACCAGCTGAACAAATCATAATCCAACACATATAAACAGAACACCATATACACATAGTGGCAAAACACCAATTAGACCACACACATACACACATCATACGAAAATTATATTATATAATATATATGTAGGGAAAAATCATATTGTATATAATATCTATGTATGGAAATCAAGTGTATACACACGCACACTGGCAAAAACAAACTAGACGGACCAACCCCCCAACACACAGAGACGAACCCTACACACTAAAAAAAATATATATATATATATATATATATATATATATATATATATATTTAAAAGATTCATGTTAAAAAGATAAAAAAAATTAAAAAAACAAATGAAAACTACAGACAAAAGTTCATTTTCTCCAGCAAGACATTAATTTCTGTAGTTTACTGCTACCAGCAAGCAGAAATATTTCTCCTCCGATGATGGGAGAAACTAGTCGAGGAATCTAAATGAAATAATAATAAAAAAAACGAAAGAATATTAATCTACAACCCAGTGTGTCTGAAGATTTTATTTTTTTTAATATTTTTTTATTGTTCAAAAAATATATATATATATATATATATATATATATATGGAAGTTACATATATATATATATATATATATATATATATATATGTATGTATGGACAAAGAATATATACATATATACATATATATATATATGTATACGGACAAAAAGACACACCCAATAGACAAGATTAGAGGAAGGAATAGATACACGGTGATATAAAAAGATAGGAACAAAGACATTCAAATTTCTTTGTTTTATTACTACTCAAACATTTTTTGGTCAGTCCAAGATGGATTTAGATGGCTACCACTACTTACTAATGACAAGACGGGGAGACCCACTCCTGAAACATTCTACAGGCAAAAGGAATAGTTGTCATAAGTAAATATCTGTTTGTTATTTAAACTGCGGGTCCTCTGCTAGTCGTGATTTTTTTCAATCCTTTATATTCGTCCTTGAGCATATATTTATATATTCGTGCTCGATTGAATCTCTGGGCAACGAGATGTAATAACATATTTTTCTTGTTTTGTTTTTATAATATTAGATCCACTAATTTAGGTGAGTAATACAATATATATATATATATGTGTGTGTGTGTGTGTGTGTGTGTGTTTTTAAAATTTCCGTTTGTTAAGTTGTTTCTATCCTTTTAATCCCTAAAGAGAATGAATGTTCTGATCTATTGCTTAAATAAATTCTACACTTGGATGCACGACCCTGTATGCAGTAGCTTTATTTCAGAATAATTCATCCATTAAATTTGAAATATTGATTGCGTTCCAGTGAATGGTTTTGTGTCCCTTATATAGATTTATGCGAACTGTGTAACATAAATCTTAGTTAGAATGATTGAATAAGCCAAAGTTATTATACGCTTTACCTCTCATGATGCGTTTGTGACAAGCCGATAAACCCAGCGCCAAGCGACATTTATGTTAATAGCATATGAGCGCTTTCGGGAGCCAGAACAATTGGCACTTTGTCGCCACAATAAACTTACAAAAACAATTAATTTACGTGAGAGGGAATACAGGAAAATATCTCACTAGAAGCTTTTGAAGTAATTACATCATTGCCAACAGATTTGACGTCATATTTCAAAAAAATATCCGATATTGTGTTTCACTTCCTTCTTTGAATATTGGGTAACTGTTTATTTAAAACACCGCGCAGATGAACACTCCAGAGACAATTTTACATTTAAACATTCAAAAGTGAATATAGACGTCTGCAACCTGACGCGTAGCGAATCTTTTATCTCCAAATTTTACATAATTTTTTACATAAAATATATAAGTAGGTTATTATTCATAAATAAATTACGTACAGTAACAAGAATGTAGATTATATTTCAAATGGTTATTATATATAGAATTACCGCTTATTATGCTGTGTATATTGATGAAACTACGGATATACTGCGTGTAACAGCAAAATTGTCCACATAGTGTAACAGCAAAATTATCTCTCCCACAATTTTTCAATATTAAAAAAAAACACTAAACTCATTAGGTTCCTTTTTTTATCCTGGTTTTCAGATGTTTTGCCATCGTGACACCATTTCTCGTAAGAGTAACTGAAAAATCCTTTGAATTATTGTCATGGGTCCTTACCTATAACTACAGAAGGAACTCTCTTCCTAACACTATGTATACTACGCTTCTCAAGAGAGAGGGACGAATCGAGCCCAGCTAACCAACGTTAAACTCTGCCTTGTGCCATATGCAACCCTCGTGGGGGGGTGACTAGATACCGAATCGAGCCGAGCTTCTCGTCTTGACGGTTGAACTCTCTACCTCTGAGCAGAGAGGAACCCGGACGAGGCTCCGCCGAAGGGTAGAGTCTCATTCGGGGAGGTTGACCAACCCGATCCCGTTTATACGGGTTCTACGGGCATTTTTTGGCCGAGCCTACGGGCTCGGGAAACCCACTTTAAACTCGGCCTTGTGCCACATCTTTCCCTCGTCTCAAGTAAATATCGAATCGAGTCGAGCCGATAGAAATTCACTCCAAACTAGACTGACAGTCATAATAACACCTTCCATATCTTGTATTATTATTTCGTGTAATATACCTTCGTTATTTCTACTCTTGTGTTCGTGTTGTTCTTCCTTGGTCCTAACGTAGACCATAACAATTATTCAGCTAAAAATAGAACAGGTTAAAATTGTCTTCCCAACTGAAGAATGGCTAGAGGAAAAAGATCATTCAGGCCTTCAGTTATGGTACCAACATATTCTCTTCAAGAAGAATCCAGAATAAGTTTTAAAAAGAGGGGAAACTAGAAAGGAAAACTGGACATGAACTTCGTTTTACACTTATGCAAGCCAACAGTTGCTATCTTAGGGAAAATCAGGTAAGGGAAAGACATATTTCATTTGTATTTTCTTAAGTGCGATACTAGCCCAGTCCTGCTGCAAAAAAGCCACTCTGACAGATGAAATTTGTTGAAGCAGGATTTTGATGACGTCTGCTTGAGCGCTAAACGAAGTGGGTCAAGGTGCTTCAGCCTGCTGTCTTCAAAACCCTTTAAGTTTATGAAACGTGTCTTAACCACACCTTTCAGTTTGATGCTTGGACTTCCCAGCTTGTCTTTCAATTTGTCTTTGTAGCATTAGAGTGGACGTCCAACTAAACGGTTGGAGTTTGGTAGTTGTCCATACAGCACCATTTTTGGAAGCTTATGCTCATCCATTCTCAGAGGACAGACAACCTAATGCTTTCGGTGCCTGTAATGTTGTTACATTTCTTCAGTAATTCACTATTCCTGTCCCTGTCATCCCATTTCACATCACATATTACACGAAGACAGCATATGTGAAAGTCGTTGATTCATGTGCTTGTGGTACTGTGTCCAAGTTTCAGCACCATAGAGAAGGACTGAGAGTACAACTGATCCGTATATGTCGGTCATTACTCTTTGGTTATTCTGGATTGGATTTCTCTGTCTATTTTTCCATCTGAAGAGACTGTTGATCCAAGATATGTGAACGCCTCAACGGTATTTAATGCCGTACCCTCAATAAATAAGTATTGGCTGGTACATTAGCCCAGTCTTCTTTATGTTCATAGTGACTCCAAATGGTTTCGCTGTTTCAGAGAATTTAGCAAGGATAGTTTGAATGTCTTCTAGAATGTATGAAAAAAGAGAAGATCGCGTACCATCTGCAGACCAACTTTTAATTGTGCTTTAAATCGTTGCTGATTGTACAGACCTCTACTTGTTCTGAGTTCAACATTGACTCCTTTACTTAGGTCAGAGAATGCTTTTCAAGCGTAACAGAAAAGAAAATTGTAAAGAGTTACAAAGCAAGAACGCAACCATGTTTTGTACCACTGGAGACAAAAAGGCGTCCGATTGCTCACTTTCCGACCTTACAAAAGCTTTCATTCCTTCGTGAAAGGAGATAATATGGAGCATTTTCTCTGGAACACCTAATTGTGAGAAAACTTCCCAAAGAGCAGTTCATGATCCTGTATTGAAGTGAAGTCTAAAAAAAAAACAACAAATATATCTTTGATTTCTTCTCGTACCTTTTCTTGAGCATGCTGGAGACAAAGGAACATATTCACGGTTCAGTAGAGCGAAAACCGCACTGGGTCTCTGGTAATGCCGATTCTGAAACAAATTCATTAAGCCTATTCAGGATGATACGATCAATGATTTTGCCAGCAACCGAAAGAAGAGATATACCTATATGGTTGTCACACTCACACCTGTTCCCTTTGGGCTTATACAAATGGACAATTGAAGCATCCTTATACTGCTGTGACATTTCTCCCTTTTTCCCACCCAAAAGGTTGAAAAAAATCACAAATTTTGAGTGTCAATGATTAGGTGCCACATTTGTATGTTTCAGCTGAAATTCCATCTTCACCGGAGGATTTTCCATTCGAAAGTTGTTTGATGGCCTTTTTGACCTCGTAAGTTGAACGGTTAGCAGAAAGGCTTTGTACAATCGGTCACTGAAGTAGATTGTTTATTACTTCAGCATCAACAGAAGAATCCAGATTTAAGACCGTGGAGAATTGTTCTGCCCAACGTTTGATAATGTGCCTTTTGTCTGTCAAAACAATGTTATCTGAAGAAAATATTGGTGATAGACCGCTGGAAATGGGACTAAAAATACTCTTCAAGTTTTGGTAGAATTATTTGAAGTTACATCTGCCAGCAGCCTACTACAAAGCTTTAGCCTTTGCTGTCAACCAGCCCTTTTTCATCTCCATGAATTTTGCTTGAGAGTTTCCTTGGCTGATTTAAAGGATCATTTCTTTGATACGCATGCTTTGTCTTCCATCCAGACCTGATAACATTTATGCATGTTTTCAAGGAAAGATTTAAATTCAGAATCGTTGAATGTCTTCATTGAACATACCCGAGCGTTTCTTTTGCCGAGTCATACAGTATGTTTAGTAAGCCAGGCCATGCCGATTTAACTTCATTACCTACAACAAGAGATGAAAGTTTTAAGTCACACAATATTTGGAAAGAGTCTAATGTTTCCCTGTCTTTCACCTTCGTTATGACTGCCTTCTTTGGCGGTTTTGCTCGATTGTTTTTAACAGGATTCTTCAAATGAATTGCTGTATGTAAGCAAACAATTTTGTGATCTAACGAATACTGACCGATTGCTAGTGATTACGTTAGGTTTGTGCCGGAGGCGGTCACAGCCACGAACGATGAGTTAGTCAATGAGATGGTCGTGCCCTGATCTAGAATGTCGCCATGTAGATTCAAAACTAGTTGGTTCGCAGACAATTGTGTTGGTGATTACAAAATCGAATTCACTGCAAAGAGACAGCAGCAATACCCCATGATTTCCAATGACTTTACCCCAGGATAGTGTGTCGCATCCAACACGAGCATTGAAGTACACCATGACATAAATTTTGTCATGAAATGACGTCCGCCTTAGAAGTTCACGAAGGTTTGAGTAAAAGTTTTCTTTTACCGTCTCGGTAGAGTCCATGGTAGGACCATAACAACTAAGTAAAGTGGCATACTTATTCCTACCGATAAGTAAGCGAAGAGATATTAGTCTCTCAAATAACAACTGGAAGTGATTCCAGTCGGGACACAAGATCGTTTCTGCAAATCCTACGTCAGATTCTCTTATCGCAGATTCAAGTCGACCTACCCAGAAGAAGGTTCAGCAACCTTCTACGTTTTGAGTTACCCTCTGTCTGAAAGTCTGGGTTCTGATAGAGCAGTAATGCTGATGTTGATCTGTTTAAGTACAGGTGTAATAATTGCTGTTCTGCTTTCAGGGTTTTTCTTATTGTCCTGAAGAGTCCTTACATTCCAAGATGCTATGAAATATGTTTGCTTTGATTTTCTGAAATTTTGGGTGCGCAATTTGGATGCATCTTATGACAGGGTAATGCATGGAGATGCAAATTTAAGTCGCCTTTTATTGACCCTTCCTCATAAGAAAAAAGCAGCGCCATCCCTAAATTGGGCTGCTTTGTTATGAGAAGAGGAAACGAAATGCAACAATGTCCGATTATGTGCTGCTCACCGATCATCTACCTTTTACCACCCATGTGTGAAGTTCAAGCTAGAGACTGCCAATGACAACCTCCAACTGTCCCCGTCGCTATCACTTTCTCGCCATGGATTTCTGTCCTGCATGCAACGGATCAAACTGCAGTAAGGTTTGTTTAAAGTGGTCAGTTGCTTGTGCGTCACAAAGCATACTCTCTCCATCAAAACAACATAGCACATAGAGGTACACTGTGTGCCACGCGTTAGGTGTTTGTGATGATTGCATGTTATAATATTTGACCTCCGCTGGGAAATAGATTTTGTGGCGCATTTCAGCTGTGATGAGAATCCGATGAAATCTTCCAAAATGTTTATGATTAAATATATATATATATATATAAATTTGAATAAAAACAGACCACTTTAAGGTTCCATGTAATAAATTATTTCACCACAGCCCTTTTAATGGGCTCTGGATCATCAGACTTTACTTCCAAAAGTTGACATGAAAAATGAAAAGAAATTTACACATTTTTGACGGGCCGTATTAAGCATATGTAAAATTAACGAAGTGGGGAAGGAGAGAGAAGATATGAGTGAGTTAGATGTACCATTTCAATTCTTTATCCTTAACCCGACTTGGTGTGGTCTAGACATCGCTCAACTTAACTTATGTTATCTCTAGATATGGATGGGTAGGGGTGATGAAGAAAACCGACATAAAAGAAAGAAGCTACAATAAAATAAAGAAAAGGTTTCACTCATTTTCCTGGACGCTGTTATTTCGCATTACTTTAAAGGGTATATTTGGGGGTTAAAGTTTGATATAAATCTGAATGTCTAAAACATCTACAAAGAATTTAATTTGATGTTTGTTGGAGTTTTTGGGTATTCTTCGTAGATGTTTTAGACATTTAGATTAATATCGAACTTTAACCCCCAAATATACCCTTTAAAGTAATGCGAAATAACAGCGTCCAGGAAATTGCGTGAAACCTTTTCAGACAGGTTCTTCCCCTAAATGTTACATTGTGGAACAGACTCCCAAGAATATTCATATCCGAATATGACAATCTTAACCTCTTCATGTCTAGGATCAACCGTTACCTACTTACATATCCTCATAATATTCACTACTTGCCTACTGTATTTGCGCCCTTACAACAAAATAATTGAGTGGCACTTGGGGCTTCGTATTTGGTTAATAGCAGTATAACAATCCATGAGGAAAGTAGAATGAAATGGGGAACAGAATACATGAAACCTGTACTACATATTGGAGACTGTTATTTTTCACTCGATGGATCAGGTGGATATGCCAAATGCTTTGTGACAACTGGCGGAATTCGCTGTCGCAGATTGAGAATTAACAACGCTGAAGTGTAATGGTGTTGGGAAAAGCTATTGCTAGGCAGATATGGACTTATGGAAAGATCTAGATAGTGTTAAAAAAACAGCTTAAATTGATTTTAAATCATGCATGATGTCCTTTGTCAAAAAGAAGCAAAACGCTATCACATAGAAATCATAATTATATACAAAAATGCTTCGCTACATTCGACGAAGAAAACTAATGAATACATGAGTAAAGTGGACTTAAATGCATTTGTTTCATGAAGTGGCTAGCCTCTTTACAAGTTCATAACTCGAGTGAAAATATTTAGAGCATTGTGAAACCTTATTTTTACGTTTTCTGTCGAGTAAAGGCATATTCTCTGCAAACACTTTCCTACAGGCACAACTTCGCAAGCCTGTCGCGTACTCTATCGCAACTTTCTTGTCAAATCTTTCTTACAATTCAAACCCACCATGCGGCATCCACAGAGGTGAATCATGCTCTTTCCCACGTATTCCATATGCAAAGAAAAAGTTCTACACAGATTTCTCTCAACAGTTGCTATTCTTACGGGCATGCTTCCTGTAACACTACATTTTTTTTCCTCTTCAAGTCATTGGTCAATCGTTATCTATCCTCCGTATCCTCATGATCTTCACTTTCGACCTCTTCCCCTTTCATTTATATTCCATACATGCTTCATCATAAGCATTTTAACAGTAACCAAATACATTGAGTGTCTCTCCAGGCTTATATTAGGCGTTGAAGAAAAGTGGAAAGCATATACTAGGAAACAGTAATATGACTAATTAGACGATTACTGGAATGCTATGCATTGTTTTTTTTGTTTTGTTTTTTTCAAATAAAAAATATAACCCACAAAATCAACGTTTGAATAATTGATTTGTTCATTTAAGACTTAACACTCTTTTGCAGCTTATTTAAGTTGAGAAAATATATTTTTATATAATAATGATTTAATGAAAAACGTCTTACTAATTAACCCATAGCTAGGGGGAGGTGTTGGCTTCATACCTTCCCCAAGGTTATTTGCGAGTAAGTGAATATAACGTTCCTGACTGGAATTGGAAATAGTCTATCCAAATTCTAACACCGAGCCGTTATCCATTGCACCATCCGCACATCCATGTTTACACCATCTGAGCCATCAGCCAGCTAGGTACTGACCAGAATAGACGCTGTTCAACTTCGGTGATTTTGCGACATGTTATGACAAATCTACGTTTGTGAATGATCTGTAATTATAACTTTTAATTATAACATATTGTTTCTTGGAGATTCAGTAATCTGATCAATTTGGTGACACTTGGAAAATTAGTTAAAATTCATAAAACTGCAGCTACATCGTATAACACGTCGTCTAATATAAATTATGCATATTATGTTAAATATGTTACACATTAATATTGAAAATATTTCTCTTCATCCATTTTTTTTTTTTAAATTGTGCTTATTGGTCATTGCTTATCTTAGTAAATTCACTACTATGGCAATGTGATTGTCAACTAAGGTTCTTAAATGATGTTCGCTTAGAGGAAAATGTCATGAGTTTTCGCAGGATTACAACTGGAAGCTTTTAAACGGAAAATGTAATGCATTTTCCCTAAGGAGTCTGAGAGAAACAGAAAGCAAATTGCTGTAAAATGCGTAAATATAAACATTGCTTTTACTTTGAATGACTTCTGATATATTTTGAGCAAGTTTTTTCTTCTACAGAATGACAGCAAATTAAGAACGGAAAAAAAGTCATATTGAATTCATTTGAATTGAAAACTAAAATAAGCGATTATCTGTTAGGAAAATAGAAATTGAAAGTGGCAACATCATTGCTTTCTGTCTAAGATATTTGTTAAATTCATCTTAAAACCAATCGCAACAGACTATAAAAGTCTTTTGAAATCTGTTGGAAAATGAATAACTCCATAACATGTTAAGTGATCGGAAAAAAGAAAGAAAATGTTTCTTCATCATTTTTTTACATGCTGTGTCCCTACAGGGCGTGGGTGATCATGGGTCTTCACAATTTCCTATAGTTTGTAGCTTTTAGCAATCTCTGTCCTTTTAATACCCCGCCCAATCGAGCCATTTATGTACACAAACTTGTTAAGTTATTCGGCGTTGATCACTCTACCCCATTTTTCTTACGGCCATATCACGTTCAAACACCGGTTTTAGTATGATTATCGAAGTTAAGCAACGTCGCCTCTCGTCAGTACCTAGATAGATGACTTCTTGGCAATACCCGGGGCTGTAAATTTCGATGTACAATTGGTGTAATTGGTAACGGCTAGAAATTGGATGTCGGAGAACCGAGTTCTAATTACAGTCGGGTTTGTTACTTACGCAAAACTACTCTGAATTATCGATCACCGAGTTATGGTTTAATTAATAGGAGTTGGAGCAGATAATGATTATTACAAACAAGCCTATGTATCTATAAAATATACGTTTACCCTGAAAGTATAAAACAATAAATAAAATATCTGTAGTTAAACGAAATAAAATCGCGTTCCAAAATATTAGGATTCCGGCTTTAATAACACATAGAGCTTCATAAAACGCTATATCAAATTATCTAAAGAAAATCTCCTTTGCTTTTAATGCCCTGTGTGTGTTAAACTCCCAAAGCGCTCATTAATTGTTACGTCGCAGAAATTTTGAATGTTTTTTTCCTGACTCTATACACCCTCCGATTCCTTTTGTAAAACGTCCTCATTGCTCACTTTGTTCATTGTATTTTCAACATACTCCTGTTTTAACCACATCTCTATTCATCCGTAAGGACATTTCCAACGTTCACTGACATATAGCAGGATTGATAATAATTGTCAATTAACCCCTAAACTGGGGTCAAAATACTATGAAAGTGTAAAAATATATTTTAATAACAGAAATAATTTGTAACAAATTATTAACAACGATACATTTTTGAAAAATAATATTACCTGCAATGCATTTAAAATAAAGTATTACCAGCAATACATTTTTGAAAAAAAAAAAATTACCACCTATACATTTTTGAAAAATATTATCACCAGCTATATATTTTTGAAAATGAAATATTGCCAGCAATACATTTAAAAAAAAATATTACCAGCTATACATTTTGAAAAATATTACCAGCAATACATTTAAAAATATATTACCAGCTATACATTTTAAAAAAAAATTTTACCAGCTATACATTTTGAAAAATATTACCAGCAATACATTTAAAAATATATTACCAGCTATACATTTTTGAAAAAAATATTACCAGCAATATATTTTTGAAAGAGATATTACCAGCTACACATTTTTTGAAAAAAACAAAAAAACAGTCATATATTTAAAAAAATTACAGCAATACATTTTTGAAAAAAATATTACCAGCAATAAAAATCTTTTCAGCATGAAATAACGTTTAGGTTGATATGCCGTTAAACAAAACAAAACATACAACCATACCAATTTATAGCTAACGTTTGAGGTTATTTCCCTTGTTTACAACCATATATTCTGCCTTCTTGCAGTTGATGATTAGTCCTTTCTTCCTGCTTTCATTTACTATATTTTCTAAGAATACCTGAAGTTTCTTTCTACTTCTACCACCAACACGGTGTCTTATGTTGTTAAGATTCTTACCATCAATAAGTTTAAGGCATTGAAACAACATTTCTTTGAAACACCTACTTCCCTGCCGCTTACAATTTTCAAAGATTTAAATTTAATACCAATCAATATCTATCTTCCTGAATCCTTTTCTTTTTGTCTTCTTACCCTGACTAAAATTTCGCAATCTCTTTCGCTGCCAGTAACCTCATCCGTCTCAATGGCAGTATCTCCTTGCGTGGGGTGAAATGATAAAAATGAAACTTAGCGAACTTATTTATTGTGGATTAGTCTAATATCTTTGCCAAATACATCTGGTTTTCTAAAGTCAAACTCAGGTTAACGGTTACAACCGACCCTGAACCCGTTTATACGGATTCAATGGGCATATTTTTGGGTCGAGCCCTCGGACTCGGAGATCCCACATTAAATAACCGGACTTGTGCCACATGCTGCCCGAGTGTGGGGTGGGGTAACTGAATATAGTCAATAGTTCAAGTGGAGTCTGTAGTTCAAGTCGAGTCAAGTGTCGAGTCAGAGGCAGTCTGAAACAGAGTCGCGTTCAGATAATTATTGCAAGACATTGGAATAGTGATACTGGTCGAGACTACATTGTTCTCTCTACTAAACCTGATTGTTCATACTAACACTTCTACTTCTCTGTATATATTCCTGTTTGTAATATATCTGTGTTATTCCATACCTTTGTTCGCGTTCTTCTTTATTGATTCTACCTTGGACTATCACCGCGGTACAAGGAACCGGACCATAAGAGTAACCTACAAAAAAGGTTTATTGTGCTACACTGTTCTCTTTCCACTGTCCATGTCTCGGGATATCTCGTTCAGTTCTTAATTTTTACAACTGTTCAGTTATAGCTCGATCTGTTTCCACTGAGTCCAAATGAATTATCTATTCTTAGGTTATATTTGCGACGAGACTATCTTCAAAATGTATCTTATGTAAGTTAGTTTGCTTGTGAAAGCGATATAAACATTGTAACCCGAGATTCCAAATCGATTTCACTGTTCTCGGTTTCTGAATTAGTAAACATAATATTACCATGCACTTCAAATAAAAGGCAAATAAATATACGCACGTCAGGTCGGTGGGCCTCTGCCATCTCTTGTCCCTTTTGGCTTCGATATGCCATGTGTCAAATTTCCCAAATCCTGGTTCTTCATTAAGATAAATTCACGCTGTTTCTTTCCGATTCTAAGTGTCCTTTGTACATTTATTTTCTTTAAGAAATCTTCATTACTTACGCGCTCCGTTCATGGTATCCTCAACAACCTTACGTAAAACCACAGCTCTGCTGGCCCCACTTTACTTTTCATCTAGGCAAAGATTGTTCAATATCCACTGCCATAGATGAGAACTTATATTGCATAACACTTTAGCCCTTTTTTCTTTATTTCTAACGAAATTTTCCTGTTGCTCAGTACCTTACTTAGCTTTCGGAATGCATTTCTTGCTATTCCCGTGAGCATTTGGATTTCGGTCACGTATAGGTTAAGAAGCTTTTAAGAAGAAAATTACGTGATGTCTATTTAGCTTGGTTTCACAAATATCTTGGAAGAAGTCTGTACATGTTGTCTGTGGCTTCACCAATGTCTGAACGCAAGCAGATCAGGCTGCATCGATTAGGGGGGGGAAGATTTAATACGAGGCTGTGGAAACACGTTTGACATGGATCTTTCTGCTTTCATGACTATCAGGCCAGCAGTGTATTCATTCTTAGAGGAGTAGAGGGTGCAATTGCAATGGACAGGTCTACTGAATTGTGGCTAGGACTATGCAAGTTGTGTTCTATTTAACAAATGATGTTTACCTCACTATCATGGTGTGTAATAAAGAATACACCATGTAGCACCATCTTCGGGAGACGTTGGTCGTTCCTCCTGAAAACTTCTGACCAGCTCGCTCCGACTTCAACAATATGATGACCACAGCCTGTTCTAGGAATTCAATGTTGATGATAAAGTAACTCCAATGGAGGAATAGGATGTTACAGAGACAGCGCTGATAAAAGCGCACTCGGCGTCACATGTGGTGACTTAAGAGCCGTGCAGGTAGGGGCCATTACAACGACTCTATGTACAATGATAAGGTTTCAACAACGAGAAAAGAAGCAATCATTTACTATAACTTATACATTCACTTCTTTTTTTACAGTTGTTCACCCAATCAAAAGACCAATTATGAAGAAAACATAGAGAGTAGAAGTTACTAAATAGGCTCATTGAAAGAAGATCACGGCTGTCCTAACCCTTAAAGAGGTTAAGATTGAACCGAAGCATACTCTTGGGGGTCTATTCCACAAAGTAAGAAGTTATGACATTTGTCGCGCTATCACAACCGTTGTTTATTTTCTTCAGTTGAAATTGAAAAGCTGATCAGTTATTGGAAAACGCCCAACTCTGTATTTCTACTTTTATAACGTGGGCGCTTCGTCAAGACATCGAAATATTCTACTACAGATTAAAAATTCTGAATAGAATAATTACGAAAATACAAAACTAAGAAATTCCCAACTAAATGTAAATTAAATAACAAAGTTTCGTTACTTACTTTTTGCCTGAATAAATAAAAGAAATAGAGTACAATATGCATACTGCATCAAAATGTGTCCAAAACAAGTTTGACCTAAAGAGGAAGTTATGGAAGCTGTCACGCTCCCCACAAACATTTCTTGTTTCTTTTAGGTTAAATATAACAATTTATCTGACTTTAACTTCCCCGACGGAAATTGTTTCGGAAATTAGCTTGGAAGATATATAAAATCTTTTTTCCATTTTCTCAATGCAAAATTCTATTTAATGTATTCTACTCACTCGTGGATATTCTAACAGTTGCATTGTCTAACTGAAATGAATATGCGTTGTTTTATAAAATGAATAACGTTTGCTGGAAACATTTGCAAAAAGTTCGCATGCTAAAATTATAAAACTTTTAGAATTATTCGACATTAATTTTATTTTTATTTCACTGCTCTTTAGTGACTCTCATATGAATATTTCTATTATGTCGTTCTAAAAAGTATTAGCGTATTGTAATGACAAAAGTACGACGGTGTAGGCTTTAAGAAATCTTTATTCTACTATTCTCGCGTATAATGTTCTTTTTAGTCCCAGCAAACAGAAAGAACTCTCTTAATGAGGAGAGCAACAAAACAAGGAGAGACCACTCTTGATTATTGACAACACTTATATTAACCTTTTCAAATATACTTTTTTTATATCCCACGGAAAACCGAGCCGCAACGGTAAGTTTAAGAATGTAAGGTGCCGGGGGGGGGAGTTGGAAGAAAAAATAACACAGACTCACAAGAAATCGAGGGTTAAGAAAAGTGTTATATCCCAGCCTGTTGGGAATCACATAAAGGAATTAAAGTAAAAGACAAGAGTATTTTAACAGATAATAAAACAATTTTTATTCATTTAATCTCTGAGAACAGCAAAGGTTAGTTTGAATTTAAAACATGAATACCCGTGCATATCAGCTTCTCACCATGTTTAATTCAGAAGTGCTGAACGGTGACTACTAGACAAGGGAATTAACTGAACTGTATTTTGTGTTATCGTCCTTCAGTAAGTAAACATTTTTCAAAGAAAGGTGGAAAAATATACATTAACTAGGAAATCAGTAAAAACGATCAACAATGACTGATTTGTTTTATTCTACAGCTTATCAACATTTTGTAGATTGTTATCTACATTTTCCACATTATTTAATGCCAAGTTATGTCGTCTTAATGCAGTCTACACAAAATCAAACGGACAGACTCGTGTCCGGCAAACAGATTGCACTCCTGTTGTTTTCAGTAGCTGTTTAATATGCACCAGAGCCCGCCTGGTTTCTTTGTTTCATATTTCCTAGAGGCATCAGTCTTCCGTATCTAAAAAATCTAATCCTAAATCGCAGCAAATTTCCCAGTATATTATTTATCACAATATTAGAGAAATCCGAAAGGTTTACTTAGTCATTTATTGTCTGTGAAAGCAATTAAATATAGTATATTTTTTAAAAGACTCAAGTTGGAAACATTCAGAATTCATGAAAGTGTGCTCCATCTAAAATTTCGAAAGTCTGTTTGCTATTATTGGCCTACGAAAAAAATGTATTATTTCACGGAACAATATTCACCAGCACCGAAACATTTATGGCAAGAACTGAAAAGGAAGTAAATCAGTCTTCAACACCTCAATATAAATCCGCAGTGAAAACACTTCTGGACTGTTTGTGCTGGGAGTGAAAAGGAATTTTTTTTTTACAAGCTGCAAAATTGTTACTAACATTTACTGCGAAACACAAGCATCAGCAATTGCTTCGCTTGAACGACGCGTTATAAGAAAAAAAAGTTCCTAAGCAAGGACTATCGACCGGTAACTTTGTTGCAAATAACAACACAGGGAGCGTGTATGGACCTGGGATGGGAATTGTTTCCAATTGCCGCGTATATTGCACAACTGTCACTTTCAGACTGTCATATATTTCTTTGCGGGCGGCATTTCTTGTTTGGTTAGCGGTTTCAATAATTTTATGCTATCGTAACATTTAATGAAATCTGGATTGAGCCAAGCCGGAATGTTTTTTTTTTTTTCTTTTTTTTTTTTTTGTGGAGTTGGTGGGTTATCTTTAAAATCCTTGAGAGTAACTTGATAACTGAATAAGAAAAACAATGATTTTAAGCGTCCTAATAAAATCTGTTATCACAAATCCAGAGATTCAAGGGGAATATAATCAAATTATTTGATACGTTGGCGCAAGATTTGAAAATTTACTTTACTGACCTCTGATTTACATGAAAAATTTTGTAATATTCACTTTCTTTTTAATCGAATTTACCCCAAACAAGGCAGTAAAGCCTCTAAGATACAGGCGTCAAAAAATAGGAGACAAAAACATTATTAAGGAGCATGAAAAATAGAAGTGTAATCAGGAAGCAAGGTGAAAACGATTGACACTGCATTAAAATTGTTAAAGATCAAAGATGACTGCGAAGCATGGAGCCGGATGAGAGTTTCACAAGTGTGAAGTTCGAGAAAAGAAACTATTAGCATAGAATTTACGGTTACATCTAGCCAATTTAAAAAAAAATTAAAATGATATGACCTTGTTGCTAATCGAGTACTGCGCTTAAATTCATAAAGTCTTGTTACCATAGCTCATAGAAACAATTGCTATGAAAGTATTTATAGAAAAGACACAAGGAAGGAACTTTAAGGCGGTGGGAAAGTGAATGAAGCCGAGATAGCAGGTCATGACTATTAATATTGGAGATATGCTGATTCTTCTTTGGATATTATCATCTATTTCTAAATATATAGCAAGGTCACCGGACCATAAGTGGCAGCAATATTCTAAGCATAGGCGAAAAGTAGACTTATAGATTTGTAAGATAGGTTCTGGAGAGTATAATTGTCTAGCACGACATAATGAACGAACTTTCTTATTTGAACTAGCAATGGCTACAATGTAGTCATTCCACTTCATGTCAGTCGAGAAGGCGTAATGTTTATCAAATTTATTCTCTAAAAATAAAGTACATTTTATTTAATTATATATTCATCATTATTTACAATGACCTATCAAGGAGCTCTTCGTTAAATCTTTAGTAAGAATTCATAAGGTTTTTTTCCCAAGTCTTGAATCTGGTTTTCGTCGGATAACCTTTTCCATATCAAAGCGTTTTGCAGACATCAAGAAGGGTAGAAACTGGTTGGTGTAAGTTCAGGTAAAAAAGCCAAACGAGTTCCAAAATTTATTCTTGTGTTATTCTTTCAGAATGCAGCCTGGCGTTGTTGAGGAATAAATTACCTCTTCAATCTACTGTGTAAACTGCTACTGCCATGCAATAATGAAAGTATGCTAATGTACACGAAATTTATTCTTTAGAGCGTTAGATAGTTAGGGAAAAACATTCGTCATTAGAATTGCTTTCCCAAAATGGCAATTATTTATGACTCCAACTAAAACATTGTTTATATTTGGACTGTATCGTCATCTTCATTGTTATTTTTACAACGTTTCACATTTTAGTTTTCTACATTTTACAATCCGGGTAATCACCAAATTTGAAACTGAACCCTTTATTAAATCTATGAGTGTTGGTTGTTGTCGTTCCGTTGTCTGTGGATAGGGGTAACTCGTCTTGTTCTTTTTAATACTGTTTATTTTTTGCCCACCTTGATTCCACTCGTGACTGAACTCGTCATAGTAATCAATGGAAACGGCGATAACAATAACTAAACAGTACTACAAAAAAGAAAAAGACATAGCGGATCGACAGACACCTGAAGATGTCCGGAGTGAGTACATACCGAAACATTGTGATAATAACGACAAAGAAAATAATATTCACTCCTTATACCCAAAGTTCGGACAGTTCTTAAAGCCATTTCTCGTGTAGTAAATTAACCTTCAATGAACATCACATTCTGAAGGAATTAGATCATACTATGCTCAGCTCAGTGAATTTGAAAAATATTCCGTGTTTCACAGTAGAATTAGTCCATAATTCATTAAAATCATTGTCATCCATGTTCAAAAGTTGTAGACTAAGCAAATACTTTTGAGATATATAGCACATCTTGGTTATTAACTCTCAAACAAAATGTCTCTCAAATTTTTGGTACTGTACTATCGCAATTTGAATTTGTACAACTAAAATGATGTACTTTTAGAAAGAATGAAGGAATACCGTCAATATCTTAGTGGATGTGAAGTTGATGTGTAAGACTTTCGAATGTTGTTTGCTACGTTGCTAATTATCTTCGCTGTTTCGTACGTGGCTAATTTTAAACGGGACCATAGTATTAGATTGCAATTTTTTATAGTAATCCAAACAATTTTGGATAGGGGCATATGACATGATATTATATTAATTGTCTTATGAGCAATGTTCCTTTAGGACGTGGACGATCACGTCCTTGTACGATTTTTTACCGCTTTCAGCTCTTAGTAATTTTTTGTCTTTTTATCCGCCCTCCAACTAATTGTAATGACATCCATTAACACAAGAATGTGAGATAGGTTACTCGGATGCCCGCTTAGTCCTTGAATTCCTGTCTGTAGGATATCGAATCCTCCAAGAATCATTTTCTCAAGATGATTCCCAAATAGAAGTTTCAACTCTGTTTCTAGATATGAGATATTTTTTGACATTTTCTTTAAAACGTTATCGTTGCTCACCTGCTCTACACAAGGTGTTCTCAGCATCCTTGTGTAAAACCACATGTCTGTGGGTTCAGTTCTCCTCTTCATTTGTAAGGAAATTGTCCTGAATTCACTATTATTTAACATTCCAAGATTCTTTCATTTTTATAACAACTCTTTCTTGTTTCTTAATATGTTGTTTAACATTCGAAAAGCATCTTTTGCATACTGGTTAATATTATTTTTTCGGGCGTTATGTTATGATATTGTTTTAAATAGCACTGATATTATCTGCTATATATGCCTATATTTCTGAGATGAGGTATGAAGATAACGTACATTATTTACAATATTCGGACTGTTATCCTCATCTTCATTGCCATATTCACAACGTTTCGGCTGTTGTTCGCCCCTGTCTTATTCAGATGATTGTAATTTTGAAGAGAAAATATTTACTCTGTTCCTCGTGTAGATTGTTCTACTTCCGGATGCCTCAGTTATTTATCTTTAACTCAACTCTCCAAATTTTAGTTCACCACAGTTGTAGACTGAGTTTTAGTTACTGGATCTAACCAACGCCTTTATCCACTGGACCATGTGTATTTGATGACATCTGTTTATGAATAAACCCAATGTCTCAGAATCCAGTTTTACCAGTGGTAATATTGCAATTTTTCTGTTATTATTATTGCATATTTTTTACCAGAACTTATATTGCTATTTTTAGTTGTTATTCATTGCTTTTCTGTAGCACTCCTTATTACTTATTCCCATGTTGTATTCATTTCTTTGCTTGGTCGTCTCAGGAGATTTTTGTAGCCTATCATATATGCTGATTCCTTAGGTTTTCGTATTTTCCAGTGATTTTCTCAAGTCCTTTGATAACAGAGTTGACGTAGTCTTCAATGATGACAAGCCCACTTTTTTTTCTTTTCACATATCGTCATCTTTTCTGTGCAGATTTTGTGCATTTCAAACTACTTCCATGTGTTCTGATACAAATTTAATAATTTTTGTCCTATTATTTCAACCTCATCCTACAGGGAGCGGTGATCTCCCTTTTCCCTCCATATGTGATCAGCTACGCCCGATTTTCTATTTCCCCTTACCGCTTTTGGAAGTTATTACAGTTTTACCTTAAGTGGGTGGCCTCTTTCTCTTTTATATTTCTCACCACAAGAAAGTTTTAGAGAGGGTCATGATGTGATACACTTTGAAATATTACTGGGTGTTATTATTACGGAGATGAGTCCTGGGTATGACGATAAACTACATCCGGCAGCAACGCCTCTGATAGGGAGATTGGAGGTTTTGGGGAACGTGGGACCACCGCTTAATTGTTGTTCCCAGGTCCACTCTGATGCGGGCACGTAGCACCTGTTCAGGTCGTAGTTATGCCCAAATAGTGAACCCACCAAACAAAACACTATGAAACTATAAAAATACATTTTCATAGTAAAAAAATACCAGCAATGTAAGTTTATATAAAAAAAAAATGCCGACAATACATTTTCTGTAGTTAAAGCCATACATTTTCACTCAAAATATATTTACTTGAAGTCATAAAATATGTTAAATATATTTAGATTTCGGCAGTAAATAAACCATAAAGATGTTGATATGCTGCCAAACAAAATCATCCAACCAAAAAACCAAAATAAAAGAACTCTGTCATGAAATCTCTACATATAGCATTCTACTCTTTCTTAAATATAACTGTATATCATATATAAGCTAAAAAAATCACAACATTAAACAAAACGGCTCCAGTAATAATGTCCCCACAAACATGTATATGCATAAAAGCTGAGTATCATCAACCATGCATTCAATTATCAAAGTAGAATAAACACATACTTTTATTACATCAAAGCACCGAAGAAAATGAAATTTCGACATTAAAGAACCATATGGATCTAATATGCCGTTAAACAAATAAATCGGTATTACGGACATGATACATGTGGATTTAATATATATATATATATATATATATATATATATATATATATATATATATATATATATATGTATGTATGTATGTATAAATATATATAATTACCAAATAGGAGACTGCAGAAAGCCATGGTAATATTTTATTTCGCAGAATCGATAATTCGATCTCATTTCCCTCGGCCCGGTGGTTTCAAAACAATGATTAGTTTTGAAGCCGCCAGCACTGACGAAGCGAAATCGAATTATCGATTTTGAGAAATAAAATATTACCATGGATTTCTGAAGTCTCCCTTTGGTAATTAATTATTACTTGACTGCTTATTACATTGAGCTCTCGGAATTTATATTCTCCTTGGAATTATCCATACGGATTAGCATTTAACTTTATCTTATTATATACATACATACATACATATATATATATATATATATATATATATATATATATATATATATATATATATATATATATTGCATGTTTCATTAAATAATATAGAAAGTTTAAACATGTATCAATATGATTTACTTAAAATAAATAGACCAAACATTCTATATTATTTAATGAAACATGAATCAATGAAAGATTGCTGCCCTAATATACACAATATATATATATATATATATATATATATATATATATATATATATATATATATATATTCTTTAAATCTGTTGCGGAGTCCTAAATCCTGTGTCAAAGAAAAGATAATATTGACTGGAAATGTGTTTATATGACAAGTTCAGAAAAACACGCCTGTGGTCAATATATTATAAAAAAGCTCGAATGTAAATGCTCCTCTGCAACAACAGATGATTGCAGGAATAATACGTCAAACGTGCGATGACGTTTAGCCGTTGTCTGCACGCAAAACTGAAACATTGTAATCAGGTTGAATCTTCGTGAAGTTATTTTTCTGTTCTTTTCACATTGTAAGCACTGAGAAAACAATGAACACATTTCTCTGCATTTTATTGCTTCGATAGATATAGTGATTATTAGTCCGGTTGCTGGGTTACCACGACAGACGATGCAACAAATAACTCAGCACATTATTTTTTTTTTTTTACATTGATAGTTCACCCAATAAAAGGGCGACTCAATGTAGAATATTACTGAGTGAAATTCTAAAAGAGGGAGAAAGGGGTGTGAGAGAGCATTATGAAGGCGAATATTATATATTTCAGTTAACCCTGGATTTAGAAACAAATATTGTAGTTGTCAGGTAAGTATACGCCCCGGAGTTCATTCCACAAATAAAAAGAAGCTGTCTGAGTGGAACTTGTTTTTTTTTATCAAAATGACACGAGGTGATGATTTGCCACTGTGAACATAACATAAAAGAAGGTCGAAAGACACAGTGACTGGAATTGTGTGATAACTACACAAAAATGAGAACAATAATAAGAATATAAATGATAATTTCTCGTCCCATAAATTTAGACAGAAAGCAATTTGGCTATATACTGCAGTACGATGGTTTGAATGTTTCTAACGCACGTAATTCACTAATGTAATTATTTCGTTTATCACTAGGAAATCATCACACGTTTGGTTCTTTGTCTTCATTTCAACAATGTTTATTGAGAAAGGGATAACAAAATAATATAAATAAGCACTAATTCTTCTTTAAATTCACATCCGACAGGATGGCCTAGACGTGTTGACCAATCCGAGTAGAGTAAATAATGAAAATGGAATTAATAAGTCATGGTCTTTGAACCGACACATTTTTTATATGCTTAAATCTTTTTTTCATTTGGACATATTCATGAGCAAGTGTCACAAATCGATAATTGTTTGTTATACTTAGATGCTTTCATGCTCAAATAGTTATATTTTATACATCGACGCCATGTTTTGCCTCTCACAACGATATTAATCACCCTTGATGCTAGGTTGTCAAAGAAAAAAGCGAGCATATTGTTTGGATAAGGTATTGTCCAGTTTTGTTCTAAGCAATTTGAGAAAACTATGGTCTGACAGATTATATATTAATGTCTATTTAGATCTATAGCTCACTTAATTGGTATGTTAAGTACGTCGAATATGCACTGAAAAGTTCTCATCGCGACCAAGACGTTATTCCACAAAATACTCTAATGTTAGGTTTATGACATTTGTTATTTAGCCGTTATCATTAATAAATAACATTATCTGAGGTTTAAGCAATGTCAACATTCAATTTAAGATTTTCTAAATATTAGGATTATCCCACCTTTCTGCAAGAGGTAACATTGAAAAGGTGTCATTATACAGTGTGTCCATAAAGTCTGGACACCCGGGGAAAATGCATATTTTCAAGGAATGTAATTTTCAACAACATTTTATTGAATTTGGAATATTAACAAATACCTTCTTCAATATGATTTCCGATAATTGTGTAAGAGGGTAATCGCATCGGAGTCAGTTCGCTGCCAGGCTCGCGACAGACATGACCTATGTCTTCGGGTAAAATGTGACTCTGTCGAGGCTCTGTCTTGGGATAGAGATAAGACTGGGGAAAACAGACAAGTAATGTAAGCGAGCTCGCTTTTGTAGGGTCTGAGTAAATTTTGACCACTCGCCCGGGTGGAAACTTTCGGGTACCCACGATCAAATTGGACCTTCTGTCGCATTTTGTCTCAATGGGGAAACTGGTGAATATCAGTCGCATCAGGGTCAGTCCCATTCTCTCGACAAGACAAGACATACTTCTTCGGGGAGAAGGTGAACAAGGTTCGGGCTCTGTCTTCTGGCTGAGAAAAACAAAAGCTGACACCGCTTTTGTGAGGGCTGGGCAAATTTTGACCATTGGCCCGTTGGATACGCTAGAGTTTGCCACAGTAAAATTGACCTTGTGTCGCATCTCGTCTCAGTGGGGTAACTGCTAAATACTAGACGAATTGCGGTCGATCTTCATACTAACTATATTGGCGTTAGGACAACAGTCTAAGCATTACGTATTCATGTACGTATAGAAAAACCTTACGAATTACGTTAAACCAAATACGATTGAGTGGGTGTGATAACAGTAACAGTACAATTGGAAGTTACAATAGACTCTTTATGCGTTCAATCAGGTGTGTTGCATTTGTGATTTTTAATGAATACATCATAGTTAACATAAACCAGAAAAAGAAGTCTATTATATCTTCATTCGACAAAACCATGCTTACTCTGCGGAGTTAAAAAATATAGTTAATGAGATTCTCTATGAGTCCAGATTATAGGGACACCTTTTATAAAGCAATATAAACGGAAATTTCACCCTTTAAAAGCAGAATGGCTTATGGGCTGGATGTGTCTCTTTTACGCTTCGTTTGACTTATTAATCCTCAGTCGAAGAGCCTGTCACATAGATCAAGAAAAGATACTGTAAGTACAATATTATATTTACACTATTGGTTCTTCTTTTTCTTCTTCTATGTGCTGTCTTCATAGAAGAAAAAAAGAAAAAAAGAAGAAAGGATTACGGCTGTCCGCAACTTCCTGTTACACAAATGCCTTTTTTTCTGTATATTGATCTTTGGATTGGCAGTAGTGGTTTTCCGTTGCCATTCAACGGTAATTTTATTTAGATACCAACATTAATTAGCGACCTGAGGACATATCAAGATTCTTTCGTTTTGCAAAATGCGTTACTTTTCATCTTATAAGTTTTTAAACCACCGTTTTTGATACCAGTACTGGATCGAGTGCACCGGTTGAATCCCTGACCATCCACAAAACATTTCTTATATATCCAAACACTATTCATATTCGTTCTTATCCAAAACCTTTTGAATAACTTTTGATATATATATATATATATATATATATATATATATATATATATATATATGTTTTGTGTGTGTGTGTAAATATATCAAATAATTAGATATTAGCAAATGTAGGTTTCACTACGATCATATTTTATATATATATATATATATATATATATATATATATATATATATATATATATAATTGAACATAGAAGTCAACACTTAGGGCGACAGTCTGTCTCATGCTATATGCAATCGTCAGGCCTGACGATTGCATATAACATGAAACAGACTGTCGCGTTTAAGTGTTGACTTCTATGTTCACATTTTTATATTTACACATGCTCTATCACTGATATTGAGCACTTTATCCCATAAATATAGAACCTCTTAAGTCTCTCTCTCTCTCTCTCTCTCTCTCTCTATATATATATATATATATATATATATATATATATATATATATATATATATATATATATATAGTATAAAAAGAAGAAAGAACAGTAAGATTTATAATCCGGCGTTCTTATTGATATTTTTATTTTTACAAAACACTGCTCAATGTAAATTTATCATTTATATATACACCCTTTATATATACACCTTAAATCTAATCATCTTCCATCTTTAATTAAGCATATGCCTTTATCTATCGAAAAAAGGATAAGTATAAATTCAGCAAATGAGAAGATTTTCTATGAAAATGGAAAGCACAGAAAAACCAGAAGTAGAAAAATAATTTGGTATACACCCCTATCCAACAAAAAGGCAAAGAATAAATTAGGACAAAAATTCCTTGCATTAATCGTTAAGCATTTTCCTAAAGATAGTAAACTCAGTATTATTTTCAATAAAATACACTAAAATTAAGTTACAACTGTACTGAAAACTTAGAGAAAATTATTAAGAAACATAATGCTAATACCTTGAATAAATACTTAGACCAAAAAAAATAAATTTAGAAAAAAAAAAATAAATTTAAACAATATAAAAATAAGCTACAAAATAAAAAAAGATTAAGATAAACTGAGAAACCCGAAAAAAAATTATGTAACATGAAAAAAAAAATTCAATCAACATCAAAACATTTGTTCGCTAAAAATAACAATAAAAATAAATATCGAAAATAATAAAAAAGCTAAAATATAGGTCATAAAAATGGAATTATTAGTTAACCAATGCAATATGTCATCTGCCGACATTGAGAAAACATGTTAATATACATAAAAAAATCTATATAGGAGCCATGAATTAAAAAAATATTCAATCAACATCAAAGTTCATTTAGGATAAATAAATACCGAAAATACGTCCCTATAAAATTATATATATATATATATATATATATATATAAAATATAAATTAAAAAAACAAGTTATTCAAGGATTAAGATGAAACAGAAATAATTTAATTTTAATTTAATTATATAATTAAATTTGATTTTATTTTATTATTTCTTTGTTTTTCAAAATTATAATTCCTAATGTTTGATATATATTAAAATATATATATATATATATATATATATATATATATATATAAATAATATTTTTATAAAAAAAATCCAATAAAACACCTACAGTAAAATGGAAAATAATAAGAAAAGCTAGAATATATAGGTCATCAAATGACCCATGTCCTTTGTGAATACATAAACTATATATTACTGACTTTATAAAAATAAAAATTTACTGAATCAGAGAAATGAAATTGCCGACATTGTCAAAAATTTTCCATAAATAATAACATGTTAATATACATACTTATATTTGATATGTAATAACACACACACACACACATCTTTACACACACACACACACACAAAATAATTTTTAAATAATTTAATTAACTATATTATATTTATTTGTTTTAAAAGGAATTATAGTCTATTAGTAATTGAAAGTAAAAATAATATTTTAAAATTGTAGTTTTCTAATCCTAACATCAATAAAATATATATATATTATTAATCCATTATATTTTAGAAAAGAAATCAGATTATAATACATATATATATATAATATTTATGTATAAAATATATACATAAACATATATCTACCGAATAAATATATAAACCCTATGTAAATGATTGATAACAAACACATATTTCTCTGTATCCTTGTCAACAAGAAATTATGAATGTATGTGCTATTTAAAAAACATTTATAAATATATATAAATTTTAAAACAATATTATATCCATAAAAATTCGCTTGAAGATGAAACAGAACTAATGGTTTAATTTAATTATATAATTAAATTTGATAGATATATTTATACTAAATACACACATACATATATTGGTTTTCAAACATGAAATGGTGAGGAACGAAATTCCTGTGTGAAGCTGGCCAAGAAGGAATCATATTTTAAATCAGTTTATATATATATATACATATATATATATATATATATATAACACATACACATATATACATACACAAATAAATAATACATATATATAGAATCAATCATATATCTACATACATACATTAATGCGATCATTACGGAAATAAATATATATATATTAACATATATTTTAATACATATATATATTATGTTTCTATGATGGATGTAATAATTATTAATTAATTTATTTAAAGTATACATCTACATTAATACCTTCCCACATAATATATATATACATATATACACATTATACATATATATATTCATTATATACTATACATACATACAATGTTTGATGTACATATCGTAATACAAACCCATTTAATATATAAAAAAAAATATAAATATATATATATATATATTATATATTCAGTAATATACACATCTGATTTAAAATATAATTTATGATAACACTATGCAGGTAAACAATACACACTTATATCGTAAGTATGACCATTATGCAATAAAAATACTAATCTATTAAATACAGCGACATATCATTTCATTAGTTTAAATTTTAACGGTGTTTACAATTTACTGTCAGTTCATATCTTTGATTTTCAGCCTTGTATATTTTGTATGCCATTTTTCTTCTTGCGCACTGTGATTAAAAAGGTAAATGAAATGTTATGTTGTAATCCCACAGTTATTTTTTTTTTTTGTTGTTAATAGTTACTTTGTTTTGATAAATTCATTTCGATTTTGCCTTGAAAAAAGTTTTTTTTTTTTCCAAATTGGACATTTCGATTTTGCCTTGAAAAAGTCCAAATTGGACGAAACACGTCGGCTAATAGTATAGTCTTCCTATTGTCTTTTACCTTCACAAATGTTGTCTTTTTCTACAATTTAACTCAGAAAATTTTCATATTGATATATATGTAAATTGACATATTAATTAATTTTCAATTTTTGCGTTTCGCTTGTTCTTCATTTAGAAATGTTATATCTTCAAGACGTGAGTGAAAATATTTCTCCATAGCCTGTTTTTCTTTATTATCCATAAAATGTCGCGACGTCTTCAAAAAGAAAATTGCTTTTTTGTTTTAGTTGTCCACAAGGCCCAAGCGCTACTCAAGTTCGTCGTCGTCGTGCCACACGCTTGCATCCAGGAATTGAGATAGTCATTCTCCCTATTCTCCCTATTCCCTTTTCCGCTGTGGATGGATCGAAGATGGCTGTGAAGTCCCAGGCTACCCCTGAAAAATCGTGAGCCGGAGTCACAGAGGAGATTGGTTTGGGGATGCGTCTGGGTGAGTCGGACCAGCCTAGCCTAACAACACGTCGCAGATCCTCTTAATGTCTACAGTTGAACTCGAGAAACTCGCTACATCTTCCCGGGCGTTTCTACGCCAGGAAGGCCGATTCGCAGCAAGTGTTTACTAGGATTAAGGGGTTATGCTGGCCTATGTCATGGATGTCTTCAACTGATCCTTGAAGCTTAGTTTTGGGAAATCCGCCTAGACTTGCTGCTGGAGAACTGTCCACACAGGATGATACCTGGGAGTCGAGGTGGCGCATTTTGGACACGTGACCTGCCAGCGGAGCCGATATTGAAGGATGGTAGTCTCGATGTTGGGGAGAGTCATCCAAGAGTAGACGCTTCTGTGCTTTTTCAAGTCTGGTAAGTCAGGATGGAGAAGATTCAGCCCAAACATTAGAGCAATAATCTGATCTGATTCCATGTTTCGCCTTGCCTCCTCCACGGTTATAAATTCAGAATTGTTTCTTCTTCTAGACTAGCTGCCATCCAAGGCTAGCGTCCAATTTAACTTTCCGTTTAATTAACCTCAAAGTAGAATAGACGTATCTATACATTTTCTAAAGTTATTAGTGTGAAAGTGAATGCATCTGCTTAAGGTAGATGACGAAATATGATCTACTTTGCGTGCTGATAACCGCTAAACAACCCGCGTATCCTTTCTGAAGCGGTAGGCTTCCTCGGTTCCTACTTAGTGTTGTAATATAAATATTGTTATAAATAATAATATAATAAAATATAATATGAAAACAATGATATTTATTATAAAAGCTATTGGCAGAAGCCTTAGAATATTATTGTCGTATTGACAGTCGTTATTAAGATTGTTGTGATCAGAGTGAAGGGATTAGTGACGTGAAAAACATTTGAAATGTTTAAAGGAAGTTGGAGATTTAGATGTTCTGAAACTCGTTATTCAAGAAGAACCAACAGACCTTTGACGTGAACAACAATATATATATATGTGTGTTATTCGCAGGATCAAACATCACGAAAAGAACAACTTACAAAAGTGGCTTTCATCATTGTTGCTGACGGTAAAACGATGCAGTCACGGAGTGCTTACATCTTTCAAAAATCGTGATAGCAAGTTGAAATTAGACAAAAGCTTTAAAATCCACTTTATGTGTTAGAAAGGAAGCAAGAAAATTATAAACTGAATTGCATTTATAATGAGAATTGATGCGATATTTACATTTACACGCATAAACCGGAAGGTGTATTATTATTATTATTAGTAGTAGTAGTATTAATAGTAATAATAAAGATAAATACTGATCATAATATTGTGTAAATCCAAAAAAAAAAATCCATCTTCATTTGAAGTATAAAAGAAAAAAAATGAGAATGGCTCAGATACTGAGAGAAGAAAAAATCTTTCAATTCAAGATTTTCAATAACATCCTAAAATCTTCATCTACCTCAGGTCTCTGGCGAAAGATATTGTTAAATGATTGCTTCACACAATAAACTAAATTTAATAAATAAGACCATTACCACCACTACTACTGCCAAGATTATTATTGTTATTATTATTATTATTATTATGACTAATAATAATTTAACTAAACGGACAAAAATATATTTTAAATCTGAAACCCAAAAAGCCAAAAAGATAAAAAAAGACTCGACACATTTTTTCAAATACTAACCAATCAGACGTGCAGAAACGTTTTCATGAATCGTGCTGTGCAGAGGACAATAGATGAAACACAGTCGTCATTTATAGCAGCCAATAGCCTTCTTGGCTCATATATTATATTCAGTTAATTAAAATTAGCAAATTAAGACAAGTTTAATATAATTAATTAACCAGACAAGTGTGAAATTAAATCGAAGAAAATCACGGAGGCACAGATATGGTCGTTCGTACAAGACAACATGGTCAATAGGTCACAGGGTCCGTTTACAAATGCGCGCAACATGAAATAGCGAACGAGAAAGAAAAGCAACATTACCACTGAAAAAGACTAGTAAGTGGTATTGCAAAAGAAATTAATAATTGAACAAGTCAGCAAAGTGAGAAAAATATTCGCAAAATCTCAAGCTAAATTACTGGATAATTATATATATATATATATATATATATATATATATATATATATATATATATATATATATATAGATATAAATATAGATATAGATAGATAGATAGATAGAGAGAGAGAGAGAGATAAATCTCCTAATTATGATATCCAACGCTAAGATATTAATAACTCCTTTGCATGTAGATGTGGTGTAATGGATAGCGAGGTATCGAGTTCAAATCCCGAATGAGGAATTGGAGTGCCGCGTTCCTAATCTGACTGGGTTCTTTACATTCACTTCAAATAATCTTAGAAAAAGCATGAACCGTCTTCACTCCCCATATATGTGTTAAATAGTAAGACTTGTATCTGGAAAAAATCATTGTTATTCGCAAAAGAATGTTAAATATTCTCAGGCCCAAAATATCACATTCCAAAATGTTCCTTCTTGAAATAACACAAAATGTTGATAAACCACAAAAAGTCAAACTTTCATAATATTTAATATATCAAATATATATGCAAATACGATAATTATTAATGGACAGAGGTTTTATACAATTACTTATTCAGTTATTTTTTATTAATTTCTATTTCTGATAAATATGGATTTCCTGGGATTTTCTTAACATGTATATCAGTATGCTATGAATAAGAGTGCATCACATCAACAAAATGACGCTGGGGTGCAAATATCAGTCAGTTATGTGCCATGCAATCATGTATCTTTCGATACATAACTGACGAGACAGATATTTCCCCGCAGTACACCAGTTGCCATCCAAAACTATAGAGCCCGGTTTGTCCTGCTGGGGTTGTAGTGGAAGAAGAAGATGATTAATAAGTTTCCCAAGGGTATTAGCACTTAAGTGAATGTAATGGATTCGACTTATTCTTCAATCCGAGCCGCTATTCATTACTCCGTCTGCAAATGTACAAAGTCCAATATACTTTATCATGAAACCAAATTGGATAAGAGCCATTACCTCGATAAGGTATCATATTTTAATAAAAACAGCTTACAACTTTACACATGGAGACCAGATAGAAAGATCAGTTTATTCAGTCAGCTCAGACAGTTTCCGATTTAGAGTGTTCCCTAGTTGGTCCGAAGTCGATTTGGCAGCTTAGCCTTCAGATTTATTCAAATATTATTCTCGACATATGAACATTATTTCCTAATAATCCTGTTCATGTTCATGATCTGGTATAGACTACAGAACCGGGAGTTTATTGTAACTCATCTTAATTCACTTAGATGATACATGTATATGTTATCTCTATCTATAAAAGGCAGGATGTGTGTGTGTGTGTGTGTGTGTGTGTGTGTGTGTGTGTGTGTGTGTGTGTGTGTATGTGTGTGTGTGTGTGTGTTTAACGAATGCACGGCCGCAATTTTCCCCGCATTTGCACCAAAATTTACATGCACATGCTCCAAGTAAGCGGGAGGGCCAAGACCGACTTTGTATTTCCCAACTCCCATCGATAGTGGAAATAATCGATTTTTTCATGCTTCTACGACAGTTTTCATGTAGTTTGCGGCCATTTTGTACTGGACAGAGTGAGAGCCAATAGCTGGCTGCCACGAATACGCAGGAAGATTCTACTGGCCAGCGTGAGAGCCAACAGTTGACTGACACGAATATTAACTAACATGCTAGTATGCAAAAAAAATATCGATAGCTGCATTCGTCACAAGTGAGAAAAATTTAAATCTGCATGGCACTTTACTCCAATTGGCTTATTCGCTTGCTTAAACCCAACGTCGAATCTGATTCCGCAGAACTGGATTGGGTGTGAAAAAGTATTTGTTAACATTCTTTTTTTTCATTCGGTTTTGCCAGTTACGAGTCTTTTTTTTAAAGCTGATTGTTTTTGTGTTCATTTTGTTTAGTTCTTTTTTCGTAACACATTTAATGTTTAGAATAGAGCTTAGAAAAAATTCTCAGTGTGAGATAGGCATGAAGTAAGGCATGTAACAACATCATCACAGCAAAGGGCACTCCTTTAAAGGCAAGGAAGGGCAAAAATATTTTAAGTCAAGTGATAGCGATTGCTGTATGAGTCGTACGATTTTTGAATCAAGCACGGGCAACGCCGGGCCATGCTGCTAGTTATTATTAAAAGGCCTCCCAACACAGATCTTTGGTTTATACGTGTGCTTCTAAAATTCATATTAATGACAGTCATTTCTTCATTGAGTGTAACACACGACAAGATAAGGAAAACTACCTTCCTCTAACAAACTATACTCAGTATCCTAATATCTATCTATCTCTCTATCTTTCACATGCACACGTAGTTGTGTGTTACAAGATTTTATCAGCAGAATCTATATTGCACATTTCTTATTCAACTTTTTGTCCGTGAATCAATGATTTCCCCCGCATCTGGCTGCTGCTATATATCTAGAGATTCATGAGACAGTGCATAGAAGAAATAATCTGCAATGTCATTGTTCCTGACCTGTAATCTCATTTAACACTGTAGTAGCATAGCTTCCTTGGGTCTTTCTAGAAATATATTCAAGGCAGTTGAGTTTTCTTCTTTGGTACTTCGACGTCAGGACATTAAACGCATTAAAACTATTTTCAAGCGAAATTTTTTTTTGAATAACTAATTCCTGTAATTTACGCGTTTTATAAGCATATTCATTATTAAAATTACTATGGTAAAGGCTAGAGCAATTATTTAAAGAAAAGAGGCGTAAGGGTTAATAATTTGTGTCAATATCTCACTTACATTCAAAGACGTCGTCAGGGTAAGGTTGGGATGTCTAAATTTAAAGCGGAAGATGACATCGTCTAGAAATTATATATATATATATATATATATATATATATATATATATATATATATATTTGGTTGGATTGATGTGATTTTGTGACCATGGATTTCACGCTTTTGCGATCGTCAGACAAACTGATTAATTTTTTAATACTTTTGGGTTTATGTAGATTGCGTGTATTAGTGTTATTATGGGAATGGGGAAATCGTCGTCGTGAAGTCATCGGGCTAGCGCAAACATATACACACACTTTTCACATATATATATATATATATATATATATATATATATATATATATATATATATATATATATATATATATAGATATACCTAGTGAGCCAGACAAACCTACCTAGGTTTCACTAAACGGATCGTCAGGGGAAAGCTTGGCCAAGCTTTTCTCTGACGATCCATTTAGGTGAAACCTAGGTAGGTTTGTCTGGCTCACTAGGTGTATCTAGGTCTGCTCTACGATTGTATTGAACTCTTTTGTTAGTTGTTATTCGTATCAGGGTTTTTTTCTTTGGGCTTCAGACCTGCATCTGTGCGATTTTGTCGGCAGAAGTTCATGTTTGTAGCTCTTTCTTTTTTAAAACTTTTTTTTTCCCTCGAAATTGATTTGATTAACAAATCAAAAATTCGAGGGTTTTTCGAAACGAGTCTAGTTATTTATATATATATATATATATATATATATATATATATATATATATATATATATATGAGCTTCCTACCCATTCTTCTATCATACACAGACATTCTGAAACACACACACACATATAAATATTTATTTATATATATATATATATATATATATATATATATATTTGTATTTGGGCAGTAATTCCTTTTATACAAATTTCGTTAAAAATGAATGAAAATGTACTGCGATTAAACTTTTTTATTTAATTAGTCTCGTGTTTGCACAACTGTTTTCTTTTCTGGATACAAAGTGTATAAAAACTGTTCAAAAGTTCTACATATCCAAGCGCTTTCGGCTATTCTTTTAGCCACTATCAAGGACGATTTTTATTTATTTTTTAAATGAATATGTGGGTTTATGTATGTGTCTGATATTATAAGAATGCTTTATTTTTAAAAAAATGGTCAGAACATTGTGACTGTGTTCATAGACAATGTTATTGAGCTCTGGCTTTTCCTTTTTATTATTAGCGCTTCCATTATTTTTAATCATATTTTACACGATGAGGGTATTATACTTGTAATTTATACTAGTATGTTGCGGATATGTATATATATATATATGAAATATATATAAATTTAAATGCATAAACATATGCGAGGAAGTATATTCATTATAAACATGTATGTTTGTGTACTTTTTTGTGCGTTTGTACTCAAAGATGGATCCGTAAGTAAGTATCTTGTCAAGTAATTATTTATTAGCTACATTTACTAGAGATTTTCGCAGAATAACGTTCCATCTATAAGAATAGTGTTCGCCATTTAATTAAGTGCATTGACAAAAAAAATTATATTGTAAATTAATTATTTTGGAGGAAAATCAGTACTACTTTCTTCAATAGTTTACGGTCTTTTGATATACTTCAGTATATATATTATGCTTATAATTGCCTAAATCTTTCTTTTCCACGTTTTCAGTCTTTTCTCTTTCTCTCCCTCAAGATAGAAAGATACTTTTAAAATGCTGTCGTCAAAGTCAGAACATTTTATGACTCAACAAGAATTTTCTTTGCCCTTTGTTACGTGTATGGCGAACAGTGAAGAACTATTTATAAGTATGTCCACAGAGAAAGGGCGGGCTGAACCAGAACCAATGAAACTTTAGTCGGCTAATCACATCTCTGAAGATGAGATACGAACAAGATTATACGCTTTTCCCTTCCACTTTACTAACGGCTGTGTGTTTCTGAATGCGCATGCGCCCACAGCAAAGTGTGTGGACGGCTTCTTTATGATTTTCTTGAAAGTCACTGAAAGAGATTGTTTCTGGCATTTTGCAGGCTTTTTCTTAACTAATGAATATCGTCTTTGACACCAGAGCGCACAGCTGACAAGGCGATATAAAAACATCTGAATTTTGTAACATGTTCATTTTATTGTAATAACTCCTGTGCTTCTAACAAGAAGAATATAGAAAGGAAAATCAAATTAATTGTTATATAAAGTTGAAGATTTCTTTTGTATTAGAAATGTATTCTAATCGTCAGTGTAAATGTTCGTGGTTTCACCTAATTAACTATTATAATATTTTTACAGATTTGTTATTAATTAAACTGTCTATTAGTTGTTGCTTTTTAATCTCAAAAACGGAGAAAGATCCAAGGTTTTCAAAAACAAAAAACCTAATAAGGTCAAAGACATCAGATACATAGTTGAAACATTGTCTTACTTGTGGACTCAGACGAAAAACTGTGAGAAATCTTAAACAAAGTAGTAAAGCAAAACGAGAAAGACTACCCATTAACTGTAACGAAAAGGAATATATAATTATCATTAAGACAGACAAAGGTGTGAGTTACAAATTGGAGACGTCTGTTCAAACAGTTATAGAAATATAACAATAAGCATAGTGTAGTTATAGATGACGGACAATGTGTTAGGGAAATCCGAAGGTGCCTTGGAATGAGGAAAACCAAATTCCAAAAAGCAAAGAAAATATAAAAAGACAACATTTCTTCAGAAATGCTGAAAGGCGATGTCAACTTTCCTTCCTATATGGTATTGAATGCTGGACATTTTCTCTATAGATGTAGAAGAGATACGAGATGTGAGGATGGCATGGATTGATCTGTTAAGCATCTAGAAAATTTTAAGGAAAATGAGAGCTAAAACTAAAATCAGAAAGAGACTGTTGAATATTCTAGGATGCATAATGAGAAAATAATTTTTTTTCGGGGGGTGGGGGGAATTAACACACGCATGACACATTAAAGGCAGATGAGACAGAGGAGGACAAGCAAGGACAGAATGCTGTGTAGATCCACATTCGACCAAGCCCGGAAGAGACACGCCATTGTAAGGTGGAAATCAATTCATGTCAGATGGCAACTTGCAAGGAGAATGGTTAGAACGGATGAGCTGATTAGTAATTCAGGGAACACACACACACACACACACACACACACACACACACACACACACACACAATTCAAACGTTATTATTAATGGATACCCGTATTTGAAACAGACAATCAATTTTATTTTTACTTTAAATTGAGTTTAATCCGTCTATGGGTTTGCATAATCTTATATATAAAGTAGTATATGTGTACTTGTGCGTGTGTTTGTCCAAACAACACCTCTGCTCCCACTGATCCGGTTTCAATGATTTATAGATCATTCAAAAGTCCTAGAAAAGTTAGGCGCAGGGAACGCTTTTTGTTGAACTCAGATTCAAAGTTGCCAGATTATGCGAGGTCAAAATATATATTAATATATTATACTAGGAATTTTCGTTGCGTTCATGGTTCTCTTATTTTTCTTTTGTAGCCAAAACTGCAGCTAGCTTAAAATTTTAAACTAGCTAAAATTTTAAGGAAACTCATGTGGAGGACCCTTGGTTTGGCCATCATCACAATAGCTAGGGAGGAGTAAATGCGATAGGCATCAATATACTACAGAAGAACTCAAAACTGATCGCTGTATTTAAGCAATGAATTAATGTTCATGCTTACTTTTTAAAAGATCAACGATAATTCTTCTGCTGCCACTTAATTTAAAGACGGTTTGATGGATGTAGGTCCTTATTTTCCGTACAAAACAATTATTTTTATTTCATAGGGGACAAAAAAGGGTACAATTCATAAGATAAAAGTAGTATAGTCTAAAGAAATTAGGTACATATTCAACATTTGATGAGTTACAGAAACAACACAGCTGATTAATTAAAAATCTGCATTATGGGATCAAAGTTAATAAATGGGAAATTTGAGATCAATTCCCGAACGAATTCTGAGATTAAAAAAAAAAAACACCAGCGCTACTTTATAGTAAGTTACACGGTATTTACTTGACTCCAAAGTGAGTTAGGTTGTGACACAACGCTAGTTTTTAATGTGGGGCCCAGTGTTTTCACTCGGGCCGCTGGTCTAAGCTGGTCATAGTTTGTCCAAGCAGGTCCAAGATAAGTAACTTACACACTGAAAGCTCAATATATGCATTATATATTATGTACTTCTAGGCAATATCACGCTTCAGGTTTAACTAATTTGCATATATATTTTTAAAAGTATATTTCATTAATTAACTGTCCATCATTACTGTTCTTTATTTGAGGATTTTATTGATTTCCATATCATAAGTAGTTCTGTTTAGGAATATTTTCGTATAAAGTTCAGAAGTGTTTGAAATTTCCATCTTACTTGGCCTTCAGTAAATTGTCATCTAATTGTAAAACTTTCCTTAACTATAACAAGCCAATTTATGAATGGAATTTTCATCTAAAATTTTTGCTTCAAAGATTTCAAGTAGTTAATATATCTTACTGCGGAGGGATAGCGAGCGGGCGATGCCTCCTAGTACTCAATAACGTAAATGTGGACTCAGACAGGAATCAAACCTTTCCCCCCTCCGAGTGGTTTATCCTACGAAGGAGGAAGTATTTTCGATTTTTTTCGGGAGAAAAGTAATAAAACTTTCAGATTAAAAAATAAGATCACAACACACACATTGATATGAAGCAAAACTTCCGAGAGTTTTTAATCGGTGACGTTTGAACATGTGATTTCGTTTCACACTTAACTGAAATTTATGATATATATATATATATATATATATATATATATATATATATATATATATATATATATATATATATATACTCGTTTTCGAAAAACCTTCGAATTTTGATTTGCCAATAATCAAATCAATCACGAAGGAAAAAAAAGGTTTTAAAAAAAGAAAGAGCTAGAAACATGAATGTCTGTCGAAAAAAATGGCACAGATACAGGTTTAAAGCCCAAAGAAAAAACCCCGGCATGAGTAAACAACTAACTAAAAATAGCTCAATACAACCGTAGAGCAGACCTCGTCAAACCTAGTGAGCCAGACAAACCTACCCACGTTTCACCTAAGCGGATCGTCAGGGAGAGCCAGATTTCCTTGAAGATCCGCTTAAGTGAAACCTGGGTAGGTTTGTCTGGCTCACTAGGTTTATATATATATATATATATATATATATATATATATATATATATATATATATATATTAGGCAGCATATTTTCATTCAAGAAGATTTCGTTAAATAATTCAGACATATCTTGTTGATAAGTTTTCGTTGTGATACTTTCAAGTTCTCGGATTAATTTTTGGTAGACTTACAAATTTGAGTAAGAAAAATACCAAAATTGGGAAAATAAGACTATTCGAAAGAAAATGTTTAGCCAAACACTTGATAAGACACCAGAAGTGTTGAAACAAAGTTGCAATTTCTGTAGTGATGTTATAACATGCATATGTTAAAATAGCGATTTTCCAAGTGTAGCTTGGATGTGGCACAAGGCCGAAAGTAAGGGGAACCCAGTGAGGATCGAACTCAATCGTAACTGTTCTAGCGAGTAAAGCTTGCTAACCATTAACCCACCTCGAGGTGCTCTGCATATGTTATATGTTATCATTTTGAATAAATATTATATTATATATCTGTATTGAGCACTCTTTAAAGAACAGTGTTTTGGGGTATGGGAATTTTATTCCATCTGCACGAAACCTATGCTTGTATATATATATATATATGCTTTTGTTTTTGTGTGAATAATTTATGAATTTGTAAATTGATTGCACGTTTATCGTAATTTAAATAACTGATCCAAGTGCGGCTTTTGGATAATAAGTGCGACATTACTGTAATTATTGAACAATATAGTTCATGCCACTTTGACAGAAAATTTACCAGTAAAAAATTCGTTCATCACCATATTTATATGAACGCACAACCTTTAAAAATTTAAAATCAAACTCAGCGTTGCTACTGCGCGCTCCAAAAACAATAACTCATTTTCAATAGCATTTTCGGATACAACAATACATATATTTTCGTTGTCCTCTTACTACTAAGAGAAAAACCAAGAACAACATCTATTCTATACCTGAAGATGTCTGTAAGAACAGACGAAAGCTTGTAGTAAAAATAAGAACTAATACGGCAGAAATTTATGGAAACAAGGATCAATTCATTCATAACGGATTCGGAGGTTTTGTATATTATTTGAATTGTTTGCGATGATGGATTTCTCGCCAATTAAATCATTAACCTTTGCTTTTGTTTTTGTGTGAATAATTCTTGAATGAATATATATATATATATATATATATATATATATATATATATATATATATATATATATATGGTGAATGGTAACATGTTTTTTTCTGTAAGATTCGCGTGCAAATGGAGAATTCGTGAATGGAAGCCTGAATGAGGATAAAAAGCGATAGTAATGTGACATAACTTAGAGGAGAAAATGAAGAAAGTTGTAGAAAGCCATTAACTTATGTGTCATGACACATAAAGCATGGAACGCTTCTGTGCGGGTTTTTTTTTTTTTTTTTTTTGATCTTCAGTAACATTTAAATCTAGAACTAGTAATGTAATACTAATGAATATACGTTGCGCATTTCTGAGTCTACAAATCGTCCGTACATCGAATATTGCTTAGACATCCGATATGGTGCTCTTGTATATATCTAGAGATTCTTGTCAAAATCAAAGAAGAATCTGCAACGTTATCGGTCTTGACCTAACATCTCGGCTTCAGTCACTTTCCCAGCGTCATAATTAGGCTTACCTGTGCCTTTTATATTAATATTGTCATGGTAATTGTTTTGATGATCTTTCCTCGTTGGTGCCTCAACTTCACGAATTTAGGCTTAGTATTAGAATAGAAGCAATGTAGCATAATTTCAATGTTGGAGTTAGTGTGACGTCGTCCCCCGGTCGCAGCGTCGACTGTGTCGTTCGATCCCGTTCGCGGCGCCAATTGTGACGTCATGTGCTCCCCAGGCTCTTATATCCTGGTCACGGACAGCACCAGTTGTGACGTCTTTTGTCGCGGCGTCAGCTGTTCGCTCCTCGCTGCTCCAAACGTGACGTTCTAACCCTTTGGTTAGATTGATACCAGCCTCGTCGTTCTCAACCCGCTTCCAACGCCTGGTTACCAGGGTAACTGCACTGATCTCCGGTCTGCCTACCCACGTTGTGACTTGATCTTAGACAGACGAGATCAAACAGGGCTTGGGGCCGTAATGCAAGTTGAGTCTAACGGGGGTGATAACACACAATTATGTATAAAAAAAAAAAAAAAAAAAAAATAAAATAAAAACTCACAAGGTCCAACGTATCAAGAAAAAAAAGGTAACAAACTTTTATGTCTATTTGCTCGGTACATAGGACTATGTCTACTTCCCGACCGTTCTGTGGATTGTGGCACGACGCTTTTTTACTAGGCAACTTTAAGGCTTCCAGTTGTCTGCTCTCTAAGAAATTTGTGTTTCGGTGTGTCTTTGGACGAAAGTCGAAAAAAAACTTATTTCTGTGGTCTGATTTTAAGTCGCTCTTCAAACTACTTGTTCTTGGTTGAAGAAGAGTCCAGAAGTGTGCGTAAAGAAAGAATTATTCTCAAAACCCAAATATTTTTCAGCTCTAAATAATTATCAAATGGTTGACAAACCGTAAAAAACAAATCATATATTTATGAATATTTCTTTTCAGCTTGCTAGGTATGCATGGTGCCACATTAGTAGATGTAACTGAGATGTCATATTTTCATCTCCAACATTCCACTCTTGTGGAACTCTCTTCTAACTTCTTACTTTCGCCTCAAGTAAAATCTTTAAGAATTAAAGGCAATACTAATCGAAAAACCCATATAGAAGCAGAAAACCTCTATTTCCTTGAAACCTGTTCTTTTATTATATCACAATTTTTTTATCATATTTTCATTTTTGAAATTGCTTGATGTAACTCTATGCTAAGATTATATTCTCCCGCAATTTCTCTTCCGGCTTCCTGCTTTCCTATCGATTACGACTTTCATAAATATAAATGCAATGTTAATCGTTGTCATCTGTCTCTGGGCATCATCTTCTATTATTTTCATTCCTTTTCACTTATGTAGTCCATTTTAATTCATTAAGACAAGACAAGCATATGTCATTATTATTAATACAACTTCCAACATAAAACTTTGGTTTATACGCGTGCTTGTAAATTTCATATTAATAGCAATCATTTCTTCAGTGAGTGTAATACACGACATACCAAGGAAAACTGTCTTCCTCTAATTATACTCAGTATACTACTATACCGTGTGTAAAAGGAAAATTGTCTAAATCGTGTAGCAGCAAAATCGTTAAATTGTTAGATTAGAATTTGAACCGTTCAATCTTAGAAATGATTAAATATATCTTACAGGAATTCTCCGAGATTTTTATAAGAATACCGGACTCTACTTCGAGCAATAAGAATGTATAATTATTCTCCAAGCTTAACAGAATGATCATGATGAAATCCATCAGAATCGAAATTGACATGTTCATCATTAATTAATCATGACTAAGGATCTGGAGCTCATGAAGGATTGAAATGAAGTTCAAATACACACACACACACACACACACACACACACACACACACACACATATATATATATATATATATATATATATATATATATAACATACAGGATCATTTTCCAACTTATTCAAGATGATCATCGCCGTCTGTAACTAAATTTCTGTGCTGATTTCATTTTGAAGTAATTTTTCACTGACCTTTCTAATGTCAAAGTTGAAAATCCTCTCTCAAGTGCCAAAGGTCTTATGAAATGGGATGGATTTTTCTAATTGATCTCTTTAGCCCCAACTTGAAATGGTGATCCCTCTTCCTGTTGTGACGTCCTGATCCACGTTTCCTCTCCAATGTTCACTCTTTTTAAAACTTATTCACCGTTCTCTTGGCAGCCAGATTATAAATGTTGGTACCATTACTGAAGGTCTGAGTTATCTTTTTCTTCTCACCACTGGAAAGACAGTGGGCCTGACAGAAAACGATTTTAACCTATTCTCTTTTTCACTGAATAACTACAAGGGTTATTTCTTACGAAAACTGGTTTCAAGATGACTAACCGTCTTATTTGAAAACCTGGAAAAAAGAAACTGAATTAGTTAATGGTTTCTTAGAAAATACACATTTTGTGGGATGGATAATTGCGCCGTAAAACGATTTGGACAATTTTGCTGATACCCCGTTATCAGTCAGTTATGTGCCATACGTGATACACGCTTAGGCGATCATGTATCTTTCTATACATGACTGATGAGGCAGATTTTTCCCGCAGGAGGTTGCCATTTCTTTCTGCGGTAGACCAGTTACCACCCAAGGCTGTATAATCCGATCTGTCCTGGTATTTACCCATAGCTGGGGGAGAAGAAGACGATTCAAGGCTATTAGCACCTAAGTGAATGTAATGTATTATACTGGAATTCGAACTCGGCTCTCCGATTCCTCAATCCGTGCCGTTATCCATTATTTCACCGTGCAACCCATATACACATACTTGTGTGCTGAAACATCCAGCACATTTCTAAATCTTCAAATGCATCGAATATTCCTGCTGCATCTAGTCTGGTGCTTCTATAATCTAAAAATTCTTGACACAAACCAAAAAAGAAAGAATCTGCAATGTCATCCGGTCTGATCTGGTATTTCGCCTTCAGTCACTTTTAGATCTATCGGAATGCAGCTTCCTTGGACTTTTTCATCTTTGGTACTTTGACTTCGCGATATGACCAGAATATCTGCTAGGATTGAAATTGATGGACGTAACTTAAGTTATAGTTTTTTTTTCCTCCGCGATTTCGATTTTGTGAAATTCTCTTCCATCTTTTTATTATTGTGTCAAGTATGACCTTCAAAAAATAAATGCAATATCAATCTACATCAATTATCTCCTTGAAACATGTTTTTTTATTATATCATAATTTTTGTATCATAATTTCACTGCTGAAATTGCTAGATGTGACCCTATACTAAGGATTTATCCCCCCGCACTTCTCGCTTGTGAACATTTATTCCAGCTTCCCGCTTTCACGTCAACTACGACCTTCAAAAATCTAAATGCGATATCAATTGTCGTCATCTGTCTCTATGCACCCACCGTCTTTTATTGTCCTCTGTGTTTATTTCCTTCTCAGTTGAACGCTAGAAGCTTTTATTCCCTTTGCTTGGGATGAATTGATTAAAAAAGAATCTGATCACACTCCAAAATGCAGTTGCATGTCTTTTATACAGTTTTTTTATGTAACACACTCACTGAAGTATGTCATTTATATTTTCAGGAAATCATTGGTAATATGTCATTGAAAGCTTTGTTCCAATGTTCTTTGAATGAAGGAAAGTTTCGACAGATACGCGCATCACAAAAAAAAAAAAAAACGAACCAATTACTCCCCGGGACCAATGGATGCAATTACTTTATTCTTCGTCGTTTCTTTTGCGAAGCGAAGCCGTAACCTAAGGATCTCAGCTGCCTACTGCTTTTCAATTTTCTTTTATCGGACCCACTATTTCAAAGGAGATTTATTTGTTGTTTTTTTTTGTTGTTGTTGTTGTTCTTGTTCTTGGTATTGAAGGTCATGTCAGTGTTACATATTGAAAACATGGAAATACATGTGTCATTTTTTTTTAAGTCTGCCTTTTCATCACCAGTCCGTTACATGATAGGACTAAAGATATGTGTGAACTTCATACTATTTTGAGTAGAGTTTATGACTGTTGGCAAATAAAGTACGTATGCGCATAGTTAAAATAGACACACGCACAAGCACGCACACACACACACACACTCACACACATATATATTAAATTATATACATACTTATATATATATATATATATATATATATATATATATATATATATATACACACACACACACACACACACACACACACACACACACATATATATATATATATATATATATATATATATATATATATATATATATATATATATGTAAGCAAAATATGGATATAGATCCGACAGTATGAAGAAAAAAATATACGCGGAAAAAACAAACAAAAATCCTTATATGCAATTATCCTGTTTTAATGTTAATATGTCAACGTTGGACGTTTCGGTCTAATAAGCCATCTTCAGGACATATTCATAAAATATAATTAACATTATCAATTCAACATGACAAAGACGATGTACATAAGAACAAGACTTATCCAAACAGATAACTGAAAGTTTTATAAGATCAGCGCTCCGTTTAAAACATGGTCACGTTGTCGACAAGCGTACATATAAATTTTAGATCAAAATAGAATTCTTTTCATTTTTTATTTTTCATTCAAAATATTCAAATTTTAGGATTACGTTTTCACAGTCTGGTAGTCTGGGACAATTCGTCGGGGTCCTGCTCAACGCAGATTTCCGCCCCGTATGTGTATAATGTTTTTGCGCTTATTCTTTTTTCTTTTTGCAGGCCTAGACGATGGCAATTAAGTTAGCTACACTGAATGTGAATGGCTTGAGGGATCGGGGTAAGGCTGTGCCCGCCTGCTCCGGGACCTATTGTCCTATGATGTGGATGTCGCCGCGATCGAAGAGACCCACTTTGTTTGCAGTTCCGATGCGTGTGTGCTGGAGGATGACTTTGTCGTTTATTCAGCATATGGGGACCGGTCTGCCAGAGGTGTTTCTTTGCTTGTCAGACGTACTCTCGATGCGAAGGTGGACCTTGTGCATACCGATGCAGAGGGCCGTTCCTGGTGGATTCAACGCGCCTAGTTTTAATGGGGGACTGGAATGCCATCCTGGACCCCAAGTTAGACAGGGTGCGGGGTGCTCGCGGGAGATGGGGCGATCGCAGCCTGGTCGATCTGATCGACGATTATGGTCTCGTCGATAGATACCGGGTCGATCATCCCGAGGGAAAAATGTGGACGTGGGCTCTTAATTGGCCTTTTGACAAGGTGGTTAGCTACCTTGACAGAATGTTAGTGAGAAGAGCCGACATAGAACTACTAGATTGCCCTACGTGCCACTGGGTAGGCTATTCGGATCACAAACTCGTTTGTGCACGTGTAGCGTTAGACAATAGGCCTAGAATAGCTGGGTACTGGAAGTTCAATCTGTCTTTACTGGACAGGCGGGACTTCCAGGAGCAGATAATTAGACTAGTGCAGCGGGAGCTAGTCGGGGCGGTTATCGGGAATAGATGGTGGGAGGCCTTAAATGTAGAATTAGGTCCTTCACCACTGATTTCAGCAAACGGCTCACTCTAGATAGAGCTGAAAAGTTGAAGACGCTTAAAGCTAGTTATTCCCGGGCGGTGGCTGGGGGGGTCCCCTAGAGATAGCCTTAGCTAAGGAGGCCCTGGATCGATCGAATAGCGAGCGGTACATGGGTCAGGTAATTAGACATAAATTAAGCAAGATCTCTTCCGAAGCCGTGAACTTGGGCGCAGATCTGCGCAGGGAAGAGGTCCGTCGAGGTGGTGATCGTTACATTCGTGAAGTCAAACCCCCGGAGGGGCGTACTCTTTGGGCCACTGACGACATGTGCGGAGCGTTTCGGTGCCATTTCGAGAACCGGTTTACCAAGGAGCCTGGTCTCCGCGAGGAGGAGTTTCGTAGCTATTTGGCTGACCTTCCTCGGCTTTCGCCGACTGAAGCGGCTAGCTGCGAGGGAGAGATTACGGAGGGCGAAGTCTACGCGGTTTTAAAGAAGGTCGGCAGAGGCAAGTCGCCCGGTCTGGATGGTTTGCCCTATGAATTGTACTTGAGGCTGTTGCACATCTTTGTTCCAAATTTGACTGCAGTGTTCAACAACTGCTTTCGGTCGGGGTCCATCCCCAACCGGATCGCCAGGGGTGTGATGACGCTGTTGAAAAAGGGCAAATGTGGTGGGGGGGGAACTAGATGATTACAGGCTCATAACTCTGATTAAAGATTATGGCCAAGATCCTGCAGGCGCGTTTGCAGTCAGTTGCCGAATCTCTGTTGGGACCTGAGCAAACTTGTTCTGTGAGGGGCCGAACAATTCAGAGCAACCTGCATCTGATCCGCACGATCATAGAGGGTGTAAAAGACGACGAAGAAGCCGTGCTGATCAATTTGGATCAGTCCAAGGCATTTGATAGGATCGACCATTGCTACCTTGCTACTGTCCTGCAGGCCGCTGGATTCGCACCCAACTTCTGCCGCTGGATTAGCCTCCTGCATCGCTCCCCCAGTGCGGTGGTACAGGTGAACGGAAGGTTGTCGGAAACGTTCGTACTGTCTAGGTCGGTTCGTCAGGGTTGTCTGCTGTCGCCTCTCCTTTATGCTTTGGTGTTGGAGCCCCTCCTTCGCGGGCTGAAGGACGAGAGCGGCAGTCCGGCCCTACGTGGAATTGCCGTTCCTGGAGGGTCTCGAGCCAGGGTTTCCGCGTACGCCGATGACGTATCTGCTTTCGTGTCGTTCCGCAACGACATTGAGGCGGTACAGAAGGCGCTTGATCGGTACGAGAAGGAGACAGGGGCCAAAATAAACCGCGACAAGTCGTCCGGCTTGCGGTTAGGTGCCCGGAAGAGGGTCGCTCTTCCGGGCTGCTTCGGTTGGACAGACGGTCCTGTCCGCATTCTTGGAGTGTGGTTTGGGCCTGACCCCCAGCTGGAGAAGAATTGGCCTGAAGTACGAGCAAAGGTCGATTCGGCCGGTCAGACTTTGAATCGACGGAGGTTGTCCGTGAAGGGCAGGGCGGAGGTGTATGCTACATACATTTTCCCCCTGATTCTTTATCGATTGTCCGTACTTCCTCTCTGTAAGACACACAAGAAGGCGCTCGAGCGATCGCTATCCTTCAGTTTATGGAGGGGACGCGGGAATCAGGTCGACAGACGAGTCTGCACTAAACGTCCGTGTCATGGGGGACTGGGAATGCCGCACCTGCCGAGTCACATCCGTGCCTCTAGGTTGGTTTTCCTGACTGAAGGAGATCCGATTCTGGAGGGGATTGTTAGGGACGTGTTCCCTGGCCTTACCATCAGTCCCCCCATCTCGCGGGTTGAGCGCGGTCGTAAACCCCGGGATCAATCGGTTTTCCTTCGCGAGTGTCGTTCGGCCTTGAGGGCCGTTACCCGGTCCAGTGACTTTTCTCGGCCTAGGAAGGTCTTCTATCGTGAATTAGTGGAGAGGCCCGCGAAGGATCCCCTACGAGATATGCTCGGCTTGTCGGAGGAGGAGTATCGCTCCTACTTGTCTTGGGCGCCAGCGGCGGATTACCTCAGTAACCCTGAGGTTTCGCTTACCTGGCTCGGAATCGGCTGGCTCTCAACGACAAGGCTTTCATATGGGGCTTGGCGGATTTGCCAGACTGTGAACGGTGCGGACTTGGCTTAGAAGAAACTGCTGCGCACGCCTTCTACCATTGCCCCCAGGTCCGCCCCTTATGGGACCATGTCGGCGAGCTGACGGCTCGTCTCGCTCCCGAACAGCTTGTGTCCATTGATCGCGCATACGCGTGTGACAATGTGACGCCCCCGTATTCCGGGATGATATTTCTGACGCTGATGGCCACGGCTCGAATGGTGATTTGAACGACGCGAAAGGAGGAAGTCTTGCGAGGCAATCGTCTTTCTCATTCGGATCTAATTAGATTCTTTGAGCATCAGCTCAATATGAAGATTAGATCGGATAGAAAACGATTGCATTCGACAGTCTTTAGCGAAAGGTGGATAAAAGAAGCGAGCTTGCTTCGTGTGAACGGGGCTAGCCTTGATTTTCTTTTCTAGGTCAACCTATTGTACATTGGGGTGGCTTCCTGTGGAACCCTCCCCTTGATTAGGTTAGACAAGCTTCAGTGTACCTAGTTAATGTGAGTAAGTGTTGTTCTTGGCCTGCATCCCGGCCGTTCTTTGGTTATGATCCAAGTCGAGATTCCCAACCTCCCCAGTTTGTTTTGACCCCCCCTTCCCACTTTTCATCTCGACTAGGTCAGTTTTATATTTTCCCATTCCAGCCTAATATTTTATACTTTTTCCCACTCCCTTAGCGAGAGCGTCTCTTGATTTTGTCCCCTGGGCAGAATACAGCGGTCTCTCTGTTTTATGGGTTGGACGGTCCCTACTAACATCAATTATGTTTAGTTTGTATTTGTGTTTATTTTAAGTTTATTATTGGGTTCATTTCCCTCCCCTCTCATTTTATCATTAATAGAATTGTATATATATATCATCATTAAAATTTTTATGGCATGGGGCGCGATTTTGGTAGGTCCCCCTTGAGAGCACGTGGTATTATGGTGGTTGAAGGATTGTTTGGTGATGGACGAGTTCTTTTGGTGAATGAGTAAAATGTAATGTACGAATGGGTCGCGAATCTGATTAGCTCGGTATAGCCTCTACCCCCCTTTATTGGCCTCGTGCCATAATTTGTACTTTTTGTATGAATAAATACCAGTCTTGTTCTTATGTCCATCGTCTTTGTCATGTTGAATTGATAATGTTAATTATATTTTATGAATATGTCCTGAAAATGGTTTATTAGACCGAAACGTCCGACGTTGACATATTAATATTAAAACAGTATAATTGTATATAAGGATTTTTGTTTGTTTTTTCCGTACATATTTTTCTTCATATATATATATATATATATATACGTATATTTACATATATTACATACAATAGGAATTTAGAATTACCTCATAGTTATGAACGTTCACCTTACAAGTTAAGATTTACTTGCAAGGATTTTCAAACGGATCAAGGTAATAAAACTGGTATTTTATTACCTTGATAGGTTTGAAAGTCCTTGCAAGTAAATCTTCACTTGTTAGGTTTAAGATCATAACTATATAGGTAATTTTAAATTCCTATAATACTTCATTTATATGCTCTGTTAGAATAAATACATTGACCTCTCTTCCTGGATCAGTTTTAATATTTTATATGATTAGGATTCACTTGAATTATATACCAACGGAGTATCTATCTATCTATCTATCTATCTATCTATATCTATATATATATATATATATATATATATATATATATATATATGTGTGTGTGTGTGTGTGTATGTTAAAAATTAGGTCAGTTAACATACGCGACCTCTTCGGGCGATACTTTTAAAATGACCACTTTAACGCTTTATTTAGAGAAAAAAAACGCACAAAGTGGGCAACATAAATATCTTTCAAAGAATAACAGGCTCATGATATTTGTAAGGCAGGACATTGAGTCTAATGGATTTTTATATATATATATATATATATATATATATATATATATATATATATATATATATATATATATATATATATGAATAAAGTCAAAAGGAAAAGTGTATTGACTCTTGCAAATCAAAAATACATAAATCAGCCAAATGATGGAAAACAAACGTTTTTCTTTTATATTTATTCATATTGTCATTATAAAGCTATACACTTTTGCAATTTTTCTTTGCTTTTGATCGACACACACACGCACACACACACACACACACACACATATATATATATATATATATATATATATATATATATATATATATATATATATATATATATAAATGTATGTAAGCAAATATATGGATATAGATCTGACAGTATGAAGAAAAATATACTGAAAAAAACAAACAAAAAATCCGAATATGCAATTATATTTGTTTTAATGTTTAAAATTAACATTAAAACAACATAATCGCATATTAGGATTTTTGTTTGTTTTTTCAGTATATTTTTTATATATATATATATATATATATATATATATATATATATATATATATATATATATATATAATACGCACGAGATATGCATTAATAAAAAATTAAACCAAAAGAACTTGCTACGTACCGCTAACTCTTACACACTTTAGCGTCGTGAATGTTTCTCATAAAATTGAATATGATCTGTTACTTCATTATACGTGACACGTATCTAACCAATAAGAAATGGCCAAACAGAACATCACATTAATCATTGTATCTTTGTTTTTTATCATTTCTTTTTATTGGATTTCTATCCATACTTCACTTATATTATTTGATCTTATATATATATATATATATATATATATATATATATATATATATATATATGAAGAAAAATATACGGAAAAAACAAACAAAAATCCTAATATGCAATTATGCTGTTTTAATGTTAATATAATGTCAACGTCGGATGTTTCGGTCTAGTAGAACATCTTCAGGACATATTCATAACACATAATTAACATTAGACTATATTTAATTCAACATGAAAAGACGATGGACATAAGAGTAAGACTATTCAAAACAGATAACTTAAATTTTTCAAGATCAGTTATCCGTTTTGATTAGTCTTACTACCAAATTATTCTCTACCAAATAACTTATTCATATTTTTAAGACTTAAACAAACTCAAGGAAATTAAATTTTCGCATTAAAATGACCCATAAATAGTTAATATAGCGTTAAACAAATCAACCAACCAGCCAACCCAATCAATACAATCTTAACAGTTTATCTTTTTCTGCACAGTATCATGAATTTCAGTTTTTGCCTTTACTTAAGCTCATCCAACACTACACAATAAGTCTCTACTTTTAATGGCTCTAGTCTCTTGCATTGGGTGACCATTAAAAAAAAATGTTTGATAAACTTATAGAAACATTTCCGTTGAAACGTTTATTTTAACCGATATGCTTATTTCATAATTTCAACATTTCACACCGGTATGATTATTCAAGTCGACAGGTATTTAATACGGTGGAGGGAGCCATTTGATTCGTAACAAGTACAGCGAGTCCATTCCTGATGAAGATGATTTGAAAAAAAAAAAATTCTTCATTTTCTTTGTCTCTTGTCTTATACTTTCGAAGAAAATCAAGCAGAATCAACCAAGAAAACGACGGAAAAATCACTCACTGTTCGGAGATCTTTTTTGTTACATGATATTTGGTGATTTCCGAAGCCCTCTAAATGAATTATGAATTTATAGGTTGATATATTCTCATAGCTTCAGAAACCAAATATTGATCACTAACAATCTATACCTAGACATAAGAGGAAATACCGTTGTAACCCAGACCCACTTCCCAAACTCTGAGCAAATAACGAAACATTAGAAGACCTTTTTTTTTTCTTTTTTTTTAATCTAATTTTGTTCAGTCAGAAAGATCTTTAATTCTATCTCGGATTCGTAAGTAGACGGTTAGTGATCAATATTCTGACCCTAGACTGAATTTTGATAAGGCTAAGAAATTGAAACTGCCAGTTCTAATTTATTCCATTTTCTTAATACAATAAATATTTGGTTGGTGTTTTCCGAAAACTGTTTCAAAAAGAGAAAGAGTTAAAAAAATAGCAACAGGAGGAAAACTCAAATTATATTTTTTTAAATTTTTTTTGCAATGTCTCTCTAACAATATAACATGCTATTTCACTGTAGCCATTTACTAAGCGTAGATTAGCTGTAGCACAAGGCCTGTTACACTATATATATCCAACAGAGTGAATGGATACTTTTAATAAATATTGTCTTATATATATATATATATATATATATATATATATATATATATATATATATATATATATATATATATATATATATATATATATATATATATATTGTGTGTGTATATAGACAAGAGTTTATGAGTGTTTATGATTCTCTAATAATAATAATTTAAATAATTGGTTATGTTGCCACTACATAATCGCACTGATTGACGTGGAATTTAGCTAGTAATAATTCAAATAAACGCAATACCACCATAGAACATAGCAAAAGTACATAGACTAGCAGATTATATCGTTAGTTGGTGAATTTAGTGATATAGCCATTGTGAGTTCAATTTCTGAGACAGGCAGTGTGTACTTAGAAGAGGACAGTGGAACGTGAGCAGTCTTCCACCAAAAATTGAATAAAGTGCTTAGTTCGAAATTCAATGTAGTTTAGCCGGATCGATTTACATTTAAACACAAGAGCCAGAACGTCGTGATAAAAACAAGAAGGGTGGAGGACAATATTCCAAATGATTTCACTTAAATTAGATTCTTACCAATAATACAAAAAAAATTTATAAAGTCTAAAAAAAAGAATAAAAATATTAAATATATAAAAAAACAAACAAATAGATATCTAAATATATTTCATAAATAAATGTAAAAAACCATAACACGAAGTGTCACGCGAAGACTATATATTTGAAAATTATGAAACAGACATAAGAATAAAAAATGATGATGTCTTATGAAAGCTGAGCGTATTCAGACATTGAACAATTTAAGCTTAAATTTAGAACTCACATTTCTCGTTGTGATTTCTACTTAATAACAGATGAAATATCCATAAAAAATTACTGTTATTTACGATTCGAGTACTGAAGCTAGTACATTTATATTCATCTCAGTCCCAAGGAGATGTGTACATTTCTTAAATAGGCAATCTAGACCTTGCTATCTATCAATACGGCCTCAATGGCTAACTGGTAGCGGCACGTTTCGGCTATGGAAGCGGTTTCCCGAATGAATGATATAATACTGACTGGAGACTCCATTTTTCTTTAGCTTAACTTCTCAATATAGGCCGATTCTTATTAATTTTACATTTTAAGACAATGAAAATAAAAAATAAGGATAGTGACTCAAATAATTATACCAACTAAAAATAATGTTTAAAGTCCTAATATATATATATATATATATATATATATATATACTATTATTAAATTTGACATATTTGTGACAGTAAGCGTCGTCCATGTCAGTATAACACGTTTGTAGACACAAATAATATCAATATCCCTTCACAATTGACATCAAATATTGTCTAATAAGAGTTTGTACCCACGCTGCTATATATATATATATATATATATATATATATATATATATATAGTATTTCATATATCTACTTTATAGAGATAGAAAGGCAGAAACAACACGCAGGTTGTTCTGCTGGCGAGATGGAAGAGGGACATGACCAGTACACACCATAAAGCCGAGTCACTGCACGTGCTGGTCTCTCGAGACCCAGAGAGAGTAACCAGATAACGCATTAAATGGCTCATTGCACACCAGAAGGACCAATGGCTAAAGTACGATCAGGATGTGAGCAATATTTTACGAACGATATCGAAAGATGACGTAGATAGATTATATACAATGATGATTACTGTCACTAGTTACGCGTCAGAAAGTTTCGCTTATGCTAAAAAGAATTCAGAAATAATAATCGAGAAAAGACAATTCACCAGTTGAAACACGGGCTAAGATCCCTAAAGTGACAATACAAAAAAAAAGCAAACGACGTTCGAAAAAAAAAACCTTTTGGAACGCCGAGACACATGAAGAAATGAACTTAAAACTCTTGGCAGAGCTGAATGTCACAGACAGCGCGGGAAAGACAGGGCTAAGAAAAGAGCAGCCGTTATATCAAACCCTTTTCGTTTTGCGAACAGAAAGAGTAATTTCAAGAGAAATAGTAATCTCAAGTTTACGGTGGAAAAAATAAATTATTTCCTACGAGAGACACTCGGTGATCCGGAAAAGGAAACTAATCTAGGAGAAATCAATGCAATATTCCTCCCTGAACCGCCAGATACAAGTTTCGACTTGAGGGCACCGACCTTGAAATAATTAAAGGCGGTCATATTGGCAGCTAGATCAGTTTCGGCCCCAGGATCAAGCCGTGTTCCCTATAGTGTCTATAAGCAATGTCCGAATATTCAGGTACATTTCTGGAAGATATTCAAAGCAATTTGGAGGAGGGTTAGAGTTGCAAAGCAGTGAAGGTTCGCTAATATAGTATGGATTCCTAAAGAAAAAGAAAATCTTCTTCGTCCTCCTGCCCCAACGACTTCGGCATTATCTTGTTGCCAACAATTGCATAGATACGTCTGTACAGAAGGGAGGGCCTGCAGACAACTCAGGTGATAACGCAATTTCTAAGAAAATCAAAAGAAGAGAAAGGCAATCTAATCGTACTGTGGCAGGACCTTACTAATTAGTCGAAGAAGAACTTAGAAGATATCAAGTCCCTATTTTGGTAAGGAATCTTATAAAAGATCATTACAATGATTTCAACATAGAAACAACTTTCTATTTTGTACCTACAGACTGGCATCGGCTAAAAAGGCGATTATCACCAGATGTACAACCTCAGTGATATTAATCACCTGAGCTATCAACATATTGGTAAACAGCAGAACTTGAGTGTTGAGGTTAATTGTTGAAAACGGAGTTCGACAGCCTCCAATCCGTGCATATATGAACGATCGGACAGTTACTACATCTACAGTCCCCGGATGTCGGTAGATATTACAGAGATTAGAAAAGATAAGGACTTGGGCAAGAATGAAGTTTAAACTGATAAAATCGAGGTCATTATTACGGAAGAGAGGGATTGTGATAGAAAAGTTCCATTTTAAGTTTGCAGGAACCATTATCCTGCTGTTTAAAAAAAAACAGTTAAGTAGCTGTGTAAAATATTCAATGCTAATTTAAAAGATACGGATGCTACCCAGGATTCTTTCTTTTTTTTCAGATCTGGAAACAATTTTGACCCAAGTGAACAAGTCAGTTCTGCCAAACAGTTTTAAGGCAAAGATATATCAATATGAAATTTTGCCAACAGAGTCTGTGGCTTCTGACGCTGTATGTAGAGGCATTGTCAACAGTTGAGAATATGTCGAAGAGAGTTACCGGATATTTGAGAAAATGTCTCGCCTTACCAAGGAGTTTGAACAGTGCTACTCTGTATGGAGTATTAAACGCATTGTAACTTCCATTCAGAGGATTAGTTGAGGAATTTAAATAGTGACAAAAAGGGAGGCAACCTACATAGGATCCCAAATATCCTAAAGTCTCGGAAGCAAGGTTAGAGTTTGTAGAAAGTGGAAGGCATCGCATATGCTCAGGACAGCAGAATAAAGATTGAGACAGAAAGCTCTAGTAGGAATAGTGGCAGTAGCCCGATCAGTCCTAGGTAATTGTCCCAATCCTCGAAAGAGAGGAAAAAGGAATGATTTTAAACACTGCCTTCAATGAAGTGAGGGCAAGCGTGGAGGAAATTAGATCGAGTAAAATTGTTGCCTTAGGTCAACAGGGCCCTGGGGAAAACTATAAAACAGGAAGATTTCCTGGACGGACCTCTGGTACAATAATCCCAATAATACAAACGTAAGATACATTACCCAGCCTGGCAGACCTCCACACGTGGGAAAAGAGTGAATCTCCATTTTGTTCGCTTTGCCAGAAGAGAGAATCTCTTCAAAATATTTTGAGCAGTTGCCCAAAGGTATTAAGTCAGGAGAGCTACTGATAGCACCATGATAAAATTTTAAGTGTTATTGCAACAAGAGTCTTACGGAGTCTCTAAACAAACCAAGATGAACCAAATAAAAAGCTAATGCATTTCGTCCGAGCCGATAAAGATAAAGACATGACAGAAGAAGAAAATGTCATTCCACAGTTCTGCACCGGACTGGAAAATGTCATTAGATATAGACAGACATCTAAAATTCACAGTGAGAATAATACAAACTAAGCTTCGTCCATACATGATTATTTATTCAGAAAAGATCATGCAAGTCATCGCGTAAGAGCTAACAACCCCGTGGGAAGAAAACGTGGGCGAAGCTCACGAAAGGAAACTTGGAAAATATTTACATATTGTAGATGAAAACAAAAGGCATGGTTGGCGAACTCAGTGCGAACAGATTGAAATCGGATGCAGAGGATTTACTGGGCGGTCACTATGTAAGATGTTGCAAAAAACTATGTGTAACAGGTTTCGTTCAATAACAATGGCAGCAGAAGAAGCATCTCTAGATGATTATGGCTTAAAAGATCAAGTGATTAGCAGTTCGTAATGAAATGAAGGGAAGTCGCGGCTAATAATATTTTTTCTAAATAGAACTTAAGAGTAGGCCTTGGGTATGAACTAAAACTACACACGACAATGAAGTCTCGACTAGGGGACAGAATTAGAATACCCCGAACCATTGTTACCTACGGATGATCTGTGACTAAGATCTAAAACCTGTTTGCCCCACTACCATGGTTGCGGTTTTGTGGACGTGTATGTTAGTGTATGCGTGCGTGTGTATATATGTATACATGTGTGTACGTGTATATATATATATATATATATACATATGAATAAAAATGACAATAGGAAAACTGGTAATTGCTGACGCGTTTCGTCCAGTGTGGACTTTATCAAAGCAAAATGCAAAAATGAAATTAATTGAACAAAGTAACTAATAAAAACAAAAAACAGAATGTACCTAGCAACTGGAATGTAGAGAATATTGTTAACTGAAAAATAACGTCAGTATTTGTCACGTGTGGAGAATATTGTCATTATATCTGTGTTGATGTATTCAACCATTTTCTTTTGATTTTATGAATCTGTTGTGTATATTTGTTTGTATATTTACGTTATCCTCTTATTACTGAGAGTAAAAACAAGAACAAAATCTATTCCATACCTGAGGATATCTGTAGGAACAGACGAAAGCTTGTAAAAATAATAAGAACTTATGCAACAGAAATTTATAAAAACAAGGATCTTTTCATTCATAAACAAGTTCGGGGTTTTTGTATATTATTTGAATTGTTCGCGACGTTGGATTTCTCGCCAATTAAATCATTAACCTTTGTATTTGTTTTTTGTATGAATAATTCAGGAATTTATAAATTAATTGCCGCTTTATTGAAATTAAATATATATATATATATATATATATATATATATATATATATATATATATATATATATGAAATGGACAGAATCGAAAATTATTTTAAGACATTTTTTATGTTTATACATTCTTTTTATAGATAAAAATATTTAAGTAAATGCTCTGTTTAAAACTGTTTATTATAAACAGAGCATTTACTTAAATATTACTATCTAAAAAAAGAATGTATAAACATAAAATGTCTTTATATATATATATATATATATATATATATATATATATATATATATATATATATATATATATATAAAAATATAATAATGTATTATATAAATATATATATAAATATATATATATATATATATAAATATATATATATATATATATATATATATATATATATTTAAACAACTGTAAGTTAAGAATTTAAGCGTTTTCTTTTAATTTTTTGTAGTGATGTATATTCTTTTAGGATGGGGAAATTCTTTAAGATAAGGAGGTATTTGAATAATTCCAGGTCGCAGATTTATATTTTGATGTGATTCGATAGCGGCATTCTCCGGGAATTTCCATCTAAGTAAGTTACTTTCTCTTTGAAAAATTATGGCATGTTTTAGATCAAAGTTCTGGTTGAATTTATTTCTATGTATAAAAACTGCATTTGTTAAGTTATATATGATATCCTTATTTGCCTTCATAGATACGTGTTTTTTTACACACTTTTTTTATTAGACATTAAATTACATTTCTTAACATCATTTACCTAAACTTAGTCCAAAGAATATTGATGAGTGTCTTATTAATGTTTTACTTCTTGTTTATAGTAAAATAAAAATCCGTCATAGGAAGAAAACATAACCTATTCTCTTTTTCCATATATATATATATATATATATATATATATATAAGCAAATATATGGATATAGATCCGACAGTATGAAGAAAAATATACAGAAAAAACAAACAAAAATCTTAATATGCAATTATGCTGTATTAATGTTAATATAAAGACGACTACGTGATCATATTTAAACGGAACGCTGATCTTATATAAAAATTTCAGCTATCTGTTTGGATGAGTTGTGCTCTTATGTCCATCGTCTTTTCATGTTCAATTTTATATGTTCTAATGTTAATTATGTTTAATGGAAATCTCCTGATGATGGTCTAAATAATGATATATGAAGTAATGAAAACCTGAAAAATATTAGTAAAACAAAAAAATGAGCAAAACCGCGCCTTAGCCTTCAAATACGAAACCACAATAATAGCGAAATTTCAGTAAGAAACGCAACGTAGAATAGAACCGAAATCCAGTCCATAAATGACGGGCTCACCAAATTTTAGCACGATTTCAATTTTCACATTATCCAGGAATTTTCAGATGTTTCAACGAAAGAATAAAAAAAATAAAAAAAATAGAACGTCCCTAGTATATAATTAACCCATGGGGCAAATGTAGACAAATACATAAATAGAATCTCCTGCTCGCGGATACAAGTAAGGGAAAAAAAACCTCGTGGGAGACTGAAAATATCTGAGAAACACAAACACATACACAGGCAACCACACACGCGCGCACACACCTATAAACACACACACACACACACACACACACACGTACAAACACACACACTGATATCTGTATAGGAACAAAAATTTGTAAATGTACCTGGAATCTTTCAGAATATTTATTTGGTGTAAATTTAGCGGTTTAATACTATTGATTTTCAGAAGTTGAGTTGACATGGAGAGATGTGTGGCTCTGTCATGATTTGTCTCTCATCAGACTGAAGTTGGAAAATTATTTCCGTTATATAGAGACAAAAGGTGTCTCAGATTGCAATCTGTTTAAAACGCAATCTAATTGTTTGATTATGATCACGTGATCAAACATGGTAACTTTTGCAACAAAGTTTGTGATCATAAAATCCTGTTGTCAAAAATTCGTCATCTTATAGTTTAGTGAGCGTGACTAATGACAAAAGAACATTAAGTAGTTCATGACAACAAAATGGTCTAAAAGTCAAGTATCAAGAATTCTAATTATTGGAGCTAGTGGCAATCCTCAAAAGTTTGCGTTGTTCACCTCAGTGGAGGATATATATATATATATATATATATATATATATATATATATATATATATATATATATATATATATATATAGGTAACTACACTCGTCTCGGAAAACCTTCGGTTTCTAGATTTGCTAATGGTCAAATCAATTTCGAAGGAAAAAAGGTTTTAAAAAGAAAAGAGCTAGGAACATGAACGTCTGTCGAAAATAATCGTACTGCATACAGGTCCAAAGCCCAAAAGAAAAACACCGATACTAGTAATCAACTAACTAAAAAGTGCTCAATACAAAAAAGTAGAGCAGACTTAGTCAAACCTAGAGAGCCAGACAAACCTAACAAGGTTTCATCTCAGCGGATCGTCAGGAAAGCTGGCCAGATTTCCCTGACGATCCTTACGTGAAACCTTGGCAGGTTTTAATCTGACTATATAATTATTTATTTAAAATTATAACATAAATATGTAATAATTTAAAAATTATAACATAAAATGTTATAATTTTTAAATAAATATGTTATAAGTTTTAAATAAATAATTATAAATATGTTATAATTTTTAAATAAATAATTATATCTGCTCTACTCTCTACTGAGCACTCTTTTAAGAATAGTAATTGTTGGTTATTGGAATTTATTCCGTATATACCAATCATATACTATATATATATATATATATATATATATATATATATGTGTGTGTGTGTGTGTGTGTGTGTGTGTGTGTGTGTGTGTGTGTGTGTATAAAATGTATATATAAATAAATATGTATATATATATATATATATATAAATGTATATGTATGTGTTTTATGTATATATAAATAAATAAATATATATATATATATATATATATATATATGTATGTATGTATGTATGTATATGTAAAAAAAAAAAAGAACAGTAAAATATACATTTTAGCTGTGTCTTTAAAACCCAGTAATTTTAAAAGTTACTCCAAAATTCGCTTGAGGATGAAATGGAACTAATTTCTTTAATTTAATTACAAAATTAAATTCGGACCTTCCATTTTTGAAACATGGTTAGAACTGTGTAGCGGAAAAACAATATTTTAAATCAATTAATTTATATATATATATATGTATATAGATAGATAGATAGATAGATAGATAGATAGAGAGATAGAGAGATAGATATATAGATAGATAGATAGATAGATAGATAGATAATTTTATTGGTAAATATACACATACATATGCAATCATATATCTAAAATATATAAATATATATACATACATAAATACACATACGTTTATATTTGTATAAAAAATAATTCCAAGAGGACAGAATCCAGGTAGAACTCAATGTCCAGGACAGAGTAAGGATGTAATAAAAAGGCTTAAACACTAATATTCCATGGTCATAATTTATTCCATTGGAATCGTAAATACGATCCAATTCATCAGACCTACAAATTCAAAAAGAAAACAGAAAAAACAACTCCGGGAATTAAAAAAATATACACACACAATGCGATGATTAAATTGTCGCCATTTTATATTTTAAATTTCGCGGTTGCACTTTGTTGATTTTGTCGACTGTCCAATGTAGTAGGATCAGCTGGGCACCGTCTGTGTGCAAAGGGGGCACCATGACGCAATTCACTCCGCTTACGATTCGTGTCGGAAGCTCTCTTACGAATATTTCAGTATGTATGTGTATTAATCTGTGGACAGTGCAGAAGATTTGAAAAGAGTTGGATGAGTCTAATGGTGATTACGAAGGTACGGCAGCTCAGAAAACCCACTCTGATCGTTCTGATATGAAAAGAACTCTTGAATTTGTCGGTTGCCTATATCAGGTGCCTTGAGGAGGTAGTGATGTCCTATACCCATGTCTGGCAACAGGACTCTGCACCATACCACACATGTAGGATACCCAATCAGACAATTTCTCTCATTTTCTGACACATGTCGTCAAGCTATAAGAAGGTTATTTAGACTTTTTTTTTTAATTAAAATAAAAAAAGTATCTTCTTTTCTTATTTACATTGTTCGGACTGTTTTTCTCATATTTATGCTATATTACGATGTTTCGACCGTTGTATGCTTCAGCCTTCTACGGGCGATTGAAATTTCGAGCTGAACCTTCTCATTTTGTCCATCGGGGTAGATTGTTCTAGTTCCACGTGTCATGCCTCTTCCTCAGCGCTCTAATTATTTTCTCACCACTGCAGTTGCCAGAAATTGAACTCACAACGTCTCATGATCTGACCAACGTTTTTATCCACTGGTCCTAAAATTAGTCAGTTCTTTCTTAAAAAAGCAGAGAAAAGCAACATTTTGCGTGCTAAGTCACATTTTCTTACATAGCCGTTGAAGTAGAAAGTTGCTTGTAAAGTTGCTGACAAACAGTGCGAAATATTACGCTAGGCCGTGTATGACAAAATATTCGCAACTGCACGCTCTGGGTCCAAGTTACTCTTCTCGATTGATATAAGCTTTAAGTGAGCATCAGCCGTGAGTATGTGAATGTGTTTGTAAAATATATTTTTTAATGCATTGACCTCTTATTCTTAGAATGAATGGTTTCTTGATTAGGAAGTTTTATCTTTAAAAAATGATTTAATGACATCAATGTGGCTATTCACAATGAAATTCCCTCCCAGTCTGAAGTAATCGTGCCGAGATATAAACTTGAAAACTTTGAATGTTCTGTGACCATAGGTGAGTAATTTTGTTAATAGACTCACATTTTACTCAAGTCTGAAATGCTCGCTGAAATAATCAAATAAAAGAGCAAAAAGTTGAACTGACTTACTTGATTAAAAGGAAGTGAAACTTTAAATTTATCTAATTACACCGCGAAATTGAATAGATATGTTCACTATTTTTATCATTTTATCATTTCTCTCTATCTCTCTCTCTCTCTCTCTAACTCGCACACACATTCAAACATATATATACATGCGCATATATACACACGTACACATGCATACAGACACAGACACACACACACACACACACACACACACACATATATATATATATATATATATATATATATATATATATATTAACCATATCCTTATAAGAAAACATTTGGTATTCATTGACTGAGAAATTAGATTTACCTTTACATTTGGTTGAAAATTTTAAAACCTTTCTCGTAATTACAATTTTTCAGAAAATGTTTTTCATATCCACTGTTATACATTATCTCACTCACTCCTCACGCCCTCACACACAAAATCTCTCTCTCTCTCTCTCTCTCTCTATATATATATATATATATATATATATATATATATATATATGTGTGTGTGTATTAAATAATACATACACGCGTTACGCTTATATGTACTAATGAATACATATCTTTACTTATTATAATCGCATTGTGTAGTATTACGTTTACAGCACATGCATAACTTTTAACAAGTACACGTGTACACGCCTGCTTATGTTTGGCTGTTTCATTTATCCACTCTGCAATTATATATATATATATATATATATATATATATATATATATATATATATATATATATGTGTGTGTGTGTGTGTGTGTGTGTGTGTGTGTGTGTGTGTCAGGGGGTCTCTTGGTATCACATTTTTATTTATTCATGTTTCGTTAATGACCAACGAATGTTCGAAAGGTAAGAATTTTTTCATTCATTTTTTTTATATATTCCGGGCCATTTTTCTGCTTTTCAGTACACATCCCGGCCACAAAATATTAAATTGCCACGATATCACGAACGTTTACATGAAAACGCGATATGGGAAAATTATGAAACCTCCGTAGCACAAAAACACGTATTTGATAATTGATTTTGAATTTCTGAATTTACTCGAATAATGGACAATTTATATTTAAATATAGCCCTAAAAGAAAGAAAATAGTTCGATATATTTAAAAAGTAGATTCAATTGCCTTAAAACTTCGACGTTTGTCTTTCACTAAACATGAACCCAAGAAACATTTGAACGATTTTGTTAAACCTGTAATGAATAAACAACGCCGAGTATCAACTTAGGAATCTTTATTCAGCCGTCTAAATCGTTAGTAATTAGACGGTATTTTTTAACGGGTGGTTAACAAGTGGTTAGTATTGAAATGGGTAGCATGGGATAAGATTCAATATTATCGCAAAAGGTAACCTGAAAAACCTTGAAATTAATGGCTAAGACTTGGAAAATATGCAGAGGAATATGGTTGGTTGTAGAAAACATGATGATTGCAATCACTTTGAAATCTAAATTAGATGAGCTTTCGCACTTGAATAGAGCACTTACGAAAGGTGATATAGACTCAATCCCAGAAGATATTCAGTCTTAACTTGAAAATGGGCGGTTTAACGCCAATCATGTGAATGTCCATCCTAACAGGCCAACAGTGTATTTAATGTTTCTTTTGTGACTGAAGCTGCATAGGAGAATGCACAAGAACAATGTAACTTTCATGACACTCCAAAAGCATTTCGTGTGTTACATATGTAAGAAGGAAGATATATGCAACTATTTCCGGAGTCAACGTTGAAGAGATGGCATTCTTCTGTAAAGACGCGGTAGCTATCATATATGTATATATTATGGACTATCCAGTTGCTTTCGAAGGCCGATCAGTTTAGAACTGAACGTCTAAACTAGACATTATTTGATTATGGTGGTGAGGGCTTTCGCTGAGTCCGACATCCTTCTCTGAAGAATTGATAACAGAGAAATGACGCATTGCTTACTTCTGTTTCCATTTCGAATCAGCGTGAAATTCATTATCCTACAAATTTGATCAAAAATTTTTTGCATGCTTCCAGTTTTATCTTGATATAATTACTACTGATGCATTTGGTCTAGATTCCCACGAGAGATCCCGTTTCATTTATTAGAGGTTCACACTCATTTCTTCTTCTTCTTCTTCTTCTTCTTCTTCTTCTCATTATTATTATTATTATTATTATTATTGAGGAGCACGACAACAAAATGATCCTGGGGCACAAATATACGAAGATCAATATACCCATCATGACTTGCAATATATATATATTTCAGTGTAACCCGGATATAAGAGACCCGGATATAAGAGAAACCCGGATATAAGAGAGATTTTCTCTGGTACCAAATTAGAGCCTGTGTTAATGTATATAAAATAGACCAAACCTGGATATGAGAGAAACCCGGATATAAGAGACTTTTTCTCCGGTTCCGACAACTCTCTTATACCCGGGTTACGCTGTATATATATATATATATATATATATATATATATATATATATATCGCCATAGGGTATCATCATCATCATCATCATCATCATCGGTCTTATCCTCGGGTGTGGTTTTAATGTGTCACTCTGTAGCTGAGCACCTGACCAGACCATCCAGTTGAGTGTTAATATCTGTCTCCATTGATGGATTTTCCAGTGCGCTCAATGACAATATCAGACTGTTTTTTTGTTGTTTTTTTTAACTTTGTACTTCGCCTTTTGCCTAAAGTGATAAAATGTAGGATGGCAATGGAAAGAATTTGGGCTTTCATGACATTCTCGTAACCTTTAAACTTTCTCTTCTTGACGGGGTTTATGATGTTTTCCAACAGGCCTGTTTCTTCTTTAATAGCGTTTCGCACTGCGTCATTTGCGATGTGGTCTACTTAGAAGATGCCAAGGATGGTTCTGAAGCATTTCATTTTATAATGCTTGAACTTTTTGCTGTAGTTCTACTGTTCATGTCCAGGATTTTCAGGCGTAGAATGAAAATGAGAAGGCCAATGCATGGAACGATCTGATCTTTTATTTTAAGCTGACGTTCTCGTCTTCTCAGATAGTTTTTAGTTTTGTGTTGTGGTAGGATCCACCTAATTTGCTTAGTGGAGTACCGACCATATAAATATGGTTGGTACCGGGAAGACGAGAAGGAGGAATCAAGAGATTCAATCCAGAGACTCTGCCCGACTGCGACTCAGTCAACACATTCTCCAGGAACGGTCTTACCAGGAATATACAAAAGTCTATATGTAAATATTGTGTACACTTTCTTGTTTCAATACATTTTGTTCTAAGTACATTTTGTGTTGTATTATTATTCCATGCATTAGTCATGTTTCAACATTTTGCGACTACTTTTATTGCTTGTTCTGACAATGAAAACATAGTCATCGGGCTCTAGAATATAAATAATTACAAGATCATCACAAATATGGTGACGGGTTTTTATAAAAGAAAGGTATAAGCTGAGGCCAACTTAGAAATATTGTCAGGTCGGTTAACCCAGATCGCTATATATGTGCCGTTTTTGTTTCCATATTCCTTAAAACGTCCTTGTTGCTCACATGGTCAGTCTATTGTATTCTTAGTACTCTTCTATAAAACTGTTCTGTTGCCTCAAGTCTCTTCTTCCTTACCCCGGAGATTGTCCAGTTTTCACTTATATAAATGAAAACAGATATTATATAACAGTTCAATATAACTTCCTTTGTTCCTAGCGAAACTTCCCTCTTCTGATTTATTAGAAAAGAAAGATATACAAAAAATTTAACATAGGGTTAGTCGTCAAAATAATCCCCATCGGCATTCAATACCAATGCCAACATGCCTCTTGCTGTGCGATGCTCTGTTGGTAAAAATAAGTATATTGAACGCAAAGAAGTCTGTGAGTGACTACCGCAAGTTGCATGGTTTTCAAAGGGATTTCCACGAAGGTGATTGTCAAGCAAATAAAAATGGCGTTACTATGTTGATACTAGGTCCGGATAGTAAAGTGGATGGCACAGTCAAGTAGCCGTATCGTAACCCTGAACACACGCTCTGCATAAGTCCTGGCGTTGTTATAGAAAAAAAGCTAAGACTTGGCGATTAATAAACACTGGCTCCTGCTTCAATGATGGTACCATACGTTACAAGTGCTGAGAGTACAGTTCCGCAGTAATGGTTTTATCGTTGGTAGCAGCTCATAGACCACCTGGTAGAGAGCATGATCCTGTGTGAGTGTAAGGTGGTTTCGTGGTGTGAGGTATGGAAACGTGTTGACAACCCATGTCTGGTATGCTTGAGAGTGTCATCCCGAATCAATTTTTTGTCACCGGTGAGCACACGATCAAATATGGTTACGTTGATGTGCCGAAAAAGCAACAAGAAACAGGCTGTCACTCGTTGTTGTTTTTTGGATTCTTAGTGTGTGTGTGTGTGGTACCCATTTGCTCAATATGTACTCCTCCCCTATGCGGTTTGACTAATCAGAATCCTGGAAGCGTTCGGCACACTCACCATATGTTTGGCTGTTGGCCTCCTAAATTTTGCCTTCAGGGTGTCGTCTTCCAGGACCTGGGCCCGGCCATTGCGAAGTTCATCATAAACGGACAGATATTTCGACCTGAACTTCTGGAATCAATGCCTGGCGGTGTGTTCTCTCATGACATAATCCTCAAAGCGAATGGAGGCAGATGCGGAAAAGCCTACCTGAAAATCATAAAGGAAAACAACCCCGAATGAGCTTCTCCGACACCACCATGTTTCCTCGCCGCTGCTCGAGATATGTGGGTAGAACCTACCTACATTGGTCAAAAAGAAATGACCCTACACCCATCACTTTTTCCGGCAACTGACGCCCTCATTTGCGTCTCAGTTATCAGTTCTTAACACATTTACATTAAATATAGTACGGATTTCATTGGTTATCTTATAACAGTAGCTTCAAGTTGTCACAACTAACCCTAACCCTAACCCTAACTCTACCACATATCACTTTTCATTTCAAGATCCTTATAATTACTTATCGTGTTATATTTTTTATCAGACATATTTTCATGAAATGGAATTCTACGAGAAGACATGTTTCATGGTTTGTAGACATTAAACGCTATGTCTGGTGTATTAGCTTTTATGAATCTCTCAGTAAAGATATTAAGCACCCCCCCCCAAATAATCAACTGATGTCTTCTCTGATTGTTTCAGGTTGATGATCATATCATTATCAGTATGTATTGTACAGTAATACTAACATATCTTCCAATGAATATACTGCACAATCTTATGTCAATCTTTATACACAGACAGTAAGTGCCCAAAGAGTCTCAACATGTTTGTTCATGTATTCTAAATATTATACCTGTTCTAATTTTATTATGTTTGCCTGGTGAAAAGGCTTTGGTCCGATGAAGTCATCATAAATTCCTCCGTCTCTGCTTATAAACCTGCTTTGTTAAAACTCTGATGGATTTAGCGTTTATCTACATCGGAATATGATTTCTCTGTTAAATTGAGTTCTTTAAAGAAATTACTGTTTGCTTTAAATTCAGTAAAGTATTTTTTTTCTTTTCTCCTGACTCCGGATTGTTGTAGCATTTCATTATATGTTGCCACTTATATGTATTATTATATTATATGTTCTATCTATATCTAGTATTATATAAATTCCGTTAGTCCGTCCGTCACACCTTTAAAAATAGCCATACATTATCTGATCAAACCCAAATGTTGGGGATAAGTGCAAACAGATAATGAGGTAAAAAGTTCAGGCGTTTTACTAGGATGTATAACTAAGTGCAATGAATTTTCATTCATTTTTTTTTTGGGGGGGGGGAAATTAACTTTCATTATTTAGCATAGAAAATATTTCCAGTATTTTAAAAACAGTCTAATGATTAAGAACAAATACTTATTTAATAAAAATGCAAAGTTTTTATATATACAAGACACCAGTTCGCCCTAAGTTTGCGAGAACTATAAACAAATCACAATGCTAAACAGTTAAAAAAGTTGGTATTTGACTCCACAAAGAAATATTTACTCATGGTCAGTTGTGTGTTGCATGCTCAAAAGTAAGAAATCCTAGGAAATTATTCTTCGCTATTAAATAGCAAAAAGGAAATTTTCTTGAAAAATATCATTTACTATGAAGTCTTATAAAATTAGATTAAATTAAAGAAATTTTAAACCGCGAATTTGGGGTTTTTGTTAAAGTATTTTTCTAAACAAATCAGCTTACCGATTGGTTTACGAAATTGAACGAAACGTCGAGTTTGTAAATCTCGAAAAATGTTAGCAATAACTTTAACAATACTAAATACTATGCAAAAACGTTATTGTTTAAAAATATAATTGTTTTGTAGTTAACATATTATTGTCTGAATGGAGTCTCTAATTTCTTTGGAATCCATTTTTTTTCTTTCTGCTATCGTCCAGTTGAAAGGATTATAGCTATAATTTCCAACTGGTATTGTTAGCAAACTGACAGATATAATTTGATTACGAGCATTGTGTTAAGGTCGTAGAACATCTTTCCATTTTATTTGTTTTCTATTTGCTATATGAGACCTGTTTCTTGAATTGCCAAATATGTCTAGGCCTCGTCTTGGTCTGGTACTTTTATTGCGGTATTTCGATCAATCATATTTTTTTTTCCTTTTCTTGGACTAGCCTTTCATAAATGTAATTTTAGTATATTTGTTTAAGCCGGATCCCTTTACTATATCATAACTGAACGATATTTAGACAACTCTCTAAAGAATCATTTTAGCATATTATTAATATTATTATTGTTACTATTACTGTTGCCACTAATAGCAGAAGCGGACTCTATTATATACCTAATCTCTGTTACTATTATGAACATAATGGAATATTTAGGCATTCAGTTGAACATGGATATAATTTATTATGCATATTTATAGTAAATAAATATGAAATCATATCTGATATCGTTGCAAGACAAATTGACAGGCGTAATGTAATACAAATCTAAATCAAGGAAAAAGACATCTTCGCGGCAAAATGATTTCTCTAAAGTGCTAAAAGGGCTAGGCATTTATTTTAGATACAGTCTTACCTAATTAATAACTGATATATATAAATATATATATATATATATATATATATGTGTGTGTGTGTGTGTTACTAAATATACATAATATCCAACGTCAATAACACTACTCGGTCGGAGTTTCAGGCAGTTAATGGAATCTTAAGAAGATTGCATTAAAGGAATGAAACTCCGATTAATGTTATCAGCGTTGAATATTATGTATATTCACTAATATATAATATGGCTCTGATCATAACATTAAGCACTGTATTTATAACACCTTAGGAATAAAAATATACTTACGTATTTGAAAATATTTGTGCATGTATGTATATCTTTGTATCCTACCCATTCCTACACACACACACACACACACACACACAACACACAACACACACACACACACACACACACACACACACACACACACACATATATATATATATATATATATATATATATGGGTAGCAATCCCTCTTTTGTTAGAGACAACTGACAAGTGCGCGATTAAGCCTTTTATTTCATTTTCTTGTGTTCGTACTAGTGTTTTCTTTTCTGGACAGAAAGTGTGTAAAAACTGTTCAAAAGTTCTCCATATCCGAGCGCTTTCGGCTATTCTTTGAGATATTATCAAGGAATATTTTTATTTTCTATTTTTGACTGAATGTGTGTGTGTGTTTTATGTATGTATTTGAAGTTATAGGAATGTTTTATTTTGTAAACACGGTTAGCACGCTTTGGCCATCTTCATAGTTGTCATTGAGTGCTGACATTTTATTGCTAGTGTTCCCATTATTTTTAATCTTTTTTACGTGTGAGTGAGGATATTATACTTGTAATTTCTACTAGTATGTTGTGGATGGAGATTGCTTAGCTTCCGTGTGTGTCCTAATTGGGCTATGATCAGATAGGTATAAAAAGAGTCGTCTAGATAGGCATGAAGTGGCATGACCAATATAATCATTTATCTGTTTGGTTTGATTAAAACACAGTTCCTGCAGGGGTATGTCAACTAGTAAATAATAGCAGTTCTTTGTAATTTAGATTTTGCAAGCGTGTTAATATTGTTAACTGTTTTAATTTTTTTTTTTTTTTTTTTTGTAGTTGATGATAAATTTAATTTTCTTGCTCTGGTCGACAGGGCTTTTTTTTTATTTCTTTATAATATTTCTAAGAGAAAATTTGTTTTGCTTATAATTAACATGTATTTGACTTTTATAGAAGAATTTAATGTTATTCGTTTTTATCTGTATTTTCAGTATTGCTGTTAGAAAGAAACAGTCTAAACCGTTATACAGTTTTTACAGACATTGTCTCCAGAAAAGAAAACACTTTTACAAACATAAGAAACACTAAATCTCAGTACCTTTTCTGTCGTCTTTAACGACACACACACACACACACATATATATATATATATATATATATATATATATAAGGGACGTGCCCTCTCGGTAGTCCATGTAGACAGTGCCTACCCTGAATAAAATAGATCAGGAGCTATATTTTCCTTCTGTAGAACAATATGCACTAATCCAACAACATTATGAAGGTTACTCTGATTATTATACATAAATTCAAAATCTTTTGTTTTTTGTATTTTTTTATTTGTAGATTTACTACATAAAGACCACTAGCTGCTTCCCCTGAGTAATTACAGAAGGAACGTGATATATATATATATATATATATATATATATATATATATATATATATGAAGAAATATACTCTTAAGGTGTGCTATACTTATGGGATAAATTGTTTAATATCAGAGATAAAACGTGTAAATATAAAAGTGAACATTGAAGTCAGGCCACTGACTGCGTCTAACATGAAACAGATTGTCGCCTCTAAGTATTGACTTCAATGTTCACTTTTTTATATATATATATATATATATATATATATATATATATATATATATATATATATATATATATATGAAATACAAGAGGAAAGCTATTCATAGCCGACGCGTTTCGTCCTGTTATGAACGTTATCAATGCAAATGTAAGTGTTTATTTCTTTGCACATGTTTATATACAAAAGCAATGATGTCATTGGTCTATCAAGGCTTTTAAATTTAAGGATATATTCTTCTGGTAGTTGAAAGGTCGGTCAAAACATGTAGAGGATATACATATATATAAAAACAATAAAAGGAGTAAGCATTATTGCATGTAGAATTTTTTTTTAAATATGAGAAGATTTAAAACCATAAAAAACTATTTTTGATCTGTCAGGGATTTCATATTTTTCGCATTTATAAAGATTGTGTTTAACAACTAAAAACTTGGAATAATTTCTGGGATGTGTACTCTAGAAGTTACATTTTCGTCTACAATTATTTGTTTTCTGTGTGTGTGTGTTTTATCGCCTATGTTCTGTTTGCTTTACGTCTTGATATTTTTTTCAAATCATATAACTATATGGGAGCTTTACACTAGAAAACTACTAGGAAAATGACATAAAGTTGAAGGTATTATTTTTCGATGCAGAACTTATAAGCGGGGATAAAATAAATTCGAAGCACGTTTAATATCTGATTTGGTCAGAATATGTACCCAACGCCAGTTTTAGAAACGTGACTACTGATCTGTTTGGTTTCACAGGTCTGTCTAAATCTATTCATAAATATAGAAGTGAGACATTTCGCAACCTCTTTGCCGGTACTAGTCTCTTATGGGAGACGAATCTGACAAAAGATTGCTTGATATAATTCCATTGAAAATGTGGCAACAATATGAGAAGGAACGTAACCGTCCTATCTAAAAATAATATAATATATGAAAAAATAGCCTTCCTTTCTAAAACTATCGTCGTCTATAGGAACTTAAATAAATCATGTTCAAAGGAGAGACAGAAAAATATGTGATGAAATATATCTTGCATGGGAAGAGTACACATTAATCATTTTAGAAGGTGCAGATTAACTCTTACGCTATGGTAGTCATCAAGATTCTGTTACTATCTAATGCGGTATGCCGGGTCATTTCAGAACATGAGCAATCATGGCTCTCCACAATTTCTTTTCTTTTGTAGCTCTTAGCAACGTCAGTGCCTTTGCCAATTCTGCCGTACCTCATTAGGCAATCGATTCAGACAAGAACGTTAGACAGTCGGTTAGCTGCCTTCCTTCTGCCCTTTTGCGTTCGACCTGAGTGTCAAATTCTCCAAGCTCTCCTTCCTTATTATGCCCACCAGAGATATCCGTTGTTTCTTTTTGATGTGTCCCTTTTTTATTTCCATTTTATTTCCCTAAGACGTCTCTATAGCATTCTCAGCATCCTCCTGTAGAACCATATTCTGTTCCCTCCAGTCTTCTCTACATCTGTGAGAAAATTGTCAATCATTCATTGTTATTACATAAGAGTTCATCAATATTTTCTTTGTTCTAAAGAAATTTTCCTGTTTCTTGATACTTTCCTTAGCTTCGACGAATTCAATAATGTAATGGTTTCTCATAATTATGGATATCATAATTATCACGCAAACAATTGTTATATTAGTGAATTCCATACTGCGCTCAAGTAGCCGTGAGTCACGCTAATCTTTATTTCAAACTAGCAGGTTTCGTGCGCTCGCTATCACTTCAAGATATTTTTGTTACTTGAAATCTTTGAAACAAAAAAAAAATTAAATGAACATTTCATTCATAATTTTTTTCTTATAGTTAAGGAAAGTTTTACAAACAGATGCCAACTTTCTGAAGGCCAAGTAAAAATGCAAATCTCAAATAGTTTTCTGCACTATATAAACGATATTCCTAAACAGAACTATTTTTTATATGAAATGAGGAATTCTCGAATAAAAGAACAGTAATGAAGGACAGTTAATTAATTAAATAAACTTGTTTTTAAGTCTATAATGAAATTAGTTAAACCTGAAGAGCAATATTTCCTAGAATTAGATAATATATAATACAGATATTGAGGGTTTAGCGTGTAAATTAATATAAATTAGAGCTAAGGCGTTTTAATCTCAGAATTCGTTGAAGAATTTAGCTTCAATTCGTATTTATTCATATAGATTCCATAATATAGGTTTTACTTAATTAGCTATTATATGTCTCTAACTGTTCAAATATTGAATGCATAACTAATTCTAATTTCTGTTTTCCCATTTTTACACTATATTAATTTTATCGTATGAATTATCCCTTGTTCTGAAATAAAAATAAGTGTTTGTACGGAAAATAAGGATCTATCTACATCAAATCGTCTTTGAATTAAGTGGGAGCAGAAGAATTATCATTGAACTTTTAAAAGGTAAGCTTGAACATTAATTCAATGCTTAAATGCAAAGATCAATTCTGAGTTCTGCTAGTTTATTGATGCCTATTGCATTTACTCTTCCCTAGCTATTGTGATGATGGTCAAACCAAGAATCCTCCACAGGAACTAGCTTATATGGCGCCCAATAAGTCGGTTTTTAAGCTAGTTTAAAATTTTAAGCTACTGCAATTTTGGATGCAAAAGGAAAATAAGAGTTACTCCCCTTGAACCATGAAAGCAACGATAATGGCTAGTATAATATATTAATATATATATTTAACCTCGAATAATCTGGCGACCCTGAATCTGAGCTCAACGAAAATTGTTCCCTGCGCCTAACATTTGTAGGGCTTTTGTTTGAGCTATGAATCATTGAAATTGGACCAGTGGAAGCATAGGTGTTGCTTGGACACACACAAGCACACTCACACATACACTGTACTTTATATATAAGATATCATATCCATTCAAGATACAAGCTATCATGGCGACCTTATAGATTCCGTTTCTTTTATCATCTATGAATTGCCATCATGTCCTAGGAAATCTAATGAAATAGTTTCCGTAGCCGTCGCCAGACTATTCCTAGCTCGTATCTCAGGATAGAAGGCCCAGTTTAACCTGTTATGAAACTATTCGCTTGGTGGTAACGGGAGCTAGATTCTTGCTTTTTCCAAGGTCAGTAGTGCAAAAGTGAGTGAGCTGGAATAGTAACACGACTCATCAAATTCAATTTAAGCTCCGATAATTGAACATCCCAGATATACTTTATTTTCGATTTTATCAGATTTTATAATTTGGGCTTAAGTCTGGGCTGCTAAACAGGAACATCGTTAAGTGAGCAGTGGCTACATATTGAGTTTTCAAACTCACAGTAACTGGTTATTCACATTGCAAATCAAATGATAGTAAGCTTCAAGCATTTGTCCACGCTTTTTGTAATATTTCACCCGCATATTCTCTTGTCTTCCTCGGATTTCTAGTTTCTGCAAATTAATACGAGGACATTCCAAGAAGTACAACGACAATGAACGCAACAGTGACGTTATTATTATTATTATTATTATTAGTAGTAGTAGTAGTAGTAGTAGTAAATATCAATGAATTTGATAGTTTTAATTTTCCTCTTAACCATGCATTTTAATACAAAAAAAAACTGCATAGTGTCGAAGCGTCAAGATATAAAAGAAACGCTTAATGTATTAAATGTTTTTAATTCTTAATCGTTAAGTTTGATAAAATACCAAAGGGGTCATGTATAGTTATTCTTGTACCGAGTTTAATATCTTTTTTCTCACCGTGGTAAAAGTCAATTTCAGATAATAAAATAAGAAAGAAAAGATTTTATAACTTACAACCAAACATTCTATAGTTGCTAAGACCTCAGGTGAATCGATTCTCACATAAAATGAGTTGATTCTTTAAGACTTCGAAAAGAAGTTAATATTTACATTTGCTGATGGAAAATCTTTTATATAGGCGATGTAAATAAGACATTCTTTGTGCTATTATTTCCCCTGTGGCATTCTACTACTGACAGGAAAACAACAAAAATAGTTATTTCATTTTCAAATGATTTCCCAGTAACTGAGGTCGGTATTTGATAAACGATCTTTCTGCTTTCATCATGCAAACAGCATCAGTAATAGATATTTAGATTTCCCCCTCCAGAAAATGACATTTAACCTTCTTATGATATAAATATGTTTTCTCGCGATATCGAAGCCATCAATCCGGTGTATAAGCACTGACATGCGAAAGGTAGAACGTTTGATTTAGTCACTCTGGAGCCTTCGGCTTCCAGTTATTGCTGAATTAAGCATTTTCTCCGAATTAGTTTCCGCGGATAGTTGGAGAAAGAATACGTTCATACGTGATTTGGAACAGATCCCCACGGAGTTGCTAAATTTGATGGAACAAAACTGGAAGAACATTTCCGAATTAAGGAAGCAGCGCCAATTTGTATCACTAAAATCGGAATGTTTTTATATAAGACCTAAAGCTTTTATACTTCGGTCGCTTTCTCAACGACGTGACGTGGCTTTCCTCTGTTATTTATAAAAACATTTCTATGGCAACTGTTCTGATGAGTATTTTTCACTGGTGCCCTGATTATATGAATTGAAGCATGCTACTAGATTGCCAAATATGTCCCTTTCATTTACTGTTGAAATAGCTAAATTCAACAATGTGGATATCTCTTCCGTTTCCTTACCTGATAACTACAATCTTCAAAATTTAAATGCAACATCAACCGCCATCTTCCGTCTGTTGAGCCCTGTACGTTTTTGTTCTTTCCTCAATCTTCCTTATTCTCAGTCTTCGCATTCTCTTTCACTCCCTCTAACTTCCTTCTTATTAGTGGCATTACCGCCGTGCTTGGGGTGAAATGATTAAAAACATTATAAGAAATGATAAGAAATAAGCAAATCTTTATAGAAAAAGGTTCACACTAATCCATATTACATCAAATATGCGTATAATGTCTTTTTCTGAGATCTTGACAAATGAAAAACCTTTTCTTCCTAATTTAAATGCATTTTTATAGTAAAACTGATTGAAATTATCTTTGTTAAAACACTAATGTATTTTCATTCTACATGTAACAGTATTATTTCGTCTTTCAGAAGGTTGGCTTAAATAAATATAATTTCAAATTTTAACTATATCTAACAAACAAGAACAGATTATCAAAACCTCTTGGTACCACTATTTCTGAATACTAGCTTGGTAAATCTTTTTTTAGAGTTTTAATAAAACCAGAACATATTTAACAGAATTTAAACGTTTTTCCCTCGAGAAATGACAACAAAGATGTTAAACACTATTTAGTTAATTATTTCATTTTTTATTAACAGGACATATCCCTTTAGAACAAGAACGATCATGTCTCTTCATAACTTCTTATCTATACTTATATATCTTTTGTCTTATCTTCCGTACCTGTTCTGCCATCAATTCACGTAATAAATTCAGGTAGGTGGCCCTCTGAGACCTTGTTTCTCTTTTGCCTTCTACATGCCTTGTGAGTATCAAATTCTCCAAGCCATATTTCTTCATTATGTGTCCAATAATTTCCAACTGTCTTTTTCTGATTTTAAGTGTGCATTTTTCTTTCCATTTTCCTTACAATGTCTTCATTGTTCACCCGCTCCTTCCATAGTATTCCCAGCATCCTTCTGTAGCACCATCTTTTTGTATTCTAAGGTGTTTATATGTGATGAAATTATTTGGCCTTCACTGCAAATATAGGAAGATTAATATCACATAGCTGTGCTGCAATATTTTCCTAGTTTTTAACGAAATTTTCCAGTTTCAAAATATGTTGTTACTCTATGTGGCGTTTGCTTTCAGGACCTTGGCGATCGTGGCTCTCCACAATTTCCTTTTCTTTGTACTAAATATAGATTTTGTCTTTTTGTTATCTCTCCTAAACATTGTTCCGCCATACATTTACTGAAGCTCTCTAGGTAGGTTACGAGTTGTTTTCATCGGTTCTTCTTGGCTTCAGTATGTCCTGTGAGAATCAAATATTTCAAGTTCTCTTAGATCTTATCTGTCGTAGAAACTTCAACTGTCTATTCTTGATGTTTTCAGTGTCATATAAATTACACTTCTTTCCCATACTAATGCATGAAAAAAACCTTCTTTAAAAACCTTCGTCCATTTAATTTTTCCACATCATTGTTTGATTGTAAAACTGAATAAAAGAGCATTTGTTCGCGTGTTATTAATTGAGTGGCTATTCAGATTGTATTATTGGTCATTATATTAGTTATCCCATATGTCAGTGAATAGTGAATAATCTCCGTACAAATGAGACTATAACCAATAGAAATGTGGTTCTACATTAGGATATTGAGAATACCATGTGATCATGTCGAACATGTGATCAATGTCGAACACTGAGAGAAAATCGAGACAAAACAGGCACTTATAGTTAACATCAGGAAGAGACAGTTACGGAACATAGTGAGGAAAGAGGGCTTGGAAAATTTGATACTCGCAAGACATATTGAAAGTAACAGGGACAGAGTAAAACAAATCACAACCAACCTAGCAAACTAGAGTAAAAGGATGGCGGAACAAACTGATTAAATAATTCGTTTTCTACGGTTTATAAACCCTTTTTTGGTGATAAAAATGATTTGGTAATGCAAATCTTACTGATTAACCCATAGATGTGGGGAGAAGAGGTGGTTTCATAACTATGACAAGTGTATTTCTACATAAGTGAATATAGCTAACCCGCTGGAAATGGAACTCGGCTCTACGACTTTTAGACATTAACCCCACATATATCCAAGCTTACCCCTCCTGGTATTCCCAAGCGGTCACCCATCGAGGTACTGACAAGTCTCAGAGTTACTTATCCTCGGTGATCTCCCGAGAAATAGTGTTTCAACATTATGTAACCGCTAGCCAAACAAGGTCTAGGAGAGATAAAAAAAACAACAGAAAATTGTGGAGATCTATGATCACCAACGTCCTGAAGGGACACGGCACATAGAAAAAGATAGTGTAGAAAAATGTACTTATTTGTATATATTACAAATTATACACTATACTTCCTGGAGCTATACCATCACAGTAATGCTACATTAAATATTAAGATTAGTACCCATCAATATTTCTACGTAAGGAGGAAGGTAGGTATTCTTGATAGCATCGATTTTCTAAAGGTTTTTAGGTTAATTGCATCTGGAGCTAGAATAAGATGGCTGATATAAATAGCCCCGTCGATTTTGAATGCGTCGGTGAAGACTCTGTCAGCATGGAAAATATTCATATGCATTCTTTCAATCTTCTCCGACTGGAGATTGTCAATTATTTCAGGATATTGACAATTACCGGAATCTAGAGACATTATTCATAGTTAATGCAGTCAGTAGAAGTCATAGATCAGTTTATCTATCCTAGCGGAACAGGCAAGCAACATCTTTTTCTGTTGACAACGTTTTCTCGCTTTACTTTCGCGATATCCTAAATTAAGCAGAATCTTGTAAAATTATAACTATAAAAGTTATAGACTATAAAAGTAAGTCAAACAAAAAGTCGAAGTAAATATTTGTATGGCTGCCTTCATGACAACTTACCTAGGGTGAGGCAACATCAATATAATATCCAATTGTTCAACCTTCAGCATGGAAAATCTGCTGACATGCTCCATTCTTTGGTGTCCCTAATGCTTGCAGCGTCCACAGGGTTGAGTCATCTTTATTACATACGTGTTCCTTTTGTAAGAAGCGTTTTCCACGCTGAAACTAAGCTCCCAAGAATCGCTAGACTCCCGTTTGAATCCTTCATCTAACACTAGAATCTCAACCACTCCATGTCTCTGGCCAGTCGTTATCTATCCTCCATATTCTGATAATATTCACTTTTACTTCCTCTTCTTAACACGCCTCATTCCGTAACCATCTACCTTGTGTGGCTCTTGTATTGGATGAACTTTGGTAAAGTAAATATTTAGTTGACATACAACTTGATTTAGTACAACTTGAGAGATATTGTAACTTGATAATGCGCCAGATTGCACTATTATTATTATTATTATTATTATTATTATTATTATTTCTTTTGATTACTGGGGAGTATTCATTCTTTACGGATCACAATCAGAGACATAAAATAAAATGGCATCACGACAGTTTTGAAAAGAAAAACAAAAAATAAAACAAGCCCACATATATTTTACATAGATAAAGGCCTTGGTAACGTGTAGGCTGTACTTGTGAGTTTAATTTTTTGTATTTATTTAAGTCTTGAGCTACCGGGAATCACTTCAATTAATCAATCGGAACCTTTTCCAATTAATCCGAGGGCTCCAACTACAACTGGAATTGGTGATGTCCTTTTGTGCCACGTTTTTGAGATTTCGATTTCAAGGTCCTTATATTTTGATAGTTTTTGCAGATCTTAAAAGATCCATTGCAATCTGCAGGTACTGCCACGTCAATCAGAAGACACATTTTGTTTTTGCGGTCTCTGACGCCGATGTTTGGGCGATTAGCTTTGATTGTTCTGTCATAAAATTGTTACATATTTTTTCAGTTCCATTTCTGTAAAAGTTGCAGATTTTCTAATGCAGATATTGGTCAGCATTTTCATGCCGGGTTTTATATTCAGTAGGAAGGCATGGTGGAGTAATGGATACCGACTGGGATTGAGGAATAGAAGAGTTGAGTTCGAATTCCAGTCGAATCCATTTCAATCACTTACGTGCTCATACCGTTGGGAAAGGTAGAAATCCTTTTCTTCTCCCACCAGCTATGGATAAATAGCAGGATAGAACGGGTTCTGCATGGCAACTGGTCTACCGTAGAAAGAAATGGCAACCTACTTCGGAAAAAAATCTGCCTCGTCAGTCATGTATCGAAAGATGCTGATCGATTAAGCGTGTATCACGCATGGCATATAACTGAACTAACCGGTGCCAAAACCGTGAAACCTGATTCAAAATGCTCAATTGTTTCGGGTTATTTATCGTAGAATCTGCATTTTGATCTAACACAATTTTTCAGTATGTTTTGTAATTTCTAGTTAGTAAGCATTGGTCCCCTGCAGCAAGAATAAAACCTCTGTTTTCAGCGTTTCTCCATGTACTGCATAGCCACTGATGGGTACGGTCGTTGTCTACATCAGCTTGTTTTGTGCATGTAGAATATTGACCATGAAGAGATTATTATTATTATTATTATTATTATTATTATTATTATTATTATCGACACCATCATCACCATTATCGCGATATGATGGAGTAATGGATTGCGGCTCGAATTAAAGAAATCGGAGGGCCTAGTTCGAATTATAGTCGAATTCGTTACATTCACTTGTGACAAGTATTGATCCATTCCTTCTCCTCCGCCCCACCTGTGGGTAAATAGCAGGAAAATCTCGGTCCAAAAGCGTTGGTTGGCAACCAGTCTAGAACAACACTGAATTCAAAATCTGAAGTGGGTCATTTAGGAAAATTGTAGCAGACTGTGTACCCGTTCTCTATATTTGGTTCTTCCAAAAAGTGTGCTTCAGTTCTGCACAAGTCTTCAACACAATAACCAAATGATACATGCGTCTAGTTTAGCCGTTCGGTTCTAAGAAATGGGCTGCTAGACCCTCATAAGTCCAAAAATGATAAGTGAATCCTCCATTATTGTGATGAAGCTTTAAAGAGAAAAAGAAATCCGGTGATGTCTGATTGTAAATAAATTGCTAATAAAGGATATATTCAGTCCAGTGTCGAAAATGTAATTGCAAACCTACATTGTGTGTGAAGTACATATTTCTACGAGCAGAAGGAGCTAAATAAATGTCAATTTGAAATCCGCCGTTCGAAAGTATTTCAGCACAAGATTTCTCCACATTTAAATTTTAGCTCTACAATACGGAATCTGAGACACAGAAATCCGAAAGGTTCATTGGAGTAGCGAGATAAATCATTCAGAATCTAAGCAAAGTATTAAAAGAAAAGTCATTCCTTATCCCACAGAAAAAGGATTGCTAGCTTCTCACTACTCTATCGGAATTTCGATAGCTGAAGACCGAATGAATTGCATTCCTTTGTCCCACCAGCTGTGTCATTCACAGCTACGATTCCGCCTGGGTTCCTTCAAGAAAAGGTAAGTTCTTAGGCAGCTTCTTCCCCAGAACTATTATTTGTTGAATAGACTCTAGTGATGATGTTTTCCTGAAAGCTACAATCTTGGTCTCTTTAAGTCCAAGGTCAACCAATATCTATCCTATACGTGCTCATAATATTAATTTCTTAATTAATTCCTTATAACATTCTCACTCGACAACTCCCTAACTTGGATGGTCTTTGAGTTTGCATTGAGTGAACTCTGACTTGTTTTGTAATATAATCTTTTGCCAAATAACTGTAAATACTGGATAAATTTCCTTATAGAAGAAGTTCAAAGTGACAGACGATTTTACTGAGGGGTGATGAGAATACATCTCGCTGAACATGTGAGCACCACGAAATAAAACTGTAAGTAAAAGGACATCGTCTATGCTTAAAGTCAGAAAGAGACTGTTGACATTTTTTTGGAAATATGAAAAACTACATTTTTTTTGTAATACGCTTACGCTTGCTGAAATCTTCACAATATTTAATATTATTGAAGTTATAGCTAAGCATTTTTGTCGAGATTTACATACTGTACCTTTCGTTCCTTTTCGCAAACCAATCGAAGAAATTTGAATAATCTGTTTTGTTTGAAAAAATACTTTGGCAAAAACCTACTTCGCGGTTTAATAACTAATTTAATTTAATTTTATAGAACTTCATGTTAAACGATATTTTTCAAGAAAATTCCATTTGTTTCCTTTTTAAAAGCGAAGAATAAACACTTAGTATTTCTTACTACTGAGCATACAGCATGCAACTGGCCAATTCGTCCATATTTCTTTCTGGAAACAAATTTCAATACTTTGAGGCATTTTCCCTTTTGATTTGTTTATAATCTTCGCAAATGCCGGGCGATCTGTAAATTGGATTCTTGTATATAATAACTTAAAAGATGTTAAGGAAAATGCAGTTGCATTTTTATTAAATAATTATTTTTTTATTTTAATTCTTAAATTGTTTTGATTTTTTAATAGTGGGTGTATTTGTATGTTAAATAATGAAAATTTATTGTACTAAGCTACGTACCCGAGTAAAACCAACTGTACTATGTATAGACGTACCTGTTTATAATTCTCCCCCAAAGTTGGTTTTGGTCAGTCAGTTAGAGGGTATGACAGACAGACGGAATAATGGAAATCACAGAATTGTATATGCAGAAGAGGACATGGAATTTAACACTAAAGAACATATGACTGTGGGCCAGTAATAAAAGATGAGAACGTACTTAATGCGTTGGTATGAATAATTAAATATCACCGAGAGCTATAAGGACAAGAAGCTGTAGAGGGCTATGGTCATAGTTGTCCTTGACGAACACTGCTACTCTTCTGGATGGTCTACTTTTTTATGTATCTTTATATGAGTTCCTGACTATAATAAAACTGAACTCATCTTAATCGGACGTCTCGCTACACTCAGAGCTGCGATACAACGAAACAGTCTCTCTGTGAATGACTATATATATATATATATATATATATATATATATATATATATATATATATATATATATATATTTACACAAATACATACAGGATGTGGTGGATATATTGTCATTTGAATTATGCAAAAAATCAAACAACACTCATTTTAATAGATATATCTACAAAACATATCACAAAAATATATTGAAATGCTAAAAAGGGAATTTATTCAATAAAATTATTACTAGCTTCAACAGATGTAAGAAGAATAAGAATCCTATAAAGTTTTGATTAAACATACTGTTTTTTAGATATTCGCAATTTCACTGCTGAGGGCCATTGTCACATTTGTCCTTAAGGAAAACAACGTATCTAAGAAAAATGTGGACCCTAGAGAATTTTGATTAAATATGCTTGAGCGAGATATTCGGAGTTTTTTTTGTTTTTTTTTTTTGTTTATTAAGGAATCCGTTTTCCGATTATAAATGTAAAATTTATTTTCGCTGAATGGTTATAACGGCGTAATAGGAAATCTCACTCTCCCATTTTATGAAATCTCTCTCTCCAATTTTAGGAAATCCCTCTCTTTCATTTTAGGAAATCCCTCTTTCATTTTAAGTTTGTGTCAACCATTTCTTATTGCAATATATATGCAATAGTTCTTGAGGATTTCGTATAAACTCTAGTAACGCGTCTTTATATAAATTAGTGAATAAGAATAGCTTAAAATAGAAATTAATTACTCAAGGCTCGAGATATTTTTGCGATTGAGTTGGTCAAGAGCCCAAACTAATTTCGTTACAATGTTTATAAACTTGTTTTAGATGATATCGACCTCTGTATCTCATCTAATCCACCTTTAGTCGAAAGAGAAATAAACACATGAGTTGAGTAAGATGTGAACAATTTGCTCTCTTTTCACCTTCAATGCAGACAACGAGAAACCAGGATAAATTTCCAAATTATACAATGACTGTTTTATATTATCAATAATATATTTATGTCTTATGATTAGGAAATAATTACTTATTAGAATAGGAATGTTTTCTTCATGTATAAAGGGACTAATTCAAAACTATATCTAATTTCGTTAGCAATTTCGTAATTTCGCAAGCAATTTCGTAATGCCTATGCATTTATATATCTACTCGTTCTGTAAAAGGTTTAAGCATTTAATACCAGGAATGGTCGCAACGTGTCGCTGGTGTAATGAATATGGTAAACATTTGCAAACGCACACGATCAGTTCAGAATTTCGCTTTGTGGAGACGCAGAGCAGGGGAATCAAATATTGCCGAGCAGTAGAGGAAATCGCATATGTTCATATTATAATGTTGACAAAGAAATAGGGAAAGGAATCGGGAGAAGATTAACTTTTGTGTGAAGATTTGTAAAAATGCTAGTAAAATGTAAGCCATATTTTTTTTTTTAAGCGTTTCACCCCAAGCAAGACGGGAAGCCACTAGGATGAAAGTGATTTGGAGCAAGGTCAGATAGGAGTGATAGAGGAAAGGATGAGGAGAAGGATAGTGGATAGATCAAGGCAACTGGAGATAAGGATTAGAAGGTGGATAGTGGATAGATCAAGGCAACTGGAGATGTCGATTGACATTACATTTGAATAGTTGGAGATTATAGCTCTCAGGGAAAATGGAATAGGGAAGGGTGTTCCACAGGCGAGAGGCGCGAGATATGAAGCTATTGACGGCTACATTTAATTGTTTCGACAGTGAAAGGGTGAGAGCGGGATGCCAGCCTCGTAGGGTGCTTGACTTCATGAAGTCTGGGAACCATCGGAGCAATTACCATGAAAGTATTTGTAAAAAAAAAAGACAGATTATAAAGGAATTATGATGAACATACTATGAATATGAGCATTTTGAGTGGTACAGATTGTTCAAAAAGAAGTAGTGAGATGATGTAGATAATTACACGCAAACTGGACCGCTAAAACCATAAAAGAACAAATACAAATTCGCTCAGATCACAAAACGTGCAAACTTCAGATCAACATATTTCCCTCCGAATCATTTTCCTAACATTTCTGTCCATTCCACATCACGACGCGTAGCTAGTTGCGCGAATGATCGATATAAAAACTACCCGAATGACAGTATGTCCGCATAAACTTCATCCAATCCAAACTGTGACTAATAATATAGAGAAGCAAATGGAAATCATCAATATCCGGCTTGTTGACACTGAACCCCAAACGTCTTCATTTATTTATTCTTTTAACTCCATTCAATCAAGTGATTAAGCGTTTGAAGACCATATCTGACGATACTTCTACGTTGAGTGTTTTTGCGCTATAACTATTTACGTCATAATCCATAGATGTTTTCAAAACATCATTCTAAATTTCAGAAGTGAAACCCGTGCTGCAAGTAAACTTTACAGCAGCAGGAAGAAGAAACTGTCGGCCATAGCACCAGAGAAGAACTTGACCATATAAATACTGTTGAAACTAACCTCCCAAATTAAAATTAATATTCTTATTCATAATTTGGAAGCCAAGAGAGTGAAAGTAACAAGAAATTCAGTTACACAGAGACGGTCAACTATCATGCCGGCATTGTAAGTCCTTTTTCACTAGAAATCTTGTTTAACGTCTGCAAATTAATATATTGAAAATCCTGTCACCTTCTGAGAGAAATGACTATCGTCAGAAGATAGAAAAGTATCCCTATTGAGACATTAAAAGAAATTTGATCATTGTGAGACTTTTGCAACTAAAAAATATTTGTCCCATAAATAAAGCATAGAAGATGGTGCATTATGCTTTGCAGCTGTTTCTCTGCAAAAGAAACACGAAGCCTGAAAAGAGATGGGGTGATGTAGGATTATTATTATTATTATTATAAATAAAAATTATGATATGAAATAATAATAATAATAATAATGAAAAGTATAAATGAAATAAAACAATAACATAAAAACTTTGTATAAAATAAATTAAATAAAAAAATAATAAAAATACTCACAAAACTCAACAAAAACTGTTTCTACCGGAAATTGAGACAACCCTCCAAAAGACGTTAAATTCAATCTCTTCACCACGAACCTTGGTACGCGCAACACGTGTCCGACTTCTTTCTGTGATATGGCGTGTAATAAAACAGAGTAATTTCTCTCTTTTATCAAATGTACCATAAAACAATTATAACCTAAAAAAAACATACCAATGCACACACAAGTATAATTAAATTGTAAAATTAACATACAATTTATCAAGCTTTTTCTGTTATTTGTGTACATTTTTTTCCACTCAAGTATGCTTGTGTCGTCGTTCTAGAAAGCTAATTTATGCAGCATTGATATGTGTAAATCCCCCACAGCATAACGTAAGAAGAGGTTTATTACAAAATAGTGGATTCCAGCTTGAAAATGTTTAATAGAAATCTAAAACAATAGCGTGATTGAAGCATTATTTAAAATATACATCTAAATAAACCCAGAAAGATTTTTAGAAAACGAATAAATGTTTTACTTTCCAATTTGAATTTAATCGAAAACTTATGGATTGAAAATAGGTATGAGTATAAAAATATCAGAAAGTTTTAAAATTAACGATAAGTTTTTTATTTACATTATTAGGGTGGAGTAATATATAACGGCTCAGATTGAGGATTCCAGTCGAATCCATTACATTCACTTACGTGCTAATACCGTTGGGAAAGGTATTCTCCTCTTCTTCTCCCCTAGCTATGGGTAAATAGCAGGACAGACCGCGTTCTATAGTCATGGGTTACAGCTGGTCTACCGCAGAAAGAAATGGAACCCTACTGCGGAAAAAAACCTGCTTCGTCAGTCATGTATCGAAATATGCATGGTCGCCTAAGTGTGTATCGCCCATGGCACATAACTGACTGATTTACATTATTCGGACTGTTATCCTCATCTTCATTGCCATATTCACAACGTTTCGGTCGTTGTACGCTCCCGCCTTCTTCAGGTGATTGGAATTTCAAAACGAATCCTTTATTTCGTCCGCTAGGGTAGACTGTTCTATTTCCAGGTGACATGCCTCTTCCGGATGTCTCAGTTATTTCCCTTTAACTCAAATCTCCAAGTGCTGTAGCTTGGTATTGAACTCACAACTCTGGATTTAACGAACGCTTTATCCACTGGGCTAGTGATTAGAACATCTCGTTAGTTAACCTTCTAAGAGAATATGAAGTTATAAAAAAAAAACCCAAAAAACATAAAAATGTAAATTTCCATCTTGTTGAGATATTAGTTTAATTATCACATTTAAAAAGAGAAATTGTTTGAGCTTTACATTCGGAATGGATTCCTTATGTTATATCGCGTCATTTTTTTAATTCTTATTCTGTTCGTACAAATAACACTGGCATCATAATTGAATAAGTCATCGAGTCGCGATAGCAAATAAGAAAAATAACAATTCACATTATTCAGTTAAAGAAATAGAGAAATATGCCATAATAATTTGATCATATTTTTTACTTATAAAATTGCAGAAGATTCTCCATGAGATGGCGCTGAAAGAAATAAAAAAAATATAGTAAAAGCCTAAAAATTTATAAGGAATGTTATCAATTTTGGATATGTTCAATTAATATTAATATACACCTGTTATTGCAACAGTAGTCGTAATCTAGCTGGCATAACAACCCACAATTATATCCGGATTTATTCGAGGTTAGAGTGTTTTATACTTTGTGTATAAATTAGGCATTATATCTCGTTCATAAAAGTTAGACGAGAATGCACCACTTCGTCCATAATATACAACCTCGTTTCTCGTGTAATAAAATGAACATCATTGTAGACATAAATGATAACCATGCATGATACGGTTCATCAGATATTTCTCGTATGAATTATATATTCATGATTTTTTATCCGATTTTTTGTTTGCAAAATTGGTTGGCCTAACTTGAAGATGTCTGTTGATTAGGATCAAAATGGAGAATAGCGGTCATTTTTGTGAATGAATTTCAAATCAACCATTATTACCATTTTGTAGTCTAGGGCCATAATATCCCTGTATTGAAACATTTTAAAGTTGTTGTTGCTAATAACAACAAAAGTGGGCATAAACTGGAATATAAGGTTAGTCTATTTTATCCGAAGGATAAATTCGATCAAACCCAATAAAACCATGAATATCATTATTCATTTCATTATTGCTCAACCAAGTGCCACTCAAAATGAGGATATTGTAAGGGCGTATAATGAGAAGACAAGGGTTGTATTATAGGAGGATATATGCTATAGATACAAGTTGACCCTCGATTTTAAGAAGTGAACATTGCAGTCACCCGAGAAGCATCCCTTCGAGAGTTCGTTCCTATTCGCAAAAGTTGTAGGGAAAAGGCTGTCTTAATAGAACTGATTCCTTGCCAATGGAATGTGATAAGAAATGGGGTTGAGTCGACTCAGTGTATGTAGCATAGCAGCTCTTAGATATGTAACTTTGAACTGATGAAATCGAGGAATGTAATTCGTTTGAACATCTGTCACATGGCAGATGTTCGGGCGAACTTGTAGCGGTACAGTAGAAAATGTCTTGCCATATCCCGTCTTTCAAGAAGCGTTTCGGGGTGGAAAACAATCCATCGCCCACAAGGCCGTCTATAGTCAAGAGTTTGCATTATCAGATTACTATGTTTACCGATCCATGGCTCATTTCTTGTAGAGGCGGAGTTTCATCAAATCTGGACAAGGCAAATCTCTACCCGAGAGAGTGTTAATCAGAACCGCTCGACCAGGAAATTAATAGAACTTTTCAGAGGTTCCTATAATAATTGAAAGCTGATAAGGGCTAATCGGTTTTGAATTGTCGAAAGCAATTATCGAATAAGCTAGAAAAAAAATCTATCCTAAATATAATCAAAAACGTTGCAATCAATAGAATTCTTGACAAAGCCTAATTAGCTTTGACAGGGATCAATCAAAGAATTCTTTTCTATATCGTGTTCTGGTTTCACCAGTGAAGTCCTTTATAGATATTTTTGTATTTCAAAGAGTTTGAAGGATTGCTTGATAAATAATATTTTAGAATAAAAAGTAAAAAAGAGCTTTTAATTTGTCGACAAATATTTTCAGTTAGAAAAGAACAACAATAATACAAATATGAATTCATATTAGAACCTAATTCTTCCTTGTTTTCTGAAGAAATAGAAAGACAGATTAAAATTAATAGGAGTAGATAGGTTTGTATATCGTCCGGTTCAGACTCCTTTCTTGTATATTCAACTGGAGTAGAGGTTTATCCCATTTTTCCTCTTTAGGATTGTGTTCCTTTTTTCTTCTTCTCCTAAAGTCTTTTTGCTTTCTCTTTCCCTCCCAGTCGCCCCGTGCGTCTTGGTGGCATCATGGACTTGCTCGTAGTGAATTGATTAAGGAATTGATAAAGAAAATATTAATATATGTAACCAAAGATGTATTGTAAGAGTTTAAATAGCTATACAAGTTAGACAAATTGAGAGAGAAAACGCGAAAATATGCAAGTGACTTCGCGACTCTTTGTGACAATGTATTTGTGCGTTATTTCCATGGCTGAATCGATATATGCGTAAAGAATCCCTATTTCAAAACAAAAGATTAATCGTGATATTATTATTATGACATTTAGCTGGTTCGGAAGCAAGAAAAAACTCTCTGCACCTGTTTTCAAATTCATCCAAATTGTTGAACTTCCGTCTACACAGAAAATGAATTATGGCTCGGTAAACATAATAATGCGATAGTGTAAAGTCTTGAATATAGACAACTCCTCAAGTTATTTGAGATTACGCTTGATCACATTGGACTGCCAATGTGAACAAGATGGGGCACTGTCATGGTGTAGGTACGCACTTCTTTGACAAATACCGGGTGGCAGGGTCTTTCAAAGCATCATATACTCGCTGGAGGTGTTGAGCAGTTGTTCAACGTCCACGGCATGACCATCTGGTACAAGCTCAAAGTGCAACGTCCCCTCGAAATTCCACCAAACACACATGACCTTCTGTTCAAACAGATCTTGTTTGATAACAGGAACCTAATCCTCGCGATTGGAAGCTATTGATTTCTCTTATTAGTATTACGAAAATACATCCATTTTTCTTCCCCAGTTACGATTCATCGCCTAAAACTGGCATTTTGAGGAATTGCCGGCGGCTGTTATCAAATGTTCACTTGTCGTTGAACCTGGTCATTGATCAGTTCATAAAGAACAGCGTCTATACACAAGACCGAGCTTATGTAGGTATTGTTTGATGATGTTTATAGATGACTAACTGCTGCCGACAATGTATTGCATTAGTTCATAATTATCAGGCGTTTTTGTAGGCGAGTTATCTCTATCTATAAAAGGCAGGATGTGTGTGTGTGTGTGTGTGTGTGTAACGAATGCATGCCCACAATTTTCGACAGATTAGCACCAAAATCTACATGCACATGCTCCAAGTTAGCGGGAAGGCCAAAACTGACTTTGTATTTCCCAACTCCCATCGATAGTGGAAATATTCGATTTTTTCATGCTTCTACGGCAGTTTTCATGTAGTTTGCGGCCATTTTTTACTGGCCAGAGTGAGAGCCTATATCTGGCTGCCACGAATAGGCAGGAAGATTCTATTGGCCAGCGTGAGAGTCAACAGCTGACTTACACGAATGTTAACTAGCATGCAAAAAAAATCGATAGCTGCATTCGTCACAAGTGGGAAAAATTTAAATCTGCATGGCACTTTATTCCAATTGGCTCATTCGCTTGCTTAAATTCAACGTTGATTCTGATTCCGCAGAACTGGGTTGGGTGTGAAAAATATTTGTTGTTAACATTCTTTTTCATTCTGTTTTTCCAGTTACGAGTCCTTTTTTAAAGCTGATCTTTTTGTGTTCATTTTGTTTAGTTCTTTTTTCGTAACAGATTTAATATTTAGTATAGAGCTTAGAAAAAATTCGCAGTGTGAGATAGGCAAGAAGTAAGGCATGTAGCAGCATCAGCACGGAAATGGGCACTCCTTTAATGGCAAGGAAGGGCAAACATATTTTAAGTCAAGTGATAGCGATTGCTGTATGAGTCGTACGATTTTTGAATCAAGAACGGGCAACGCCAGGTCATGTTGCTACTTTGTTAACAAAAATTTTATTTTCAGGTTATAAAAATTCATGTCGATAAACATACTCATTTAAAAATGTTATTGCTGAATTGTAACATTTCTTTTTTCATAATAAATATTATTTAAAACGCCTGATAATTATGCACCAACCCAATGCATGTGCTTGTGATTGGCCGCTATTCAACCATTTCAAAGAAAGCCCTGTTGTCCACATCGGAAGGTCTCTCGGGCATTCATATGTTTTTGAAGCTTTTTTTCATTCATTGAAACCTCTGAACCAGATTTATGCTATACTTTCTTGAAAACTTGCTGGGCCTTTCATTATCATTAATTTCCTTTGGACACAGTCATTTTCTCCACAGATGGGGTAAATTGGCTCTAAATGCAATTTTCATTCTTTATCAAAGTTGTAAAATAAGGAATAAAAAACTAATGTTTATATGTTATAAATGAAAATAATGAATAAACAGTGCACATCGATTGGAAAAAAGTTGTATGAATCTAATGACATAACATGACTTAAGTACGCATGGCCCAGTGAATAAAGGCCTTGGTTAGATCCAGTGACGAGACTAGAGTTGTGAGTTCAATACTAGGCTAGAGCAGTGGTGAACAAAAGCAAAACTTGGAGAGTTAAGTTAGAGTGAAATAAGTGAGACATCCGGAAGAGGCATGATACGTGGAAATAGAACAATCTACCCCAGCGGACGAAATAAAGGGTTCGATTCGAAATTTCAATCACTTGAAGGGGGTCGGAGCTTACAACGGCCGAAACGTTGTGAATATGGCAATAAAGATGAGGATTAAAAGTTCGAACAATGTAAATAATGTTGATATAAGTTGCCAAAAATCATCAGTAATAATCCGGAAAAGAATTGATTCAACCTGATATACAAAAACAGTTCATTACATGTGACTAAAATATGAATGGCAAATTGTAGTACAATACTTTTTATTTCTTTTTTATTCTGACGCATACACGTTCTGATTTCGACCGTTCGACTCTACGGCTTTCCTCAAATGTCTGTCGTAGGACTTGGTAACATTCCCGGAATTAATGAACACCGAACGTTTCCTGGATGGGAACGGGTAACCTTGCCATTACGACTACCAATGACTGAATGTTCTGTTTTTTGTCGTCTTCTACGTTCTGTGACTCTCAAAAATCCTACTGCTTGTTGCACTCAGCAATGTTTATTCCTTGGCCAAGCCTGATGCCTCTCGTTGGTACTAAGCCCACTGCTCTCCCCAATCTCACTTAATCTCGATATGCCTTTAAGTGTTAAATTTTTCAAGTCCTTTGTGCTCATTGTGTCCAAATAATTTAATCTTTCTGATTCCGGGTATAAGTGTCTTTTTGTTGCAAACGTTCTTCTTGAGAACTATAGATTAAATACGCAAAATAAAAAAAATGATGAAACAAAAAGATTAAAACATCGCAACTTTCCCACGCACTTCATCAAATCGACAAGAAATTGATTATTTTTCTGTAAAAAGAACAGACCTTTAGATTTGTACGGACATCTGAGAATTGTAATAGAAACAGAACTTCCCTCCTGAAAAGTGTAAAATAAAATTACCTCTTTGAACTGTTCCTGGTTAAAAATAAAGACAGAAAAACAAAAACAAATGTTTGTATCGATTCGGAGCCGATATGATAAAAAATATAGTTTTAACGTATGATATATTTATGGCTAAAAGTTCTGAATATCAGGAAGAGAACGTATGTAAATATGAGCAAGATAGACTGTCACCGTTCGGTGTTGATCTCTGTATCCACTTTTATATCTAACGTATGTTCGAGAGAGAATGACCTGAAAATTATCGGCCGACCAAGATAGATTACTAAATAAACTCTGATACTTGGTAATTTGGCTAAATTTTGGGAAGCACTACCTATATCTATAGAATTCGTCCTTTGATTTGTTTCTTTGGAACCACGAGAGAAACAAAACTCATATTAGATAAAAATACGGATGAGAATTCAGTATTACTAGAAGGAAGGGTTTTGCACCTGCACGAGTTTCAGCATCTTTAATAAAACGCTGCAAATGATTTCACTGTTATCTCTGTTGATACTGAAAGCAAAAAACTAATCTGACATCATCATTTTACGTCATAATTTTTTTTTTATTTTTCTCTTTCTAATATTCTATTACTTTTATCGTTTTTCTATTAACAATCATCAAGAAAAATATTATCAAAAAGAATACAGGCAAAATATTTTTTGCTCTTAATTTATGTATCTTGTTTTATATTTCTTGGAAATGTTCAGTTGGAAAATAATTGTATTAAAAAAAATGTGCTTCTCGGTAATTAAGATAAATTATTGAATACTTCGCCATAACAAAATAAACACCTGTGGTCAGTGAAATCTTTTCATATAGACAAAATATAAGTGGTGTGTCATTTACCGAATTTACCGAGTTTTAGTGAGCGGGCGCCAATTCCAAACTATCATTTAATCCAGATGAGTTAGACAAATCTGAAATTTTATTTTTGTTACCCGACCTATATTTTTTAAAAATACGATTTTCCGGAAGCTTATAAAAATAATCTCTCATGGAATTCGAAAATTAGAGTTAACATCTTTCAAATTCTAATGCACTGATAAAAACCTATCCTATTCTAGGTGGGTTACTGTAACGAATAACCATGTCGAAAGTGGAAGGAAATAATCAGGTAGTTTTTTTTTGTGTTTATTGTTGAAATTATCACGTTTGGCAAAAAATAAATAAATAAAATAAATAAAGACATAGATTCGTTTCTCTCTTCCTAAAACTATTGGTTAAATTGGAAATTGAAATATAAACTGAGATTTCAAGTTCTGTTATGTGCAATCAGTCTGAGAGAAAAAAAATTCTTAATTCTAATCCGTGGAGAAATCAACGGGAAACTGTTACACTATATTATGTCAAAGATTCACAGCAATTCATTTTAATATAAAATTTGAATGCAGTTTAAATCGTTACCTCCCGTCTGCTTAATTCCTGTTTTTATTTTTTATTGTTCCATCTCCATAATAACATTTTTTTTCATATTCTCTTATACATAGTAACTCCCATGTGTCGTAGTAGCTTTATGCTTGGGTTGAAATGATTAAAATTATCACAGATAATAAAAATATCAAAACAGTTTCTGTGTAGAATCCTCATAACGTGCGTCCAGAAAGGAAAAGATATTTAAAAAACATGTTGAAAGTCATCGCAAAGTTTGATACGTTAAATAAATAAGTTGCAGACTTTCAAAGGTATAACGTTTGTGTATATTTCTGAGATGAGGTATTATGTACATTATTTACATTATTCGGACTATTGTCCTCATCTTTGTTGCCATATTTATCACAACGTTTCAGTCGTTGTACGCTCCGGCCTTCTTCAGGTGGTTGGAATGTCGAACTGAACCCTTTATTTCGCTCACTAGGGTAGTAGACTGTTCTAGTTCCACGTGCCATGTTTAATGGATGTCAGTTATCAGTTATCTCCTGTTATCTGTGTATGAATTTCTGGGTATTATAAACCTAATGTCTTCAGCAACCATTTTTACCAGTGCTGTTAATTTTCACTGCCTTAGCCGGGTATTGACCTCACACTCTTTGGGTCCTGTCACTGGATCTAACCAACGCCTTTATCCACTGTGCCATGTGTTCTTGAGGATCTGTGTATGAATTTCTGGGTATTATAAACCTAATGTCTTCAGCAACCATTTTTACCAGTGCTCATATTGTAATTTTTGCTGTTATCACTGCATGTTTTTACCAGAGCTCATATTGCAACTTTGTTGTTATTATCGCTTTTCTCTGGCACTCCTTATTACTGGTTCCCATATTGTATTTATTTCTATGCTTGGTCGGCTCAGGAGATTTTTGCGGCCTAGCATATTTGCAATTTACGCAATTTGACGGCATTGTGGCTCAATCAAGAAAACAACGGAAGAGAAAGAGTTACTAAATGCTTTATTTCATATTGTACTTAAGAATTCTACTAGTTCTGCTTCTTAGATGTAAGCATAACAAAGTAAGCAATCGTTTAATCAAATTAAGTATTAGGCCATGTGCAAAGACGTCAGAACCTCGTCACTTTCCTGCCAACGTAACGCATAAGTTAGTTGGGAACCCATGTTCTAGATGGTTATTAGTTTTGCAACCGCTACCATTGCTTAGATGACCTTGAAATTAATTCTCGTCTGGAGCTTTCTTTGTTGGTATTTCAATTGTTTCGCTGTTTTATGTTTTATCTTGCATGAAAGACCCTTTTCCTTGACCCTCATTAGTTTTTTTTTTCGATATTAATCTCCATTCAATATCTCGTTCCATGACAAAAAAGACCCTGCTATTTTTGTCATGTCTTACAAGCAAAACACTTTATTCATATCTTCATCTTCTGTCTGGTCATCTCCTATCTTTGTATGTTATCGATTCTGTCGCATACAAACAACGTTTATCCCTATTATCTTTTCATCTCGATATATGAATCGCCAACCTCCATGCCTGTTGCTTAATTGCTAATAAATTATATTTTATCTTGGTCTGAGCGCAGATCCATGTTGACCTCTTTCTGTCCCTGAGTTTTATATCTAGTATTACTATTTCCATTGATCTTTGTACGGGTCTGGTTTTGTTTTCAAGAGATTTACTTAATTTCCATATTTCGCACTCATGTTTCCTACCGGCAAAACACAGCCATTATACATAACTCGGCTTTAAGAATATTAAAAAAAAGAAACTGCCAGCCTATCGTTCATCATTGTTTCTTTCATTTTCGACTGTTTTTATATTTTTAGAATTTGGCTGAGGGTGAGTGGGGTGGAACGTTATAGAGATCTCCATTTTTTATGTCGATGTCCATTTTCGGAAAGTTACAGGTGAATATTTCGTTTAATTGCTTTTCAAACCTAACATCAGACGCCCCATGGCTTACGGCCACGTCATGCTAAAACACCGGTACTAGTAACATCAGCGAAGTCAAACAACTCTAAATCTGGTCAGTAGCTAGGGAGTTGTCATCTTTGTAATACAACCTACTGTAAACTTGCATTTGGCGGGTGGATAACGGCTCAGAATTGCAAATCGGATAGCCGAGTCTCAATTATAGTCGTGTTCGTTGCATTTGCTTGGGTGAAAAATACCCTTTGTAAAGGTATAAATCTTCGCTACCCCCAGTTAATTAATTGGGAATTGTATCAGTAAATCGTTATATCAAAAACCTCTTAGCTAGAAAGTATCTTCTTCTAAAGATACTTTCTAGCTTTAAATAACGTGTACAAGGTTGATAAGCAGTAAAAAATATATCAATCAAATCAATCATATTTTCTTGCAGCTAAATCGAAGAGAGAATTTATTCTTGTTTTGGAATATAGAAAAAATGGATCTGTTATTATATATCAAGTTTTTTTTTTTTTTTTTAAATATTACAGAATTATAAGAGTTGTACAAATATAGAATCTTATAAAAATATAAATGGTGGTTATACAGAAGGATGCTGCGAATTACAAGGAACTGAACATGTGAGAAACAATGAAGTTCTAGAGACAACGACAACAAAATGACATTTATATTTAGCATCATGAAGAGACAGTTGAAATTTCTGAGGTATATAATGATGAAAGATGTTTTGGTAAATTTGACGTTCGTAGGAAAGATTGAAGATAAGAGGACTTTAAATATCCAGCAGAATGTTGATAAAACTTTCCCTTTTCTGCTTATGCGTCATTTCTTCGAGGATTTTGACATTCTAATACTATCGACAGCAAATTATGAGCTCTAAGAATATCCCCCTTCGTTCGTTGAAACTCCCTAACAGTTTATTTTTCGGAAAACAATTTGAATCGTGGCTATATACACACTAAAAAGTATTGTTAAATTCAACTAACAAAATTTATTTGTTTGTTGTATTTTTACAATTTTCTAATAAGACGCTGTCCATCGTGATAAAATTTAGGATAAACTGTGTGATGTTCATGTTTTATTTTATTTATTCTTATTTTTTTTTTTCGCAAAAGATATTCCGTACCAAATTTCTACGCAAAGAATATCTCATAATTCTTATTAAGCAACAAGAAACGATACACATAAAATATCTTTTATCACAGGAGATACGTATAAAATATTTAAATAGCCTATATAATAATAATAATAACACAGATGTAGAATCAGTTATCCGAATTTCGTGGTACCAGAAGTGGTTCGGTTTTCAGATTTTTAAATGCAGGATAATGAATTTGTATATGGCGTCTATAAAATAAGCAACTTGAGAATGGAACCGAAGCAGAAACACGATATCCCTTTACATTTCAAAACACTGCTTATACGTATAACCTGAAGGTAGTTTTATATAAATAACATATATCATGAAAGTAGATTTTATAAAATTTAATACATTTTGCGTGCATAGATACAGGTAATGATGATAGCCATGTAATGCTTACACGGATTTTTAAGTGGTGAAATTAAGATTTTACGTAAAAATAATGTTTTGTACTTCCTGTACGGATACAAAATGTGCATGAACACGACTTCCAAAAAAATATATAAATGCATGACTTTATGACGTTTTGAATAATATCTTTATTGAGCAGGAAATATCAGCTAAGTAATACAAGAATTAAGATGTTACTGTGACGATTGCTACGAAAAAAAACCGGCGCCAACGTAGGAAACATAGCTGGGTTTGAGAACCCCCACCTAGATCAGATGAGGTCACTTACAACAGCTGCACATCAGCTAGGAACCTTCCCAGTCCTTTCTGTCAACACCTGAAAAACTTTCGGATTTTGGAGGTTTTCGGATTATGGAATTTCGAATAAAGGATGCTCAACATGTAGAGTCAATATAGTGACGAGTTATAGGAGATATGTAAATAGCCTATACTATTGGAATAAGCAGGCACACTCTTATACTGCACAGAAAACTACTCATGTTAAAATGATTCCTCTTTCACCTTTTGAATGTTTTATGAGTTACAACCATGACATTACGTTACTTTGCCAAAATCTCCATTTAATCTGTTTACAAATTTTCAGTTTTTCTTTAGAAAAACGTCATTTCTAGTAGATATCCCTATTTGGAACCAACACAAAGTTTTTATTTTATCCAGTGTTTAATACATCTCTTTCCATTCGCATTCAAGAAATATCAATAAAGAAAAGGCGCTCTCCGGCTTATAAGAGAACATAGCGCTTGTACATGTTGTGTGTTAGACCGCTTGGCCACATTGGCCGAACTGCTCAGCTATCATCTATTTTCCTTTTTTATGAAAAGCACATTTTTTCGTTCAGATTATTTTTCTCGGAAGTTCATGTCTGCTCAGTTTCGTATCCGAAATTGTAAACAAAGCAATTTCTAAAGATTTAATGGATTTATTTTTAGTCCGGCATGATTGCATACTTCAGACCTTATTTTTAGTAGATGTTCGTATTTGGAATAGACGCTACACCTGTTTTAACATTAATATTTTAACTGTACATACATATTATCTATGTCGACACATATAGATTTCTATAGAAGTTTAAACAACTACACTCATTCCAGTGATCATAACATTAAGAAAATGATGCACAAATAAGATTCTACGTACTCAGACCAAGATAAAATATAATTTATTAGCAATTAATTTTCAATATTTTTTGCATTATTGCACAAAACAAAAACTTACGTTCTGGTGCCAACTAATATATTTGTTAATATATTTTAAGTATATACTTTAATAATATTTTAATTATATATATTTTTAATATATTTTTCTTAGAGAAAATATTTCTTCAATATTCTTTGGATGATTTCTAAAGTGCTGGTGGCGTAACGTTTATTAGTGCAGAAAGCTAAACTGGTAAGTCGCGTTCAAAATGATACCTCGTCTGTTGTGTTCAATTTCCCACTGTCCTTGCGAAAGACATAAATCCGTCTCTTCTCTTCAGCTATAGCAGTTTCGGGGCTAAACGCTGGGTTAGACCGGGTTTATCATTGATTGCTTGCAAGTGTAGGAAGTCACCTTTGAATTTAAAACCGTTGAGAATCAACAGGAAATCCCACTACTAACGTTCCCAAGAGAGATTGAAGGGTGATGAAAGGAACTTTATCAATTCTCAATTTAACTAATTAATAAAGTCCCTACCCTTATTCTTTAGTATTATAAGATTCCCAACTAGAGAATAGCGCCATAGCTTCTCTACGTATGGTGCTTCTGTGGTTTTTATAGGAAGTATGTTTTTTAAGTATTTTTAAAAGATTCATTTTCCAGTCTCAAGCCTAAGCGGATTTGAATTCAGTTTTATTTCTCTTCGAATGGTTTCTGGCCAAGGCTAGCGATCATTATCTACTCTGCTATTTTACTCATAGCTGGAAGAAGAAAAGATGAATTTTATAGATTTTTCAACGGAATTTGTCCGAAAGTGAACGAAACGGACTTTGAACACGACATGCCGAATCCACTTGCCAGACCAATAACCGCTACGTTACACGCACATCAAAATTTGTAAGATCTTTGAGTTAAAAAAAAACAAAAAAAAACAAAAACAGATGTTTTTGTTTTTTTTATTTTATTTTTTCTGACGTCAAGTCTAAACTTGAATCCACATCCAAGCGAATTTATAACACTTCCAGTTATAGATAAATCTTTTGCAAACAAATGTATGCGATTTGCCATAAATCCTAATGCAGTGTATGTGACAGGAAATTGCTGCCAAAAAGAGACAAAGTATTATATCTTCTCCATTGCAACCGATTCCTATCTGCTGTGAAAAGTTGTTCCATAAGAAGTCACCCACTGATTGTTTGATTTTGAGATTACAAAACCGGGCAAAACAATCAGGATTAGGTCAATGTTGACGAGACCTCGATTTGATCTTATTAGCGTAGTGAACGTTCATATGAATAAAATACAGTTTTGCTTCTCAGTAATTTCTAAAACTTCATCAAATGTCAAACGTACCAGACGAGAGGGAGATGCGTTTTGGAGTCACTGAATCGTTACAATATACATCTAGTCTTTCTTATCGCTGCGTAAGTTCGGAGCCGTGGTCAATATAGTTATCATTTATATTGATGTTTTAAATACAAGGACTGCAGTTGTGTATCATTTCATTTTCATTAGCAATTCTCTATATGTCTCAATAGCTTTAATTTTCTACAAAAGACTAAAATTAAGAGAATATGTCCTCGATTTTCCATGTCCGATGCAACGAATATGTTATCGTACATGTTGCATATATATATATATATATATATATATATATATATATATATATATATATATAGCTGGCCACTTGTATTTTATGATACCCGTCTACTAGGACAGCTAACCAATCCCTACTGCAGATGCTTGCTTAGGCGCATTTGTGCTTATCCAACACTCACAGAACCCACTTGTGGCTTATACTGCAACTAAGCTGCTCAGACCTTAGTTACAGTTTCTGAAAAAGAGCGTGTTATCTAGCGTGATCAGAAATTTGAACAAGGACAGCACGCTCAAGCCTTCGGCCACGATGACTTGTGACTACATGCTATAGCACAGCTACCGACGGCACCCAAGGCTTCCGTCTACCCAATTCCACTCACAAGGCTTGGGTCCAAAGGTGCCGCACGCAGGGATTGACCCCTCCAGTCCAATAACATCAGGAAATCTCCTTCCTGACAAATCGACCATGGTGAGATTCGAACTCTGATCTCATTGGTTAGAACGCGAACGTTCTAACTATCGACCCCCTGGTTGTATATAAGTCTGTAACTTCTCATTCAATATTCAGTCTGAAACTAGGAATAATATATTTATCCTCGGAATTCTCACAGAAAGAGCCAGACAAATTGAAAAGCATGTGTACCTATGCTTCAAAGATTAAACAAACGCGTTTGATAATGTATGTCGCAAAGAACTGTTTGAACTTCGAGGTAAACGATGTATTTGGGAAAGTTATTAGAATAATCCCAAACCTATGCCTGGAGCAAAGAAAGGGAGTGTGTCTTCTCAATAGAGTTATTCGACCTTTACAGCGAAGCGATCGTAAGCGAGTTAGAATTTGTACCAGGTTTTATCATTGGTGGAGACAATCTTAAAAACCTAAGATATGCAGATGAAACAGTGTTGATAAGAGAAATAGAAATTAAACTCCTACACGAGCTAGTGAAGCAAAGTGAGAAGAAAGGATTAAACCTCAAAAGTAAGAAGACAAAATGATGTGTATCAGCAAAAGAGCCAGTCGAAGAAGCTAACTACGGATTAGAGAAACCCAAAGCCGAGCTAGTACAAATATTTAAATATCGAGGAGGATTTTAACAGAGGAGGGGAAATAGTCTACTGAAACGGAAACGGTACTTGAACAGAAAAGGTGCGTTCCAATAGCAAAACAAAATATTAAGAGAGTGGAAAAGCTCTTTAAAAACGAAAAAAAGAGAACTGACCTGTAATACAGGGCAGTTAATACTGGTCAATCTCCACACAAAAATGTGGTTCTATATAAGGTTACTGAGAATACCATAGACTGAACATGTGATCAACGTCGAAGCTTTAGAGGAGATTGAGTCAAAAACGGAAAATGACACTTAGAATCAGAAGGGAACAGTTGTAATATTTAAGTACATGAGGAGGTGCTTGGAGAATTTAACACTCACATCGAAGGTTAAAGGGACAGGAGAATGCAGCGGATAACCTACCTAATGTTCTTGTGTAAATCGTTGGAAGAAGATAAATTTAATTAGAGCTACAAAAAGACAGCAAGTTGTGGAGTGCCATGCTTGCCTATGTCCTGAAGAGAGACGGCATCTAGAAAAAGAAAATCAGTTCAGTATAAGTGCAAAAGATACCTGCAAGATACATAGATTAAAAAGATTTAAAGGAATATATAAACAAGTTAAACCATGCATAGAGCTAAAAACAAAAAACTGAAATTTCTAGGTCGCATTAAAAGGATAAAGAGTCCGCAGGATTTCACACTAGCAAGACGTATTGAATTTTGAAAAAACATTAAAAAAAAACATTAATAACTTTGTGTTTGAGTGAAGAAGCAAAAGGGGTATGCTCAAGGGTCAACAGTTATTTGTTTTCCGAGCTTTCTCCCTTCAGGACGTTGACGATTAAGGCTCTCCACAATTTCCTTTCCTTTGTAGCTCTTAATATATTTTGTCTCTCCTAAACCTTGTTCAGCCATTTATTAACGCAAGCTCGCTAGGTAGGCTATGCGTTGCTTTATCAAAACCGTCTTTCCTCAACATGGGCCCTACAAATTTCAACTGTCTCTTCCTGATGTTGTGTATAAATGTTTTTTTGATTTCCATTTTCACTAAAACTTCGGCGTTGCTCACATGTTTGATCCATCGTATTGTCAGCATATTTTCTGTATAACGACATTTCTGTTGCTTCTTTTGGAATAACTATATTTTATGAGACAGAACTTTATTTGTAACCGATAAACGTAATTTATTTATTTATAACATTATAAATATATGCTAATTGTTCAAAATAAATATACGATAATCAACTGATTGCAAGCGATGTATTTCTTATTTGTTTTGTCGATATATAAGTGTTCTAACCTAGAAAAGGTTACTGAATAGAATAATCAACGAAGATTGGTAATGTACGATAATACTTGGAACAAGAACAACACATATAAGATTCGTAGTCAACTGCTAGAAGTGAGTCGAGTGGTTTCCACCGTAGGTTATTTACCCAGCCGCCTAACGACGCAGGATGCGGAACAAGGCCAATTTTTGCGTTGGGCAAAACCCAGCCCGTAGTCTCGGTGAATATTTCAAAATTTCCCGTATAGCCCGCATACAGGGGGTCGGGTGTGTCTATCTACCCGGATGATCCTCTGCCCTTAAACATAGCCTCGTCCGGGTTCCTCACTGCCCTAAGGCAGAGAGTTCGACAACTAGCTAAGAACTGCCTGCCCATTCTGAAGATTGGTGGGTTGAAATCTCCAACGGTAGTCGAACATACAGTATTCACTAATGTATTTATGGGAATCGGCGTATACTCGTTATCGTCCATATGACATAACCATAATTAATCCTTAGATTTATAATGGTGTCGATGTGTCTACATTTGGGATAAAACATCTGAATCTCTGAACAGATCACAAGACGTCACTCCGCCATTTACTCAAGCATGATAGGTAAGTTATGCGTTGTTTTCCCTCTTGTCTTCAATCATACCAAGCTCTCTTTCCTCATTATGTGCCTTTGAAATTTCAACTGTCTCTTCTTAATGTTAAGCATAAGTGTCCTTGTTGTTTCCATTCTCTCTAAAACTGCCACAAGTCTCCTCTTCATCACTGATATGATTGTCCAGCATTCACTGCCATATAATAGGATTGGTATTACGTAACAGTCCAGTACTCTTATAATATATACAGTAGCGTCCAAAACTAAGGGACAAAATTTTAAAACCTAATATTTGTTAGAAATAACAACTGTGAAAAGCTGAAATTTGGACAACTGGTAGTCGTTATCATCTATAATAGCATACTAAAATTTGAATCATTTGCAAAGGATAGAAAAAGAATTATAACAATTATTTATTTATTTTCAAATTTGGAACGTCCAAAAGTATGGGACAAAATTGAGAAAAACAATGTCAAAATTTCAGCTTTTCACAGTTGTTATTTCTAACAAATATTAGGTTTTAAAATTTTGTCCCTTAGTTTTGGACGCTACAGTATATATATATATATATATATATATATATATATATATATATATATATATATATATATATATAAGTTACGAAGTTTCTTTTGCCGTAACACTCATTTGGGTATATCTGTATTACTGTCGTCTGTCTCCTCTCTCTTTTCCATTTTTCCTTTTCTTTTCTTCCCACTCCCCTCCCATTCCTATATATAATTTCCGTTAAGTTAACCATCTAAATAGGTCAAGGTTCGGTCATTCCTACCCCAATATGAAGCATGCTTAAGAGAGATATGAAATTAACCCCTCCCTATACTCTACCTTGTCTCTTTAACTACAACTCTCACCGCCCTGTTAAATTACAATTAAAATTACTCTACCCATCAATTTCTAATCCCATCTTTCCTTTCATTTCGTTGTTGGAATTGTTACCTGATGATCCGGAGTCCTTTAAAAAGGATTTTGGTGAAATAAATTATTGTAATGGTACCTTAAAGTGGTCTGTTTTGCATTAAATAATATATATATATATATATATATATATATATATATATATATATATATATAATAAAGGACAACAGGCCAACATATTAAAGACTCTCGAAAACCCATCCGATAGTCAAATATATAAGGTCGTCTACTCAAATTAATTGACTAAATATAGCATATATGGTAATGAAGAATAATGTCGGACTATAGTGATTAACTAAGCGTAATTTGTCTATAGCACAAGGTCGCAAGTATACTTCGTGAGGATCAAACTCACTCGTAATTCATCTGCAAACCAGCTTGCCAACTATGACACCAAGTCGATGTGCCCGATCTCGTCCCGAATTTTCTCCCAAATTCCGTTCAATCATTCATTTAATCAATCCCATCATGTATGTTACGCGCTGTTTTCTTCTGTTCCTATTTCCCTCAATCTGTCCTGTGAGTATCAGATTTTCAAAGCCTTCCTTCCTCGTTACGTTCCCCAGAAATTTCAACTGCCTCTCCCTGTTATTAAATATAAGTTTATTTTATATTTTCATTTTTTTCTAAAACTTGTTCGGTCCATGTTAGGCTCAGCATCCTTCTGTAGAACAACCTTCTGTTGCTTCAAATCTCTTCTTCATCATTGAGCAGATTTTCCAACATTTACTCCCATATAGCATGACAAATATCACATAACAGTTCAGTTGTCTTTTCTTTGTTTCTATCGAAGTTTTTTTTTTTTTTTTTTTGTCTCTTAGCTTTTGGAATTTATCTTTGGCTATCCCAATGCGTCTTTGGATCTCAATATTAGAACACTCGCCCGATATTTCGATTCTCTCTTCTGTATTTCCTGCAAATTGCAGTACTGGGGTTATATTTTGTCAGGAACTACTCAGTCCTCAATCTCCAGTCCCGATAGAGTTAAAAAGCGTCTCCGAGTCCTTGTGAGTGGCAAAGTATTTTCTATGCTATAATCTCTCTCTCTTTCTTTCTTTCTCTCTCTCTCTCTCTCTCTCTCTCTCTCTCTCACACACACACACACACAGGCGGGATATGGCAAACCTCACACTGCTCTATTACTACTTTCATGGAAGGAACCACATTCATAGGTTCCACCGATTCGAAACCTTCTAAGCTAGGACCCCCTATGTCACTCACATTGTAGTAAACCTCCCACATTCCCTCCGTGTACCTGTGGTGAGTTCCAGTGGTGGTTCCACTCGAACAATTTCTTCTCTGCTCTGTGATAGAGATCATCTCCCCGATCACTACAATCTTAATCCGTTCAAGTGCAGAGTTAATCGTTTGATTAATTTCATATTCCTTTCTTATACTCATAAATTTCCTCTTAATATAATCCTCTACCTAGGCTCCCCACCTCTGGGATTTCTACGGGGTGAACCTTACTGTAAAAAAAAAAAAAAAAAAAAACGTGAAGATGGGCGTTGCTGGTCAGCAAAATCAACGAGCTGGTAAACAAATATTTTCTTTCTCTTTCCCTGTTCCAATACGTCATTTAAATGAACTCACTGTTCTGTGGCACAATATCACTTTGGCCGCGTCCCAGTAATTCTATTTGAATCGCAACAAACAAAACGTTTTGTCACGAGATTCAGTCTAGACTGAAATGTGGAAGTCTATCTTGCATTGGAAAACTATTTCCTTCACTTCAGATTGTACAACTAAATCAAGCTTTTATCGCTAATAAATGTCTTGTTTCAAAGTGAAACGTTTTTCTGTTTTGTTCAAGAAGAGGGGGACAACTTTTTAAACAACCGTTTAAAATAAACTGCTGTTTATTTCCCGCGGTTTAAGTGGCAGCCATTTTTCCTTCTCTGTAATATTTTCTGTCGATCTGAAATTGTCTACGGGAGTAGAGTGAATACAGAAGCTTATGAAATTTTAAAGATACTTTAGATATTTCCATCACAGAACTTTGCACATCTCACATACTGGGAATACCGCAAAATATGCAGATCAGTATCTATCTAGATTCTTATAAATTGTAGCGTAATTTGATACAATAATTACTAAGACAGACAGACAGACAGACAGACAGACAGACAGACAAAAAAAAAAAGAACTTTTAAAACACTTACCTTTCCGACTTCAAGTTTCATAGATATGCTGTTCGGCAGAGTGAAATAAATCAATTGAATTCATTAACATATATCATATTTACACTGATGTATAAAACATTCGGGCCACCTTGGTAAATCAAATACTTTTGTTAATTTTACTATAAAATCTAAAGTGATTAACAGCATACTTCCATCATTATATATTTTAATGATTTTTAAGAGCCTGATAACAAATTACTGTATATTCTTTAATGCTATATATGGATGATGATAGATCATCTTAACAATAGTGATGTACAAAAAACGACATGCAAAAGTACTGGATCATAGTGAATATTTCACTTTTCAGTTAAAAAGGATATTTTAAAGAAAGGGCTAAACGAAAACTTATATAATTATTATTTAGATTTGATAAATTTGGCATAAATAATTGCCTCAACTCGATGGATCATTGTATGGAACAAGGTCTAGATTTGGAATTTTCCCATTCTTCTTGGCTGTAATTCCAAAGATCTTGGAGATTGAATGTTTTTGTCGGAGGAGTTGTTTCTTCAGTTCCCACCAGAAAGATTTAATTATATTGAGCTACGGAATTTGTGCTGGCCAGTTATACAATTTGTGAACATCTTCATCTACACAAAAACCTTTTTGTACACGTAATATACGGCTAAGAGAACAGCCATGCTGAAAAATATCTCCATTTTCGAAGTCATGCAGAAGAGTAAACTGAAACCAACTAATACCATTTTGTTTTCACCACCAAATGTTACCGTTTTTGTGATGTGTCTTAAATCGTTTCTTTGTCTCACTAATCTTCTTACATATTCGCTTGTATTAAATTATGACTATTAATTATTGCCACATTTCAGCATGTTCTTTTTGGTCAATGATATATTTTGCTGCTATACGAACATTCAAGTTGTATTTTCGTAATAATTTCTGTACTTTGTCAACTGAAACCTTACTTCTAACACAGATACTCACAGTATCATTCTTTCATCTCTCTTGTGAATCTGTTTTGGGTTTCCGGTTTTCTTTGCACTTGAAACATCTTTTTGAACATTATTTCTGAAAATTCGCTGCCGCCTGGCTATCGTATGATGAGTTTTCATCCCCTTGAATGTCACAATCTCCATCTTTGGTTTTGCCATGATTTTAGTGTGAAACAATTAAACTTGAATGTAGCCAAGACAATTTGTCTATATAATTTCTTATTGTAGTTTTCCAATTTTAAACTAAGATGTTTACTGAGGAAAAATTGTGGATCAAATATCCGAAGTTCAGGGTGTTTTTTTTTCTGTTTCGTTCAAATGCTTCCAACTGACTCTGTTCTTATTCAAACTTGGACGTTGCTGACTGCATATTGGTATTTTTTTTTATATTGCTCGAATTGGAATCATTTCAAAGTGACAAACGAAAGAGGACCAATATAATCAGTACAATAAACATTCTTTAAATATTAACCATATGACAGAAATAAAGCACGTAGAAAAAGGTCTTTTGCTTGTCCAAGGAACAAACGGAAATGGGAATTACTCAGGACCAAACGTTTTTGGAGATGGAGTATTTTCCAGTGTATATTGCATTATTAGAAAAAAACAGATATCCTTGTGATACGTCGATATGCGAAACTTTTATGAAAATAAACTTAAATTTAAATGACGATCGGTGTAAAAATGTTCGGCAGGTCTATTGTTACTAGTTTATGTCTGTTTGGATGATTTTACTTCTTTGTATGTGAGTATGTTGTAAAAAATTCCTGTGCCTATGTGTTTTCCACGTGAAAGTATCAACTCTCTTCCTCAATTTATACTCACTCCTTATTTTTCTCGTTTTTGTTTACATAATATTTTTTTAATTATATATATATATATATATATATTATATAAGAGGTTAAAAAATAATTTATGCGCTTTTGTTTGCTGTTTGGATGATTTTACTTCTTTGTATGTGAGTATGTGTGCGTGAGTGCGCACCCGTGCCTATGTGTTTGTGTGTGAACGCCTCCACGTGAAAGTATCAGCTCATGTGTAGAATATGGTTATTTCTTCTGTTCATAATTTATTTCTCAATTTATACTCACTCCTTATTCGGTTTCTACATTTTCTTTAGCATTTTTTAATTTATTTCTTGTTTACATAATTATTTTTTTTTAAAAATTATTATATATATATATATATATATATATATATATATATATATATGAAAGAACGCACAAAATGTCTATGAAAATATAAAATAAATACATATATAAATACATATATATATATATATATAAAATATATATATATATATAAATATATATATATATATAGAGAGAGAGAGAGAGAGATAGAGAGAGAGAGAATGGGTAAAGTGACGTAACAATTATGTAAGTATGTAAACAATATATAATAGAATGAAATTGCTGTTTTTATTTCAGAAGAATTGAACACTTAAATCGTCTAAAAATGTAGGTTTTTTTTTATTACTATTTGGCCTTTTTTTCCATTATTTGATTGCCTCACGAGAAAATCACTTAAGAAAATCACTTTTGACACTATCTATGCAGTAACTAAATCTACCATGTGCAAACTTTTGGTGTACAATATACTTAATATATCAGAGAACCTTATGACTGACGACATTCACCTCTGTGTAATAGTGACTGGAATCAAATATGCATCAGTCGTACCAATCTGCTGAAAAGTTCAAGAAATGTGTGTACACAATATATATATATATATATATATATATATATATATATATATATATATATATATATATATATATATATAATATGAATAAAAAATAAATTACAAATTAAACAGAAAGATAATAATAAATATAAAATATAAAGAATCTATCAGTATATAATATTCTGTCACACTCATTCCACCGTTACAACCTAGAATAGCCACAAATTGAACGATCGAAACCAAATTTTGGGGAGAAGTGCAAATTGGAAAAAGGCTCAGTCAGTTATATGCCATGCGAGATACACGCTTAGTCAATCATGTACCTCTCGATACATGACTGTCGAGGCAGATTTTTCTCGCATTAGGTTGCTATTTCTTTCAACATTAGACCAGTTTCTATCCAAAGCTGTAGAAGCCGCTTTATCCTGCTATTTACACATAGAGAAGAAGAGTAATCACACTTTTCACAAGGGCATTAGCACGTAAGTGAATATAATGAATTCACCTGGAATTCGAACTCTTTCCCCCACTATTCCTCAATCCGAAAGAGGTAGAATTGGTATACCTAGTGTGCATAACTTAGTACAATAAATTCCCATTAATTTTTTTGAAAAAAGTTTGATTATTTAACATACTAAATACTACCACTATTTTAAAAGCAATTTAATGTTTAAAATAACTAATAATTATTCAAAAAAATGTATTTTTTTACATATATATATGTGTGTGTGTTTGTGTTTACGTGTGTGTATGTCTTTTTGTATATATATATAAGAATATGAAAGAACAGTAAGATAGATAATCCGGTGTTCTTATTGATATTTTTTGTTTTTACAAAACAGTGCTCAATGTAAATTTACAGAGGATACATATTATAAATTAACTGATTTAAAATATGGTTTAAATTTAATTATATGATTAAATTTAAAGTTTTTAGCTTCCTTTTTGAAACATGGTTATTACTGTGTAGCGAAAAAACATATTTTAAATCAGTTAATTTATTTATATATATATATATATATATATATATATATATATATATATATATATGTATGTGTGTGTGTGTGTGTGTGTACAAGAATCCGGCTTCCAGGTCGCTCTTCTAAACAAATCACAAGGGCCACAGGCTTCAAAATGTGGGAATTTGGTTCCAGAAAAAATATTTTCGCATGACCAGTTGTATGTTGCATGCCCAGGAGTAATTCTTCGCTCTTAAAAAGAAAAAAAATAAATAAATGTTCTTAAAAGATATTGTTTACCATGGAGTCATATAACATTAAATCATATTAAAGAAAATATTAAACCACGGAATAGGGTTTTTGTCAATGCACTTTTCCAAGCAAATCAGCTTATTCAAATTTCATCGATTGGTTTGCGAAATTGAACGAAAAAATGTTTGCGATAAATTCAATAACGCAAAATCTTGTGAGGATTTCAAGAGGCTGAGGAGGCGTGTTGAATAAAAACTGTGATAAAATAAAATACAAAATATATATTTTAGAAATTGTTCACTCAGTATAAAGGGTTAGAGCCACTCAATGTCTTAGGTCACTGATCCAGGCTGATGCACGCAAGAGGAGGAGTTCAGAAGTGCAGTTTATGAAGGTATGTCGTAAACATAAGGGCTAAAAGTTAGAAGATGAAGTTATTTAAGAAGTTGTTCCCCAAAAAGCGAAGCCTGCTCCATGGAACTTCGTTTTTGATAAGCATATGCAGGATTCGACTCTGTGGATAAGGTATTATGGGTCTTAGCTGTAAAGATCTGAACATATGGAAATAAGAAATGTAGTTTGTCAAAAAGGTCTAATATATATATATATATATATATATATATATATATATATATATATATATATATATATATATATATAATAATAATAACAATAATAATAATAATAATAATAATAATAATGGACTCTCCCGTCGGTTTCGACGTATGAGGATCTGCCAGCTTATTGATTCAGTTATGAAAGTTTATGAAATATATATATATATATATATATATATATATATATATATATATATACTAATAATAAATATAGATTTAGTTTCACGTTTAATTCCCCGGATTTAAAACTGATCAGTTTTGAATACGTGCCTGACGATAACCATGTGCATGAAACTCAGAGTTGTACCAAATGAAACGCGGAAATAAATATATATTCATCAGTAGTATACATTTTAACTTTCTTATTACCACCAGCATTCACTGTGCAATCTTACATACACACACACTCACACATACACACACACACATATATATATATATATATATATATATATATATATATATATATATAGAGAGAGAGAGAGAGAGAGAGAGAGAAAGTGAGAGCGATAGAATAATTTACATATTGTTTTTCAGATATAGTACTTTATCATATGCGTTTTAAACTCTACTTGGAGTGATTTTACAGAAACTTGTAAAATACAAACAATTCCATTTGATTTGATTTAATTGCTTTTGAAAAGAATCCGATTGAATTTTATGTGTTTAATATAACAGTGAAATTGAAATATCTCCCGGAAGAAAAAGACTAGCTACATATCGACAAAGATGGCGATGCCAAAGCCTATTTCAAAGCCACGTTGAAGCAAGACGATCAATTAATAGATCTGAGTGCCTCATATCTAAGTCTTAAAGAAATAAGATTGCAATGTAAGAAACGTAGGAGTAAAGAAACTGATTAATTAAATTCATTTTGCACGGGATATGCAGATAAATATTTTATTTGTATAGTTTATTAAAATGACTAAGTAATCATTTATAAATGTATTTCTTTTCCTACTACATATTCGACAGGAAATATCTAAATAAATACACATTGATAATTATTATATGATTTGATGTTTTCACAATTTGAAAAATTATCCTTGCTGGTGGTATTTTCTTGGGCTTTACATTTGAGAATCACTAAAAAAACTATTAGGTTGGTGCAAAAATAATGACGTAAGAATGTCGTTTTTCAACGTATTTTTTAACGTCAAAAAACGACATTATGACGTCAATATTTTTGCACCAACCTAATAGAAACATTTCACGATGACTGAGGAAAATAAGAATAAAAACTAAAATATCTCGATGTTATTCTGGGGTTGATTGCCCTTCAGGATATCAAAGGGTGTATGCAAACTATCTGGCATAAGGAGTGTCTATTGGAGACAAAGGTCAAATGTGTGGATGGTGAGTGATATTGGGGAGAGGAGTGTACTCCACAGGATGGCATGTAAAAAGAAGCATCGTTGAAAAAAAAACTAAATGAATTTATCGGAAAATAAAGTTTGTCGAAAAATAAACGATGGATTAAATACCAATGAATTTCGTTATTCAGATTTTAGGGTGTGGAAGATTATTCTTTGACCTATTTCGGAACGTTTTCCCCGTTTCCGGTGAGAATTTAAATATAAATTTACAAATGGCTGCGTAATTTTGCCTTTCATAAGACATTACCAAATATTGTTCATTGATTTTACTATCTCAATTTTTTTTCTATCGCCACTTTACAGTTCATGGTAAAGGATTTTTACTTAGTCTAGATTTGTTTTGAAATTGCATATATATATATATATATATATATATATATATATATATATATATATATATATATATATATATATATGTATACACGCTTTACAAAATTACAAATTTTGACAAAAGTAGTAAATAACAAAAGAAAAGATAAATTAATAAAAAAACGCTCTATAAATTTTTCAAGAAACGAAAATATAGAGCAATTTAAAAGAAAATAATTAAAACACAAACTTCCTGCTTCCGTACTTTCTACCAATCTGATACCATCAGGTAGTAAAATGTTAGTATTGATAATATCAGGTTGGTAGAAACCATTCTTGCAAGAAGGTTTTTAAACATATATTGTTAAATATAACAGACAATGAATGTCTATTATGTCTGACCATGAGCGGGTCTAATGTTCGTATGTTTGCTTTAATTTCAGGTGAGAATAAAGACAAAAATTGTCCAAGATTTGGATATTTCTTTATTAAAACATGCGCCGTCTTCATAGTGGTTATACGGACATTTTGACAAAGATATTCATCTTCGAAGATAATATTTTGTCATGTTCACGTAGAAGATAGCAGACGCAGGTCCTAAGTTCAAGATGCAGTTCTACGACGTCATACCACGCGAGAGGACGAAATATTAAAAATATAATCATATATCTAGATGCAATATAATGTGTGCGACGATTTTGAAATGTAATTTCAAACTAGACACAACATAGTGATATATATATATATATATATATATATGTATGTGTGTGTTTAGTATGTATATATATATATATTTAATGATATACATATATGCATACACACATACACACACACATATATATATATATATATCATTAAATAATTTACACAAGTTTTGTCTTCTTATTTTTAATAGGATTCTCTCATAATTACGGACAATTTTCTTAGCAGATTTTTAAAGAAATAAAGAAACTTGTCAGTAATTATGTGAGGATACTATCAAATGTAATTAAACAAAACTTGTTTAAGTGATTTAATGAGAGATGTCTTAAAAGAAAACATGTATATATATATATATATATATATATATATATATATATATATATATATATATATATATAAAAAAAATACGTTGTAGTGGTTCCAACGAGAGAAAAGTATGTATATTAAAAAGAAGAAGAGAGGTGCCGCTAACGTTTTTTGGTTGTAATGTGGATTTATTTAGAAAAAAAATATTATGTTTTGTTTTACATAATTTTACGACACGTGTTTCTGGTCTCGCGACCGTCTTCAGGTAAAAGTGGAGATTTCTACATATTATTAAAATAATTAATTTTTTTCATCATGTTCAATGTGAAATATTCTCGATATGAGACATTCTGTTTGTGTGTTGGTAATCCGAATTTCTTTCTAGAATTGTCAATGAAGAGTTCTGCGCGAAGGGTCATAAAACAATTAAGGTTGGTCCAGCGAGTAGTTATCGGCAATTTATCTTTTAATGTTTTAGTGACCCCTATGTGCTCTTGGATCTGTTTCCATTTTGGCGTGTTCCTGTCAGCATGCGTGTATATATTTCCCCTCCATACATATACTGTCTTACTACGAGGAATTCGTAAACTTATTTGTACCTATACACGCATACACACACATACGCACATACACACTATCCCACCACAAGTAATTAGTATACACACACACACACATACACACATATTTCCCAAGCTACATGGAACCAGTACACACACACACACACACACACGCACACACGTACTTCTTAAGTTGTCAACATCCGTATATACATACATGAATGTATGTATGTATGTGTACATACATACATATATATATCTCCTCGTGTCTCCCGTATATGAGTGTGCGTCCATGTATGTGAGCGATTTGATCATTGTCTTTGGTCACCCTGTGTGCATGTTGTGTGTTTTTGTGTGTGGGGTTACGATCTATTTAGTTCTATTTAGTTTATATATATATATATATATATATATATATATATATATATATATATATATATATATATATATATATACAAATATATATATATATATATATATATATATAAATATATATATATATATAAATATATATATATATATATATATATATATATATATATATATATATATATATATATATATATATATATATATATATATATATATATATATATATATATATATATATATATATATATATATATATATATATATATATATATATAAGCGTGTGTGCGTGTTATTTAAGGACGGTTTGGGGACGTTCTTACAGCTCCTCGAAATATTGATTGATAGTTTTCACGGCTTATCAACATTTGCAGGTTATTTAAAGCCAGAAAATATTTTTAGATTGTAAGAATTTACTGATACAAGTCCTAATAATAACCCATACTTGGTGGCAAAGAAGTTGACTCATACATTTTCCAAGGGTATTTGCGCCTATGTAAATATAACGAACAAGACTGGAATTGGAACTCATCTCTCCAATTACCAATTCCAAGCCATTATCCATTAAACTCCCCAGCACATCCAGTACATGGTATTCCCAAGCGATCACCCATGAAAGTACTGACCAGAACTGTTGCTTCAACGTGATATGGCCTTAAGCTTCCGTTGAAGTAACAGAAAATCAGAAACTGATACAATGATCTCGTTATATGCGACTACAGAATGTGCAAATTCGTAAGTATTAAGATTATCGTATCCCAAATCTTTGATTTTACGACTTGAGTTAGCTATAATTATTCTGATTAAATCTAATTACAGAAAGCAGCGGTCGGAACAGTTTCATCACTACACATTAGATTGAGTTATATGTTAATTGTTGTAATTCTCAATAACTATTACAATTGAGGTTATATAATAATTTATTATAATTCATACACACTATTTCCAATATATGTTGTATAATAACCAACGTCATGCCAAGTTAGCTTGAAAACAATATATATACTATTTTTTTACATACATTACTAGGCCTTTTAATCCCTATATATTCCTCTATCTTCCCTTTTGTTTCTTGTTGACTACATTATTATAAAACTATATTTTTTTTATATATTGAATTTAAATTTAATCCTTTGCAGAATTTTTAAACAATTAGTATAAGTTTGATATAATTTAAATTATTAGCGTAATATTTGAAATATCATTAATATTAAGTTGATATAATGAGGGTTTATTTAAATGAAATTAATATATTAATAATTTACTTTTATTTTACTATAACTTTTACATAAAGATGTTAAAGATGTATTATTGAATGGATTAATATTAACATCTTTTTATAGAAGTATTGATTTTAAATGCTTACTCTTATTCTATAATATTTTAAACTCCACTCTGAAATTTTAGGGAGGTTTTTTTTTGTTCATTGTTTTTTCTTTGCGTAGGTGTTGATAGGTTATAATTATGTCACTGTCCATTTTCAACCGTCGCATTTATCTCTCCCCGATCCCACCACAATCCCATTAGGTCCTTTATTTCTATATATCTTTATAACTCACTCCTCTATATATATATATATATATATATATATATATATATATATATATATATATATATATATATTATTTATTTTAGGGTATTAAAAAACATTTTAATAATCGCTACACAATTGCTGTTACGTTCCAACACTATAAATGTGTCCCCTCCATTTATGTAAGAAGCTGAACGAACATATAACTAGTTAGCATTTTCTTAAATTACCTCCCTAATTCTTTCGCTTTTACTTATTAAGAAAGTTGAACGCCAGACTTGTATACATCTTACGAAAAAATCTAACCATTTGTATCTGTCCATAATGAAATTGTCTGGGACTTATACGCAGATATCTTCGTGACATGACCTATATTAAAAATAATCAGTGAGTTTGAATTTAGCATAGGTCTTATTAGATTGGTTAATTAGAGTAAAGTCCACAAGCATATTTTTACTCTTTTTTTTATTGAAAAAAAGAGGCAGTATTCTGCTTTTGATATTAAATTAATCGTTCACTCGCCAGTAATTTACCATCGCCCGAGGAGACACATATGTAGTGTTAAAACATAATTGTAATTGTGTAGCGATTTTTAACATGTTTTTATTTTAATATCCTAAGAGATAAATAATATTTAGTTTACTCTGTATTCAGCCGTCTTTTGAATTAAATTATACATACAGTGGAATTATATTCCATCTGTTCTCATTTTTATATATATATATATATATATATATATATATATATATATATATATATATATATATATATATATATATATATATATATATATATATATATATATATATATATATATAAAATTCAAGTACTACGATTTTATCTAATAATTAATATTATATAGTCTACACAATGCATTAACTTTAATTAAATGTGCATTATTCTACCATTTTTAGAACACTTATATCAACCAAGTGGGGAATATTTGTAGAGCGCTGTTTTAGAATTGTAACAAAAATGATGATAGATTTAAGTACTGAAAAATCATTCACACAAAGTAAACCACTAACAGGCTCCGACAAATTCGTATATATATATATATATATATATATATATATATATATATATATATATATATATATATATATATACGAAATTTGTCTGAAAAGCAACGGGAGTAATCCCCGTCGAACCTAATACACTTTTTCACTCTGCCACTCTTTTACGGACTGCTGGAATGATACTTTGTGACGGCTCTCTTTATGAGCTCCACATCTTCAAAACGGGTCCCTGTGATGGCCCCCTTGAGCTTGAGTGAAAGAAAAAGTCACATGCAGCAAGATCCGATGAATAGTGACGTTGTTCTAATACGGTGATGTTCTTCTCGATCAGGAACTGTCCGATCATGAGGGAATTGAGTGGAGATGCATTGTCGTGGTGAAGTAGCCATGATTTGCCCTGCCACAAAAGTATATGAAAAATGTATTTGTTACAGAAAGCTAAGATTACAATTATAATCTCCCAAGATATCATGTTAGATGATAACACAATCCGCGTATCCCTCTTTCGCCCAGTACCGTTACTTTTCAGACATAGCTCGTGTATTATATATATATATATATATATATATATATATATATATATATATATATATATATATATATAGATAGATAGATATTATCTATTTAGTGGAATATGCGATTAGAAACGAAGAATTAAATTAATCTTCAAATACGGATCTACAAATTTGTCGGAACCTGTCAATGCAGAAAATTGAGTTACTTTCTACGTGATGAGTTTTCAGTACTTAAATCTATTGCCATTTTTTTTTTTTTTACAATTCTAAAACGGGATTCCACAAATATCCCCCCTGGATCGATAAAAGTATCTCGGAAAAAGGTAGAAAAATGTACATTAACTTAAAGTTAATGCAATGTAGATGACTATATAATATTAATTATTAGATAAAGACATAGTACTTCAATTTTGTTTTTGTAAATGTCTATATAATTTGTTTATATGCAAATGAATAAAAGATGAAAGTTATGTCTGTAATTATAGAATTAGCAATATTATTCTATTATATTCGATATAAATGTTCATCATCTGCACGTTGAGTAGATATTGTTTTGGTGTCAGTTGGTTCGAGCCTGTCTGTAGTGAGTGTCTCTTTTGAAAATTTTGTCGATGATGAATAAAGTTTTTTTGTATTTTCCGTTGATTTTTCGAAACTTTTTATAAGATTTGTTTTAGATTCGTTATAGTGTTTTTTTTTTATTTAGTGACGACGGAAAATATATATTTTTTGTTGCTGTTTAGATCGGGAGGCAAATATGTTGAGAACAATGTTGTGTACAATTTTAATGTAAATGAAATTTTTCATAGTGTAGATTCTAAGTAGCAACAGTTTGTGGACGTTGAAGATTTTTTGTTGCTTGTTGTTAGGAAAAATTCTACAATAAGCGTAATGACGGAGTATGCATTACTTTTGTCATTTTCTCCTGTAATATCGGACGGTTGCCAAAGAGAGAAATTTTTTAAAGTAGTTACTCTCTTTGTTTCTTTCCAGTAGTCTGGCACGACGCGCCATTAAAGTAGCCAAAAAGTCTTTTGAAAAGTCTGATAGCACATAATATGGGATGTTCCGAAAGTTGGCATGAGTTCCCGAGAAAAAGATGGATGAAGGAGTTACGAGTTATGTGGAAATATCTGTTGCAGTTTGTTTTTCGAGATGAACGTTTTTCAGGTTGCGAAATGTTTGTTTTTAAAACTGGAAATTTGTTATTTATTTTATTTTATTTTTTTTTTTTTTGGGTGGGGTGGCTTGGCGCTACCTCAGAAGTGAAAGGAAATTTGTCAATGAAATTGAATTTTTTTTTTAAATTATTTCGTTGCTGTGTCGATAATTTCTTTAGCAAAATACACGAAATTTAGAAATTCAACGTTCTAAATAGCTAAGGGCTAAAAATGCGCCGACAATAATGTTTTCATGAAGATGTCATTCGAAAATTGTGAATATAATGTATTTTTCACTTTTTGTATTAAAGGTAAAAGTTAGATGTTGTGATCGGTGAATGCGATGAAATTTGTGTCTTCCAGGTGACGAAAATGCCTGTTATGAAGAAATCGAAATGTTCACGACCGAAAATATATTTCTTTTTTGTGAATTTTGCATGTTTGCCGAGAAAAATGAATGACGTTACCATTTGTTGAATAATGATGAACAGCATCTATTGAATAATATATTTGCGAGTATTTTTCTTTTTTTCTATTTTGTTCGGCTTGGTGTAGTCTGCAGTTGCCAAAGACCTGTAGTTGTTATCAAAGGATTTATTTCTTAGATTAGTTCAGTATTTTAGAAAAAAAATTTGTCGTAAGTTGAACAGCATTTGTTCAGATGTTGTAAAATGTTCGAAAATTAAACAGGGCTTTGTTCGAATGTACACAATGCTGAATTCTCGATTGCGAAAAGTTTTTGAAATGTAATTACTCAATATGCAAAATGTTTGTATGTAATTCCAAAAGTTATGTATGCGACTTCAAAAGACTTCAAAATGAAAATGTAGATTCAGTTTTAGGGAGCACCGTGTCAACCACCACGTGATTATCTCCAGTTCATTGGTAATAAAAGAAATCCTATTGTGGATTTTTGCCCCAAAATCAGTGGAATAAAAGATCTACACACTATCAAGTGGAAAGTCAGTATTTTGTAGTGTGGAATAGCGATCTGACTCAATTTGTTTTCCGACATTAAATTCAACTCAGTAATCAAAAGTCTCTATTGACATAAGTTCGGAATGTACCCAGATTTTCACAGTTATTTGAACTGTTATTGCAGTGACAGCCAGTGTAGAATATATGCTGATGTTCGCGAACATTTATAAATGTAATCGATATGTCATCAATCCTTTGTTTGCAGATGATTTGTATTTGTATATATACATTGCAAAATATTTGTAAGTTATTCTTTGTCAGTGGTCGCCAATTATTTGTAGCGGAATATGCATGTATAAACGAAGATTTAAAGTAATCTTGAAACATGGATCTACAAATTTGAATACTTTTTATTTATTGAAGTATTATTTTTCTTTCAAATTGAAAGAAATTAATTTCAAAAATACTTTGTGAACAACTTCGCATAACATATTTCGTGTATCGTTTTGCACCGAACAACTGAATTAATTATGTTAGTACAGGATAAACGATAAATGCGTCTATGTAAGTCTATGTATGTGATAGCTCTACTGGATTTATGTGAAAGGTCTAGTGTGTATGAATCGTAGTTGTAAAACATATGAAATAAAAGACATAAAGTTTGTTGCGATTGTTAACGCATATAAACAATCTATCGCTAAGCATTATTTTGCAGTATTGAACACACGAATAAATAAGCGAAAGATGTGAGCAATTAATTGTGAATATATTAATGAATATGCACATTATCCCTCACCGATAGCAGAACTCGGAGTTTTATACAACGCAATATTCAGGTGCTGAGTATATAATGGCCGTTACGTAATTTAATATTTAAAAAAAAATATATCTGTTATCGTAATATTGGTGGCGATAAATATTGCAATGAGATTACAGGTTTTAATTTTAATAATTACATTTGGCAATTCAAGTAAACAGGATTTGTGCATATATATATATATATATATATATATATATATATATATATATATATATATATATATATATATGTGTGTGTGTGTGTGTGTGTGTGTGTAACAATAAGAATGTCTATTTTAAAATTGTGAATACTCATTCTTTTATCAAAGGGAAATTACTTGTTCCTTTTTTAATTTTTACATATATAAAACAAAAACCGTAATTTACCTAAAAAATAAACCGTAATTTATATTAAAAATTAATATGGATCAACTTATTTAAGCATATTTTTTTGTGCTTAGTTGTTACCATCAATTCATTTCTCTTGTTTAATAAGCTAGGATTATTAATGTCATCGTTCTTTAATTTCCAGAAATATTTGGAGAGAGCAGTGCTGTTTTTGTATTTTATATTACCTAAAGTCATTCGATGAGACTAAAAACTAAATTTCCATGAATTTTCAGTGATACCGAAATAAAAGTTAACATCGCTCAGTATAGAATAATAACATACATTGGCCGTTTAAGGGACAGATCATATTTTTTCGGCAGTTGCATTTGTTCTTAGAAATATTTACGTTGTCTTAGGCGGATATATATTTGTTTAATATAATGTTGATATGATGGGATATGGTTTTGTCTGTGTTATTAACGCAGACATTGTTGATTTTAACATTATTTGGGCTAAAAATCTCTTTCAGTATTGTTGAATGGTTAAAATGCTTATGGATTAAATTTAGGAAAATTCGTCCGTTATTACTTTGAACATTACGATTAACAGGTGAATTGAGCCATATAATTTTACGCTTACGGTGTTTCTGTTTATTCTTACCTTGTCTTTTTCTAAATACTCTAAATTTACTTTATGATTGCTTACTTATAGAGCCTATATATATTTAATTTTATTATTATCAACTCTTGGAGTCGGTAGATAATCTAACTTGGACTGATTTATATAAATTATCTAGAATTTTGTGGCGATGGTTCAACGTATCTATGGTTATATAACTCTTTTGTTTGTAATAGTCATTCTTCAAGTCTAAGGTTACATCGAGAAAGTTGACCTTTTTAGGAATGGTGGTAGTGGTAATACTTATTTCAAGATCTTTAAAAATTTTGTCAGTTCATTTTTAATAGGTCTATATTCCGTGTTTTTTTTTTTTGGTTTGTTTTTTTTTTTTTTGTTTTTTTTTGTACAGAGGAGAAATACACCGTCCTCTCCATATAGTCCGGCGTTCTTAATATCGAAAGTGAGTCTACACAATAATAAAAAAAAAAATTAAAGAAATAAATTTCGGCATTAAATAAGCCAATGGTTTCATATGCCGGAAACCAAAATCAAACCCAAATATAACACCCTCAATTAATTTCAAAACAGTAAGAAATTATTTTTATAATGAGTCTTCTGCTCGGATTTGCAAACTTTATTAGGAACTATCAAGGTTGGCAATGGAAGTAACATCATTTTCTTGTCTTTTAGCTAAAGCAGCAGAAAGAAAGAAGAATTTGATTCTTTTTCCTAGAGCATTTCTGCAAAATAAATAAAAACAGCTGAGATACGAACTCAGTTCGTCGATTCCATTTTTCCTGCTGCTAACCGTTACGCCAATCGGCTGGCAATTATTGTAAACATTTACAAACCAGAGGACGATTATATTTACATATCTAGCTAAAAACTAAAAGGAATTCCAACCATTGAGTTATGTAAACAAAATGAAACTGAGAAAAAATTGAAATGGTTTTATACGACCTGTGAATTTCCCGAAAACTGCAAAGAATATAACAATGAAAAAAATGCAATTGTTAAAAACAAGAATGCAAATAATAACACTTCTCTAAAGCAATGGTGCTATGTACCAGTTATATTTCGTGTTAATACCTCAGGGAGAAACTTATACTTGGGATTCACAATTCAGCGTTTCAAAGCAAGTCATGAACGCGACAAAGAAAATGTGGAAACATTTCACAAGTCTTGCTCTTTTATTAAGCATACGCGCTTTTTGCCAAACATGGTGCGTTATTTTAAAAAATGCAAAAGAAATATGTCATAACTCTTCATAATGAAAATTAATTCGTCATCTATTTATATATTTTTCAGTATCTTACACTGCATACAGATACAAAGACACGCACAGATAGATACACACACACAGAAGTATATTTCGAGGTAGATAAAATATGTAGATATGAACGGGGTGGACATATTAATCATTAATGCATACCCACTGATAATATATATATATATATATATATATATATATATATATATATATATATATATATATATATATATGAAGAAATATAGTCTTAAGGTGTGCTATATTTATGGGATAAAGTGCTCAATATCAGAGATAGAGCGTGTGTAAATATAAACGTGAACAGAGAAGCCAACACTTAGAGGCGACAGTCTGTTTCATGCTATATGCAATCGTCATGCTATATGCTATATATATATCAGTCATTTATGTGCCATGCGTGATACACGCTTAGGCGATCATGTATCTTTTGATACATGAAAAAGAATAGGATTCATACCTTTCTCAAAGGTATTAGCACGTAAGTGAATGTAATGGATCTGAATGGAATTCAAACTCGGCTCTGCGATTCCTCAATCCGAGCTCTCTGATTCCTCAAGTCGCTGTCTATTACTCCATCGTGCCTTCTATATATATATATATATAATTGACCGAAATCGCCTGTAGATACCGAAACATTCGAACCAAGGGAGCGGAATCAGCTTATCTCCTCTCTCTCTCTCTCTCTCTCTCTCTCTCTCTCTCTCTCTCTCTCCACACACACACACGAACACACCCACGCATATATATATATATATATATATATATATATATATAATTATTTTTATAAAAATTTATAAAATAAGTATGTTATAAAAATCACTACAAAATAGCCATTTTGTTTCAACACACTCTGTGTCTTATCAAGTGATGGTGTTGAAAAGAAAATAAATTGGGTTATAATTCAATAAGTGGTTAGCATTTATTTAAGTCTGAAAATTTACTGGTTGTGATTTCTCAATGTCTATGCCATTGTGGATGATGTTTGTGTATATATCGGTATCTATGTGTATGTAGAGTGTATTCACATTTAACTGTGTGTGTGTATAAGTGTTAGTTTCCACGTCTCCTTTTTTTCGTAAAGGGCTGTGGAGTTGTTCATGTATTCCCCCACCCTCTTTTTTTTTTTTTTTTTTTTTTTTTTTTTTTTTTGTGTGTGTATATATGTGTGTGTGTGTGTGTGTGTGTGTGTGTGTGTGTGTGTGTGTGTGTGTGTGTGTGTGTGTATGTATCTAATTATGTCTGGATGCGTATGTATTATAATCTGATTGTGTTTTTGTTGTGTCACGCGTGAGTTTAAGACCATATTCAAAATTTTAAAATAACGGAAAAGAAAAAATATATACATGTATTATCAGATGACCGGACGAATAGCTTTTCGTCTTGTCAGACGTAATTTCAATGAAGAAATGAATTGAATAAACATATATATTTTTTTTTCTTTTCTCAATAATTTTGTAGTTTTAAACTTAATAGTGATTAAATTTGGATTTTTAAAATTGCCAGTTTTAATTTTAATATTAAATTTTATCATATAAATTTATAATTATTAGTTAGTAAAAATTATTTTAATATTACACGTATTTAAAGATCTAAATAGCTATAATAGCAGGATTTTGTTGTCAAGCTTTTTGAATCTTTCTGTACTTCGTTTTTGATTGGTTATTCTAGCTTTTGTAACAATGCTCCCCCTAGTGTAGGATCGTTAATTATCTGAAACTTTAAAACCATTTTTTTCAACACCATCACTTGATAAGACACAGAGTGTGTTGAAACAAAATGGTTATTTTTGTAGTGATTTTATAACATACTTATGTTATAAATTTTTTATAAAAAATAATTATATCTGCTCTACTTTTGTATTGAGCACTCTTTTAAGAATAGTAATTGTTGGTTATTGAATTCATTCCGTGTACCAATTATCTTTTTATATATATATATATATATATATATATATATTATCATGAGGACATAGCAATTACTCATACACAATTGATAACGATATCCACTATCTATATATAAATATCTATATCTCTCTATCTCCGATATTAAGTTCTTCGCCAATATAAATATAGTAATTTTTACAACACACACACACACACACACACACACACACACACACACGCGCATATATATATATATATATATATATATATATATATATATATTGGTAGTTACACGCGTTTGGATACTTGGATATATAATGGTAGTTACACGCGTTTGGATACTTGTTTTTAATTTTTTTTCTTCTGTTGTGTTGTTATTTTTATTATATAGCGACATTAATGTCTACAAGTCGATAAATCAAAAGTTTTATCAAAGAAAATGTGTCTCGCGACATTCAAGCTTAATGCCGGGTGATGTTTATGCTACTCTTAAAGAAATAAATACTCAAAGACTACATAGATAGAAAAGAAATCGGCTTAAAATTCCATTAATTGGATTATATATATATATATATATATATATATATATATATATATATATATATATATAACACGTACATACGATTTAAAATGATAATAAAATTTGCGTCAAGGAAGCGAACGTTATCAAAACCGAGTGTGTAATTGAAAATATAAAAAAAATATAGTGTAAATCAAATATAAACAAAAAACAAAATGACGAACTTTACGTATCCTCGATAAATTTTCACGCAACTTTCAGTGTCATTATTTTGTCTGTCACAAGATGAAGTATTTGGTTTGCTATAGAGTATTATCCAGCCTGTGAGGTGAGGATATATACGAAGCACGTTGAAGACATTCTAAGCCTCACCCAGAAAGCAGAGCCATAGATGAATATTTTGGTTTCGGCCACACAATGCGACTTCTTATAAAAGTAGAAAAACTAATTTCTGATTTCTGTCTTAATATTTGTGCATTTGGCGTCAATAAAAATAGGAGAGGTATGCCGCAAATCTAAAAATGGATAAAAAAGGCCCAATTAGCCATAAAATATCTGCAAAATAAAGGTATGATAACCAAGGAAATCCATGAGTACATGGTACAGATACATTCTGAGGACTCTCCTTCCTTATGCAACTGTGAAGAATTGGACTGCTGACTTCAAGAGTAGCAGAGGCAGCACAGATGATAACCTTGATGAACAAGTTGATGCTATTCATCATATGGTTTTGGATAACAGACATCTTACTGTCCATCAACAGCTATGTCTATAGGCATTAGATCTGGTTTGGTTCCTCCTGTTTTATCTGAGATCATGCGGATGAGCAAGCTGTCTTCAAGATGAGTTTCATGAATGTTGGCAACGGAACAGAGGCTTAAAAGGGTTGGCTTTTCAGAACGCTTCTGACTCGTTTCTATTCTTACCATGAGAATTTCCACTGGAGTTTTGTAATTGAATATGAAACTAGGTTTCAACACTTCAAACTTGAATTAAACATTCAATGCCAACAATGGAAACACTGGTTCTCCATCCTGAAGAAGTTCAAGCAGGCAGCGACTGTTCGAAAGGTGATGGCTTATGTTTTTTTTTTTGATTCTGAAAGCTTAATGATAATAGACTACCTGGAAAAGGAAGAAAAGAACTATTAATGGACAATACTATGCATCAGAATTAAGAGAGTTAAAGGAAGAAATCAAGTCGAAACACAGAGGGACAGGTGTGCTCTTGCTCAAGGATAACGCGTCCGTTACGACAGCACAGGTTGCAGTAGCTGAATCAGCAAACTGTGGCTTTGAATCGCTACCTCATTCTGCTTACACATCAGACTTAGCTCCATCGTTCTTTCTGTTCTCTAAACACATGTCCCACCTGCGTGGTCACCATTTTGAAAACAATGACGAGATCCTATGTGCTGTGGATAAGTTTTTGGAGGAGCACGATACCTCTTTGTAATGGGATTGCAATGCTTAAGCATCGATGTCAAGAGGGACAATATTGAAAAATGGTGAAAAACTCTTTTGTTTCTCCAACTGCTTCTGGATGAGGCTTAAATCTTTTTGAACGGCCCTCATAGCAGGCTTTCGTTTTGGTTTATTTTGTTTTATGACATATCAACACCTAAATGTGTTATTTAATGCCGACAAGATTTTTAGAATAGGTTTATATGAATATAATATGTATTCTTTATCAGTTTATAGATCAGATTTCATTGAAATTTTATTTTCTGTTTTTCTGCTGATTAGTATCGACCTTTTGCGATTATCATTTAATATGAACTCACCATGATTTTATCTCCACAAAATCTGATGTTGAGATTAACATTTAATCGAAATTCTGATCAACGACAAACACTTAGCGAAAAAAAAAGAACGAACACTTGTAGTTAAAAAAAGAAAATATTACTAGCGCAGAAAACGAGGAAAGAGGATTTGGCGAATTTGACACTTACTGGGTATATTGAAGGCAGATTGAATAGGAGAATGTAGCACATAACCTACCTAAAGAGCTTGTATAAATGGATGGTTGACAGAACAGCGAGTATAATGGGCTTGGTTTGATCTGTTTTGTTTTATGGCATATCAACCTCAGGGGTTATTTAATGCCGACAAGATTTTTATTACTGCTAATTTATTTTTCAAAAATGTGTTCTTGGTAATTTTTTTCTAAATGTATAGCTGGTAATATTTTTTTTCTTTTTCAAAAATCTATTGCTAGTATTAAAACCTATTTTTATACTTGCATATTGTTTTGACCCGCTTCGGTTTGATTTGGTTTATGGCATTTCAGCCTCAATGGGTTATTTAATGCTGACAAGATTTTTATTCCTAATATTTTTTTTTTTTCCAAAAATGTATTGCTGGTAATAATTTTTTCCAAAAATGTATTGCGATCGCATTGTTAGTTCTTTTCCTATAGTTGAGACCATGACAGGTGCTACAACCCCGGGTCAGGGTGGACCTGGAAACACTAGCAATTAAGAGGTGGTTGCACACTGCTCAAAACTTTCTGATCAAAAGCCTTAGTGTCTGATGTAGTGTATCGTAATACCCAGGAAAGGCAATTATGAAAGATAGCAAAAAGTCAATATTTGCTAAAACTTACAAAGGACAAGAAATTATTGAGAGCCATGATTGACCACGGACATAGAAACCTGTAGAATACGTTTTCTTCAGTGTCTTGCAAATCAAATAGAAAGATAAAAATGTCTTTAATCTGCGCGGGTTATGTAACCAATTTATTCACTCGAGTTATGAAGAAAAAAAAAACAATATATCGATGATATTTGCGTGTATCTCAAAGATTTGCTTCTAGAACGATCGAAAATCAAAATTCCTCGTATTACGGGAAATAAATTTCATGTGGGAAAGGCATATATGAGTCCCTGCTACTCTTATCCAGTGCAATCAATAATAGAAATCTCTCTTTCTATCTGGGGAAATATTCACGTGAATAACGGCTACAGGAACTCATAACATTTCGACCGGTATAGAAAAAAGCAAACAAGAATAATTGAGTGAAATATATTTGAACAGATCATCGAGAAGACCTGTTCAGATCGACGAGATTATGTGTCCTTACAACTGCCTGGAATTTTTAACATACTGAACGCTTATGCAAGACCATTTTCAGACACACACACACACACAGATTTTTTTCTGTGTCCCGTCTCCCTTCAGGATGTGAGCAATGATCGTTCTCAACAACCTACTGCACCTTGTAGGTCTTAGTAACTCTTTGTCTTTTTACAGTATCTCCTAATCTCATTCTTCCAACCATTTACACAAGCTCGTTAGGTGGTTTATACACTGCTTGCCTCTCTCCGTCTTGCCATCAATACGTCCCGTGAATGTCAAATTCACCAAGTCCTCTTTCCTCATTATTTGCCATAGAAGTTCCCACTGTTTTTCTCTAAGTTTAAATATAAGTGCCCTTTGTGTTTTCATCATCTCTAAAACTTCCTACTTGCTCACATGTTTAGTCCATGCTCTTCTCAGAATTCTTCTGTAGAACCAGATATATTTTGTCACAAATCTCATCGTCTCACATTCACTGCCAAATAATAGAGACAGTCAGTCACGCCATGCATGATACACGCTTAGGCGATCATGTATCTTTCGATACATGACTGACGAGGCAGATTTTCTCCCGCAGTAAGTTGCCATTCCTTTCTGAGGTAGACCAGTTGCCAACCAAGGCAACTGGTCTACCTCGAGCTGTCCTGCTATTTACCCATGGCTGAGGAGAGAAGAGGATTCATAATTTTCCCGAGAGTATTAGCACGTAAGTGAATGTAATGAATTCGACTGGAATTCGAACTCGGCTCTCCGATTCCTCAATCCGAGTCGCTATCTCTTACTCCAGCATAAAGGTTCAGTGCACATTTCTTTGTTTTTAACGCTTTATGTTTGGAAGGACTCTTTCGCTATTTCAGTGGCTGATGATAGCTTCCGTGAGAGAAACTCCTTGTAATTTATTATGTTTTCAGCTGACAGGAAGTCGATTGATTATATTGAATCACTTGTTAGGTCTGCCGCTAGGAAATATGTTTCACTGTGCAATGCTAGACATTTTTTTCTCGCTGGCATTTTTCCTGCACATTTATAAAGCTACCATCCGTCCGTGTGTTGAATATTGACGCTATACCTTTTTTGGTGCACCAGCTCCATATCTTGAGATTCTAGATAAAGTTTGAAGAAAACTCTGCAATTTTATCGGTCCTTCAATTACATTGCCATCGTCGTTACGTGGCTTTCTTGTGCTCTTTCTATAAATATTTTCATAGCGATTGTTCTACTGAGCTTTCCTCCTTGGTACTAAATTTATACTTAGTACAAGACTGTCAACTAGGGCTCATCATTTTACTATTGAAGTAGCTAGATGTAATCCTAAGTTATATTCTAATAGTTTCTTTTCTCGAGCTTGTTGTTCTATCTTCCGGATTGTTGCTTTCTTGTCATCTACAATCTTCAGAAGATTAAATGCGACACTGATCGCTATCTTCTGTATTACTGAAACCTTGTCCTAAAACTAATGCCTTCTCATTCTCTTTCATTTTCAGTAACACCTTTCATTCTCAGTGGCATTATTACTTTGTTTAGCGAGAAATGATTTTAAAAGGGTGGCGGTAAATAAACTACCTATTTAATATTGTTAATAACATTATTAATTATTAGTTGATTTTCATAAGACATGTTTTTTAACAGAATAATGGTAGCAGTACAGTACAGTGTTAAAATTCAAACCATTGCACATTTTCTTCCAGTCTAGATGTTGAAGAACGAACGTTTCTACCACAGATCCCGTAACCATCAGCGTGGAATGACAATTTCGGATGTTTTTGGTATCTACTGAAGCACGGGATCCATGTTGCACCAACATCTCTGCACATGTACCACGGACTGCCACACTTCGTAACTGATATGCCAGCTGGTTACACCCATGCTGTGTCATTCTGGGCTACATTTGTCACTCTGAAATAAAAAAAAACACAAATTAGCAATGATATTCTATCGCTTTAGGGATCACAATATATTTTATTTCAGACAAATTTGATGATATTAACAAACATTATAAGTAATTTTCAATAGACAGTTTCTTTCCAACCACAGTGTATATCCAGCTATGAGTAAAATAATTTGGTACACTCTACTCTTTAGTCATTGTGGAGAAATCTGTATCGGGAAAGAGCAATTGCGAAATCATATATGCTGCCAAATTATTATTATTTCGACATAATGGGATAAGGGCTATTACTTCCTATGCCTAATAGTCTTTAAGAAAGCCTTGTCGACTAGGAAATTGGCTGATAATAAAAAAAAATAAATAAATTAACAGCATATACATATTTGTGTACGTGTTGGTGTGATGTCCATATATTTCTTATAATGCTGAATTCAATGCTCACCCCGTCCTGGGTATGACGATAACCTACATTCAGAGGCATGGCCTCTGATTGGGAGATTGGAGGAGCATGTAACAACCTCTCAGCTGTTATTGTTCTCATGTCCATTTGTTACGGTAGGTAGCATTTGTTACGGTAGGTAGCATTTGTTACGGTCCCAGCTATGGGCAAATAGGGAACACCCAAACAAATCAACAGTACATTTTATCTACTATTTATCTAACAAAACACGTTTCCCCTGAAAGTATAAATCTAAACATCTATCGGTTAATCATCTGAGAGACGCCTCTCTGCCTTCCATCAGCATGGCGGATGCTAACCTCCAGTATCATGGCTCGTGGCGCCTTCTCGTGTTAACGGCTTCATCTGACAAAAAGTTGAAAGTTCATTGCTAGGTCAGCTGCTAAAAAGGTTTGTTCACTGTGTCGTGCGAGGCAATTTTCCTCTCTAGAATCTATCTTACATATCTACAAGTCTACCGTTCGTCCATGATTAGAATATTGCTGTCACATATGATCTGGCGCCCATGCTATTTACCTTGAGCTCCTTGATAAAATCCAAAGAAGAATCAGCAATATTATTGGTCCCGATCTGGCGGTTCAGCTTCAGTCATTTCCCCACCCCCGCAAGGTTGCCTCTCTGAGCATTTCTTTATAGATACTGTCATGGTCATTGTTCGGATGAGCACTTCGCTAGAGTGCCTATAGGCCCTTAATTTAATCGCATTATTTGACTGGCGACGAGATCTCATCAATTTATAGTTCAGCTGGTTAGATTTAGCCGTAAATTCTATGCTAAGTTTCTTTTATCGCACTTCTCACCCATGCAGCTCCCTTCCGACTTCATGCTTTCAAGCCAACTTTAATCTGCAAAAATTTAAACGCAATGTCAATCGCTATCTATTGTGTTCCTGTTTACTCTATTATTCCATACCCTGTAACACTTTGTGTCTTGCATGGGGTAATACCGATTAAAAAATGTAAAACATCTCTAATTGGAGGCATATAATTGCGTACAAAATATTTTGATCCCGGTATTAAATAACGCATAGTGGTTGATTTACCGCGAAACCAAATCAGTCAATCAATCCTGACCAGTGAAAAGCGTTTTACTTGATTTCCAGTACATTTTTATTGTAAAGTAATTTAAAATTCGTTTCTAGTCCCAATATTAGTTCAAGGATTTTTTTCTAAAGTAAAGTATTTGCTCGGCATTAAAATAACGTTACTTTGTTATTAAGCTCATGATGAGGATTGCAGTATTATATGTTGCGTATCATTCTGTGTCAAAGTCTGGGTTAACATTCCTTGGACAAAACGAGATGAGGCCAAATACGCTGGTGACGTGCTTGTTTTCCTGGTTACTAATGGGGTCATATCCTCAGAGATTTACTCCATCGAGTCGATATTTAGATAAGGTATGTATGAATAATCTGTATAAGGAGGGTCGGATTGACGAATCGGAGAGCCGTGTTCGAATTCCAGTTGAATTAATTACATACATTATTTCATTTACGTGCTAATACCCTTGGTAAAGGTATGAATCTTCTTCTGCCCCCACCTGTAAATTACAGGACAGATCGGGTTGATTTGGATGGCAACTGGTCTACCACAGAAAGAAATGGCAACCTACTGTGTGAAAAAATCTTTCTCGTATCGAAAGATACATGTTCGACTAAGAATTTAGCACACATGGCACATAGATGACTGATAAATAAGCTTCAAACTCAGGGTTGAAATGACGAAAAGCCGTGTCAGACAGACGACAGTTTGCTATTTGCATGTTTCGTAAAAATGATAAAAACCGGAATAATTTAACAAGAATTTACCAAAGCATAGTTTATTTTTACTGATGATCACACAGTTTTTCTTTGGCGAACAAGGGCATTCATTCCGTATATCTAATTCTAAAAAAATGATATGCAATAGTCTAAACACTGAGTTCTCGTTTACAGCTACGGTAATGATAAAACAAATGGTATGCCTGATATTATATTTTTTTTCTTTATTTCAAAGACTATAGATACTGGATAGTTGGTTTGTTTATTCACAACTACCACTACGATCTCTCCCAGTATGTTTAATTCACTCAAGAGAAGCTTCGACTTGCCAAAATTATCTGTTCAGCCCGCACTCACGCCGTTTCACTCTACCGTTGACGTCTGCTACTGCCAATCTCTGTCTGGGCTCTGCTGGTCTCAGCGGAAGTGCCCAATGTCGTCTGGCATATGTATATATGAGACCCAGCCTGTCGGCTGTCACAGTGATGTATTGGTAAGTGTCGACCATTAACTTACGCTCTCATTTTTTTTTTCACAAAGCACATGGCTATTTCCCCACATTACCAAGTCCAGATAAACCAATTTCCGAAAACTATTCTTCTGATGAAACTACTGGCAAAAATGTCTTCTTGGTAAACAAACAAGACCACAGAACCCGCTGGTTGACTGACCGAGTTTTTGGAAAAAGCTAATTCCCAGACATTGCTCTTACTAAAGATACTACACTTATTTGATGAAGACGTCTTTATGTAAACAATTTATTCTCAAGTAATTTTGAGAAAATTTTGATTTCAATCGAGGAAGTAATCTATACTTTTCACCCTAATTAACTATTATATCTTGTCAATACAGGTCGATACCCACTTATATTAAGTTTTTTTCTTGTTTAGATTTCGTAATAACCGATAAATACATAGAAATAACTTTTTTGATTATCTATTTTTTTTAATATTTAATGCCAAAAGTCTTCTTTCACGTACTTCTTTATTTTTTCACCATTAAATAAGGCATTTCTATAAAGAACTCTGTCGATAGGTTACAAGTTTTTTTTTTTTATCTTAACACTACTCACACCGGATAAGTTTGTCATTACGCACTTTGATACAAAGCGTTGTGAAAATTTCATGAACCAAGAAACGTTACAAAGATTTCATATAAGAAATGGGTCGACCCTGAAAAAATAATATATATATATATATATATATATATATATATATATATATATATATATATATATATATATATATATATTCTAATCGATATCGTGCCCATTTCGTAAATTTACTAATCTACCATTCGTCTGTGTATTGAATACTGTTGCTATATCTGGTTTAGTGCTCTTCCTATTCATCCTGTGCTCTTTGACAAAATCCAATGCCATGTAATCGATCCTGACCTGACATCTCGGCTTCAGTCACTTTCTCACCCACATGACGTAGCTTCCCTCTGTCTTTTCTACAAATATTTTCATGCCAACTGCTCTGACAACCTTTTTTTCCCTGGTGATGTGACTACATCAATTTAAGTGTGCTTCTAGATTGGCATTTACTGTTGAAATGGATAAATGTAACCGCCATTTCTACTCCGATATTTTTTTTATTCTCGGCCTTTCCGCCTATGGAACTTCGGGTCTTTTACTTGCTTCCTGCTTCCCTACAATCTTCAAAGATATTAAATCTTCTTGAAACCCATTTATCATTTAAGCTTTCCCCAATCACCCTCTATCAAGTTATTTTTCTCACTTTAACCTTTGCGTACTAGTGGCATTCTCGCATTGCTTGGCGTGAAATGATTTAAAAAAAAGATTTCGTGGGTAACCGCAGTTGAGCATACATTCCTGTTTGTTAACAGTGAAATTTGTGTCACCCAGCCCAGCGATCGAGAAGCCCGAGCTAACGAAAGTCTCCCGAAACTATATTCCCATTTCTCAATCACCGAAATTGCTTTTAAGCTAAGTGTGCCTTAACGTTAGGTTATGGAATGTGATTAAAGCGAATTAAGTTTGTTAACCTATATAATTTCAAGTTAATTATAAATCTTTTGGCTCTTAAAACTTCTATTAATTCCTGACTACTGACAATGACATTTTCCATGATTTCCTATTATCAACAATTGAATTAATTGCCGAAACCTTATAAAGAATCTATTGTTTATTCATCAATTTTCTTCCTAGAGCCGGAAACATTTTTTAAAAAAAAATGATCCTATCATGGAACGGGAGAGTAATTGTAAAGAAATTAAATAGTAACAAATTAAAACTGAAAACATACCAACTTACAAAAATACATTATGTTCGTTCAAATTATAACACTCTCCAGATTAAATTTACTTCACTATCTGTTAGACACTATGGCTTCTTTGGATAGGCAGAGAACTGGTTTCTCGTTTGCATTTCAGATTGCTCCTTTCTCTAAACGAGCTGCCAATAAATGCAAAATATCCCAATCTCATGTAGATGAGATTTAACACATAGACGAAGATAGAAGAGATGTTTCATGCGTTTCGCAAAAGACTTTGTGTGAAACGGAAAAGGTACCACATAGAGAGAAATTTAAATTTGGCGTGCCGCTTCTACAGACATTAAATTTTAGTTCAAATGCAGTATTTTTCAAATCTGTTCCCTTTATCGGACTATCACTGTTTTATAAATAATCACTGAAGTGAACGAATATTCTTTCCTTAAAATAATCATACCCTCGGCAAATTAGATTACCCGGACGGACATTTAAATTGGAAATTACTAACATTTTTTATTAGCTGCTTACTGCATGGAACATTTGATGAATCATTATCAGAGACATTTCACAAAGTGTAACCCAATAACAAAACCTTAGAATTTATTTTTTCAGCATTTACTAGTACTTTGAAATGTTTCTCGGAAATATTTACTGGGAAGAACAATAAATTTGAATATGATTTTACTTACCTCGAGTGATATATCACCCTCTTTATATGATTCAAAGGATTGTCAGTCGAAAATAGATTTGCATTGGTCTGTATGCAATTTCCTGGAATAAAAGATTAATAGGTTTAGAATAGTTCACAGTGAAACAGTTGTTAGCTGGCGTGTCCCGGAGGTAATTTCTACAATATTGATTTCGATCCAACGCTTAGGCTACCCTTTTGCGATTTAATACTGTAGCAATCTGTGCTTGGTAAATACAGACATTTAATTAGCGAAACCTGCTAAAAAAAAAATTGAAAAACTTACAAGTTCAATCAAGTTATAGAATTCAGCCTATGTTTCAAACGAAGCATCACTTCAGTAAATCAATTACAACAAGAATTTTAGTAATTTAAATTACTTATCCCGTACTGAATGCTATCTACTCAATCAGACAGTTAGTTTCTAAAAGCTTCACCTACTGAGCGGGGCCATATTGATCAGCACAATCAATGAATTATTTACCTGCTTGTACTTAGAATAAGCATTTTTTTTTTACATTTTATTCTTTTACAGCATCACGTGATATCTTGTTTATGAAATAATTTCGTCATGGGATTGAACCACAGAATTTTGTATATTCAGTTACATAATCGACCAGGATTTTTTTTTTAACTTCTTATTTTCGTAGCTCTCATTTAGTTACATCAGTAGCAACATACGTGGCTACTGTTTTATTTATTTCTAAGCAAAATTTATACTCTGATACTTGTCATTATGTGTGTTTATAGGATGCATAATAGTTAACAAAACAAAATCTTCCTATATCTCTTAGATGAGGTATTATGGTTACTTGCCTTATTTATATCACTCGGGCTTTTATCGTCATCTTCATTGTCATATTTACAATGTATCGGCCCTAATACGAAAACATAAGGAATCAGCACATATGCTAGGACAAAAAAATCTCCTGAGCCGACCAAGCATAGAAATGAATACAATATAAATATTGCTAGCGAAATGCAATGAGTAACAACAAAAAATTCAATATAAGCTCTGGTAAAATGTTCAATAATAATAACAGAAAAAAATTGCAATATGAGCACTGAAAAAACGGCTGCTGGGACATTAGTTTTATAAGTCCTAAAATTTCATACACTGACGTCCTCAAGGATGCTCAGTTGGTTAGATCCAGTGACTAGAGATGTGAGTTCAATAAATGGCCACAGCAAAAACGTAAAGAGTTGAGTTGGAAATAAGTGAGAAATCCTGAAGAAACATGACACGTGGAACTAGAACAAACTACACCGGCGTTTGGTTCGAAATTCGAATCACCTGAAAAAGGCCGGAGCGTAAACAGCTGAAACGTTGTGAATATGGCAATGAAGATGAGTATAACACTACGAATAATGTAAATAATGCAAGTAAAAGTAAAGATCATGAGGCAAAATTGAAAATCTATTAACGACGCATCTTCCGGAGACCGAAGGATCTCTTTGCATCCTCAGTTTAGAATGAAAGAAAAACAAAAGTGCATATGACGAAAAATAACTTCGGATCTGTGAGGATATGTGTAAATCATAAAATAAATTACAATATATTAACTTAAGACATCCCTTGTCCAGACATTTGTTTTATCTATATCTCTATTAGAGCTGTTTGTTTTTAAATCAATGACATATATATATATATATATATATATATATATATATATATATATATATATATAAATGCACATAAATGAACAACAACACACACACACACACACACACACACACACACATATATATATATATATATATATATATATATATATATATATATATATACATATAAATATAGATAACTAGACTCGTTTCGAAAAACTCGAATTTTTGATTTGCTAATCAAATCAATCTCGAGGGAAAAAGGTTTTAAAAAAAAAGAAAGAGCTACAAACATGGACTTCTGCCGACAAAAAAATCGCACAGATTTTCCCTGACGATCCGTTTAGGTGAAACCTAGGTAGGTTTGTGGCTCACTAGGTGTATCTATATATATATATATATATATATATATATATATATATATATATATATATATATATATTAGAGTCCTTTTCCCCATTTTTTGCATATAAGTGCATACATGTACATTTATACATTCCTACCATATATAACTGTGCATTAATACACGCACTTGTCATTATATATTGTACCTGAATGTGTGTGCATCTGAATGTGTGTTTGTGCGTGCGGTGCGCGCACGCTGGCGTGTGTGGTTGCGTGGAACAGCATGATAACTTTTGGGATAAAAATATATATATATATATATATATATATATATATATATATATATATATATATATATACAGAAACGATCTAAATAAATATATAGGATCAACCGTATATGTGAGCGATTGCGTTCACCTACAGAAGAGCAAATAACTATTTATTTAATTCATATTGTAGACAAAACAGTGCTCAATATAGTTAAACAGAGCTATAAAGTATATATTAATAATTATGCATATATCAGAGATTCATGTGTCTGTCAATCATCAGACACAAAAAATTACGCACTGTTCTGGGTTTCACGGGAGCAATGTTACATTATGTGTGGAGATAATCATACAAATAATATGCTACTGCTGCATAAACAGAAAATTGAGTATTGGTAGGTAGATATGTTTTTATATTTCTTAATCAATAGAAATGTTTTCTCAATTCCTGTATACACGTATAAAATAGAGATTGTCACCCAATATATATATAATTGATATACTTGTTATTTGCTTTATATATGTAGACCTGTAATTTGAAATATACACGCACTTGCATGTTTTTGTATATATATATATATATATATATATATATATATATATATATATATATATATATATATATATATATATACATATATATATATTTTTGTAATTTGATATATATATATATATATAGATGCCTAATTTGATATATATATATATATACACTTGTATTTATATACATATGTATGTACACTTGTAATTTCAGAAATGTATTTAGATATACTTGTAATTTTATACCAAATTTTGTAAAAGACATTGTCATATATCCTGTATCTTTTCTCTTTATATATATATATATATATATATATATATATATATATATATATATATATATATATATATATATATATATATTCGTAACCGTTAGCATAAATCTGAGGACGTTGTAATATATATATATATATATATATATATATAATTATTTATTTAAAAATATGATTCCATATGATAATTATATTTATGCTCTACATTTGTATCGAGCACTATTTTTTAAAAATAATAACTAAATAGTAAGGAACTTTGGATCTACCTAACCAGTTCTTTCCTATTTTCTATATATTTTCACAAATATATATATATATTGAGAGAGAGAGAGAGAGAGAGAGAGAGAGAGACAGAAGAGCAGACAGACAGACAGACAGACAGATAGAGACAGAGAAAGAGAGATAAATAGAGATATTTGTAATTTGAAAAGAAAATTATGCCCCAAAATGTAAGCTAGAAAAATTGTTTGTGTCAAGAATGTAAGTTAATAAGTGAATTATTCTAACAAAAAGGGAAATACCATCACACCTGAAAATATTATATGCGCAATCTTTCCTGTATAGTTCTTTTTGATATTAATACATATTCATAATAATATTCAACATGCAAATTCGTGACTGGGAAATTCATTTATTACTGATACTATAAAAATATGGACTCTTTGAAATTTCACTTAATCAAATTGAATGTCAGACTTTATAAATTTCACTTCTTGATTTTGCATCTTCTGTTAATTTTTAAAGCAACACTCAGATCGTTATTTTACGAGATTTATATTGGCATGCGTATGAATTTCATTTACACTGAAAAATACAATTTGCTATCGGTTTGTTCACGAAAACCTCCGCCAGCAGGTGTTGCACAAATAAACCAATAATATTTCATCGGTTTCCGATCGATATTTTGTCACCCTGTCGTTCATTTATTCAATCTGTCATTCTTTTCTGAAAGAATAATTCATGAAGTTATTCCATTCGCTTTCTGTGCTTTTTTTTACTGTTTCTTCTCAGTCAGTACTGATCAGAATGAATGTATTTTTGTTACTGTCTCTTACTTAATGTGTAAATACAGATTTGCAAATTAACCAGGTGTCATTGACTTCAAAGCTGCAAGCCTAAAGTTATATGTTGGAGAGGGGCAGTAATAATAACTTACGAGAGATTAGAAATTAAAATATTAAGTTGTTCGAAAAATAATATCCAATTATAGAATTTAATTGTTTTCTAACATATTATTACGGGAAATACAGTAGTGTAATGGATTACGAATTAAGGATTTGGAGAGATGAGCTCGAATTGCAGTCGAGTTAATTACATTATTAACTGAAATCCATCGGTGAAATATGTTACAACTAAAGCTCTCAAATATATATGTACTATTGGAGGGGGGCAACCGGTCTAGGCGAAAAAAAACCTCAGAATATGAAAATGTATGTAGCCCTGTCAAAGCATATACTATGCAACTAAGTAAACAATTGTTCGCATTGACCGATAATCCCGACTAAGGTCGACTCCTTATTTAAAAATACAGGGTGTTTCAAAAAATTTGATATCCTTTGAGATGTAAATATCACAGAAAGTACATGATTAAGGCAAATGAAATTAAAAAGTATTAATGTTGAAGATCATAAGATTTATTCTTCCAAATCTGAATGAGAAATTCAAAAGCATGTGGATTATGTGAACGATTTCCCAAATGTTCAATATGCGCACCGCCTGATAAACGGCATTTTTATACCTGTAAAGAAAAAGATTAAAGATTAAAGAACATAAAAATACAAATAAGAAAAACGCAAAAACATAAAGACATAAAAACATAAAACAAACATTAAACATAAAGATGCTATTAAAATTGGAAGTCATTTGAAGGAGATCTAACAAAGTTATTAGATTGCGAAATGATATCAAATTTTTTTAAACACCCTGTATATTATTATAATAGTTACACAGAAATATATTACTTATTCCTAAAGATTAATATATAATCTTCGTTAAATTTGTATCAATCTTTTTCTGAATTCAAATAAATCTTTAATTACCCTTCATCTTGGACACGAATAAGAAATACGTTTACTTTTTTTTCCATGAGTTTGATTTTGGTTAGAATGGTTCAAAAGACAGCTGCCAACATTAAGAGTGAATTGAATGATCTATTTGTTCTCGGATAAGTTCCTGAAGTATCTAAGTAGAATTACGAGTCTTGAAGATCAAGGTGGTAGAGGATGTCTCTCTGCTACCGACAATCGGCATCTAAAAACGAATTAAATCCACATAAAATTATCAACGCAGTATCTCAGAAAATATCAGATAATCAGCATTTCAAGTAAATAGAACCGTCTAAAGAACATTGGTAAGGTGAAGTAACATAATAAATGGGTTCCACATGAACTCAGTGAAAGTCAAAGAATTTGGCGATATGAAATTGGAATTAACTTGGTCGAATAGTGACTTATGATGAGAGTCGTTCTACAGAGGGATACTGAGAATACCATGGAAGCAAAAAAGTCAATTATACTTAGAATCAGAAAACGACAGTTGAAATTTCTAGGGCAAAATTATCTGTACTCTTTTCGATAGATATGTCATAGTGGAAGTGCGGTTGATTTTTTTACTTACCTTTCGAATAGCGAGAAAAGAGAGTTCGGATAATTTGATACTCACAAAACAGTGAAAGAGAGAGGGGAAGAATAACTGTGAATAATCAACCTAACGGGGTTGTGCAAACAGATGGCATAAAAGATAATAGGGAGAGTGGGTGAAAATGCAATGTTTATTAAGAGCTACAAGAAATTGTAACCTTTGAAGAGCTATAATCGCACATGTTCAGAAGCAACATGGAACATGTTTTGACGATATTAAATGTAACTCGGAAACGAGGAAGCTATTTTCCTAAAGTAAATATAAATAATTAGTATATGGTTTCTAAGAGGTTTTGAAATGAGATATCTTTAATCAGATTTTACGTTCCTGGCAGTGTATGGGGTGCAATTTTTATAATGGCTTTTTGAAGAAAGATTTTATAAAATAAATCCCGATTCCACACACATCACATTAATAGTGGTATTTACAAAACCCACCATTAGTAAATATACAAGACAATTTGGTAGACTTCTAGTTTAGCATGTTTTGTCGAGAAGATTCAGAAAACAAAAATTCAACAAAATCTACGCTGACGTGACACTTTAATTAAATGAAGGCGAGATTTTAGAAAATAGAATTTGACTAATTTAAATTTCCTTTTCATTTATATAATCAAACATGTTATGATGTTTGCATCTCGTATTTTTTTAGTACTAATTTTATAAGACCAAGTTATTAACTGAAATCCATCGGTGAAATATGTTACAACTAAACTCTCAAAATATATATATATATATATATATATATATATATATATATATATATATATATATATATATATATATATATATTCAAATACACACACACATACATACATACATATATATATATATATATATATATATATATATATATATATATATATATATTCAAAAATATACATATTATCCCTCAACGTATAAGATATCCCATATAAAGTGCTGGTATTAATAAACTATTGCTTGATGTAATAAAACAGACCTATTAAGTAAGAGATAATATGTATATTAATTAACATATACTTAATAACTCTGTTATATAATATCGAACACCAGCATTCTATATCCGAAATCTTTTATTCTCTCTCACATACACACAAACACACACACATAAATATATATATAAATACGCAACCCATATATATATATATATATATATATATATATATAATTCCGTTTGATTACAATCGAAAATTTATTCGCAAAGCCCAGAATTGAAAAGTAAGAACGTTTGTATGATGTAATCCGAAATTAAAATGTTTTTGTTACTCTTTTTGTCGATTGATTTCGTATTCCATTGGCGTAATGAAAGTTCCACTCTTGCCTCTACGACCTCACAAACCGCTTCTTTGTGGATGTAATCGCAACAATCATAACCTATTCAAGTTTACGGCTAACCATCATCGTCCCTACGTATTCCCATAAACTGAGTATCTTATTCTTTAACCCACTTCCTCGAGTTGCTCTTAGGCCTTGTATAAGTTAAGAATTATAGTAAAAAATCCATGCTTAATCTTAGTAAGCAATTGCAGCAAATAAATCTAACTTACGTACTCGCAACTGTTTTTTTTTCTTTTTCTTTTTTTCATAATATCACGTATCATTATGTTACTTGGACGCCCAGTTATAACAGATGAAATATACAACAATAAGGATTTTATAGCAAAGGGCATGGGCATAATTAAAATCTCTAGATTATTGATAAAATCCCAAAAAAGCCTCAGCAATGTTATCGATCCTGACCTGGCTGACTTGAGTCACTTTCTTACCGACGTGACGCGGCTTCCCTCTGTCTTTTCTACAAATGTTTTCATGGCAACTGTTCCAATGAGCTATTTTTTCCCTGGTGCCTCGAGTACATGAATTTAAGACTGGCAACTAAGTCACCCCGTTTTACTATTGAACTAGCTAGATGCAAACGTCCTTCTACTCTAACAGAATTTTATCGCACTTATCGCCTGTTGAAATCTCTTCGGATTTCTTACTTTCCTGGTAACTACAATCTTCAAATATTTAAATGCAACGTCGGTCGCCAAATTCTGTCTTCTTGAACCCTGTTCCATTTTTATCCTTTCCTCAATCCTCATTCTCAGTCACTTCCACTCCCTGTATCCTTTTGCGTTTTAGTGGCATTATCGCCCATATCGGGGGTAAAACGATAAAAGAAAGTTAAAAAGAGAAAAAATAACTTAAGTAGTTTAGAAAGAAAGAAAGAATTAAGGAAAGAATTAACGGAACAATGAAGGAATTAATGAAAGAATGAATTAATGGAGGAAAGAAAGAATTAATGCAAAAAGAATTAATGAAAGAAAGAAGGAATTAATCGAAGAAAAAAGAAAGAAAGCATTAATGAAAGAAAGAATTAATGAAAGGAAAAAGTATTAATGAAAGAAAGAACTAATGACAGAAAGAATTAATGAAAGAAAGAATTAATGAAAAAAGAATTAATGAAAGACAGAAAGAATTAAAGAAAGAAAGAAAGAAAGAATTAATGAAAGAAAGAGTTAATGAACAAAACAAGAATAACAAAAAGAAAGAAAGGAAGAATTAATGAAAGAAAAAAGAAAGAAAGAATTAATGAAAGAAAAAAAGAAAGAATTAATGAAAGAAAGAATTAATGAAAAAATAATTAATGAAAGACAGAAAGAGTTAAAAAAGAAAGAAAGAAAGAATGAATCAATGAAAGAAAAAAGAAAGGAAGAATTACCTAAAGAAAGAAGAATGAAAAAAAGAAAGTAAGAAAGAAAGAATTAATGAAAGAAAAAAGAAAGAAAGAATTAATGAAAGAAAGAAAGAAAGAAAGAAAATTGAAGTTACCGGATATCCTTCCTCACTCTTCAAAAATCGATCGAGGAAAATAAAATTATCTGTACACAAACGATTAAAGGGAAAACATGGAAAAGAAAATACACCGTTTCAGTAATATACCGGGAGGTACATAAGGAAAATCACGGGAAGTCCCAACAACCATTCCTTCGGCTTCATTCGTATTAAATGACGGAAGTTGTTTTTATTTTCCCTTTTTAACTTCATTTCAATTATATCCATCCTGTTAACTATAATTAGATTTTGCACTTCCAACAAGATCTTGAAATAAAATTTTTTAGATAAATATTTCGTCATTTATTCGGAATTCTTTTATCAACAATAATGGAAAATCAAAACTCATGAATAACAAAATGTTCTTTAGAATTCAGACCAGAAAATATAACTTACCAAAGCAAGAAATTTGGTATGGTTTGATCGATTTTTTTTTCCATAATGAGAGAAACCATTTGATACACGTTCATATCTTGGATTGAGAAGAAGTGGTAACGCTATAAAACCTTGCATTGGCTTCTGATATAAATTCCAATTAAATCGGAAAAGAATTTGTCGCTTTTTCCTTTACATGAATGCGTTCAATCTGGAACTGTGCCGTGAATAGCTTTATGACGATTGAAGTTAAAAAAAAAAAAGCAGAATATATATGAAATTGAAATGCGATTCATCTTTTCTTATCCAAGCATCGTTTTGTATCAACTTCGACTGGTAAATCTACGCATTGAAAGCAATATGTTTCAACGATTCCCAGTTAATAATTGTAGGCTTAAGACCCTTTATAATAAATGTAACCCAAATAAGAATATTTCAGTTTTTTTCTTAATTTTAGCTTAGCTTATTTTCAAGGCTCATACAACAATGCTCCTAGAATCTCTAGCCGTACATTAGAAAAAGTGTTATATTTTGTAACAATAAACAACATAGGAAGAAAAATATTGGCAAAGCATTAAAATCATACCTACATTATTAAAAAAATTGTTGAATGTTCATAACGTAATCCAATACGATTTTGAATCTTACATTATTTCACGATTAAGAATTATTTATTTACTATTAAGTTATTCTATATGGGGTCCGAAAGACTTGTCACCTCTAGATACTATAATTTTCTATTTTAATGTTCTGCGGGGTTATTATCAAGGAGAGAGTTTCACATGAACGATAGCAGAATACCTATCAGTTGAAGGACGCCCTTGCAACAATCCACAAAGCACAGCTTCGTAAAATATCCCACAGGTCACGGTGCCGGGTTATATTGTGACAGGAAAATGATGGCGTTCATACAGATGATCGTGCTTACCGTTCAGAGGCCAATGATCGTGCTTTCCCTTCAGAGGTCAAAGATCTTGCTTTCCCTTCAGATGCCAATGATCGTGCTTACCTTTCATGGGACAGTGTTCATGCTTACCTTTCAGGGGACAGTGTTCATGCTTTCCCTTCAGAGGCCAATGATCGTGCTTTCCTTTCAGAGACCAATGATCGTGCTTTCCTTTCAGGCGACCGTGTTCATGCTTTCCCTTAAGAGGGTAATGATCTTGCTTTCCCTTCAGATGCCAATGATCGTGCTTACCTTTTAGGCGACCGTGTTCATGCTTTCCCTTCAGAGGCCAATGATCTTGCTTTCCTTTCAGAGGCCAATTATCGTGCTTACCTTTCAGGGGACAGTGTTCATTCTTTCCCTTCAGAGGCCAATGATCTTACTTTCCCTTCAGATGCCAATGATCGTGCTTACCTTTCAGGGGACAGTGTTCATGCTTTCCTTTCAGAGGGCAATGATCTTGCTTTCCCTTCAGAGGCCAATGATCGTGATTACCTTTCTGGGGACAGTGTTCATGCTTTCCCTTCAGAGGTCAATGATCTTGCTTTCCCTTCAGATGCCAATGACCGTGCTTACCTTTCAGGGGACAGTGTTCATGCTTTCCCTTCAGAAACCAATGATCTTGCTTTCCCTTCAGAGGCTATTGATCGTGCTTTTCATTTCAAGGGACAGTGTCCATGCTTTTCCTTCAGAGGGCAATGATCTTGCTTTCCCTTCAGAGGGCAATTATCGTGCTTACCTTTCAGGAGACAGTGTTCATGCTTTCCCTTCAGAGGCCAATGAACTAGCTTTCCCTTCAGAGGCCATTGATCGTGCTTTTCCTTTCAGGGGACAGTGTTCATGGTTTCCCTTCAGAGGGCAATGATCTTGCTTTCCCTTCAGAGGCCAATGATCATGCTTACCTTTCTGGGGACAATGTTCATGCTTTCCCTTCAGAGGTCAATGATCTTGCTTTCCCTTCAGAGGCCAATGATCATGCTTACCTTTCAGGGGACAGTGTTCATGCTTTCCCTTCAGAGGCCAATGATCTTGCTTTCCCTTCAGAGGCCAATGATCGTGCTTTCCCTTCAAAGGCCAATGATCATGATTTCCTTTTAGGGGCCAATGGCCGTGATTTCCCTTCAGAGGGAGACTATGTCGACAACATAGTTATTCATTGTTGGTATAAGAATGATCTTGAAAAAATCAACATCCTCTACCAAGTGTTCCATCATAAAAATTCAAGATCTAAAAATATTAAATATTAAATACTTCAAATACCACTGGAAATGCAGCAGTTTTAATAAATTTAGTATAGGACATAAAGAAATTGATCATAGAATAGTATGTGCTAGGTATAGTTTTACCCAACTCCGCAAATAGTTACAAATCTAAAACATTGATCCTAGATCTTAAATGATGTACTTAAATAGACTCGTCAGATCAAAACTTACATATGGATATGCATGACGGTAAAGTCGTTCACAAACATCTAAACCGTCAGTTGTATACCCCGCTATCTCAGAATAATTATTAAAAACCACTTTGAGTGAGTGAAGCCTGTCGGCCTTGGCGAATGCCATCTTTTGAACAATGTGGATCGGGCTACAGAAACACGAAGACTTGTAGCAAATAATAAAAAGCACATTACTTGAGTATTCTCAACAATACTAACAACTAAAATGGATAGCATATTTAACATAAATAGAGAAAAATCATATAATCAAGATGTTGATGTTCGTCTCTACTTCAAAGAAAAGGTTATCAAGGAAGTCTCCGTCAATATTGGAAAGAGTGATAACAGCAACTGGATATGAGAAACCTATTTTCCTGCAAAGATTTTCTTTCTTTCTTCTCTCATTTCTTTTCATCTGCTCTCATTCAAAAGAATTTTCTTATCACTTCTTATTATATTTTCTTATCTTTTTACTAATGCTTTCATTTTTAGTACACTGATGAAACGCACCGCGTATCCTCTTCACGATTATAGTCTATGTTAAGTAATTACTCTTTCTTTAATATTTCCCCCTGGATTTCGTACTAAGAAGAGTAAAATATAGTGTAAGTTTACTTCTCTAATTAGCCAAATCCTTTAGCAGGTGTGAGATTGTGGATTTTTCACAAATTCCTGCTGTTTGTAATATTTACTCTTCACCAATTTCTTCGTATTTATGGTCATTGTTCTGCCATCCGTTCATCGATTCCGTTTAATTTTACGCCATTTTCAACTGATACAAGGCCCAAGAGCCACTCAAGATGAAGGTTTATTGAATGGAGTTGTTTTATTGACGTATAAATTGTAGATTATCTGGTTATGTAGGATAGAAAACGGATGACCCTACACTAAAGAGGTTAAGACTGTAGTGATCTAGGAAGCATCTTCTCAGTAGTTTGTTCCACAAAGTAATGGCTTTTGAGAACCTCTCCGAATAGAACTTCTTACCAATGGGATAAGAAATAAATGAGTGTAGTTCCCCACTGACTACATCACATGGCGGGTCTGAATTGGTATGTTTAAGGAATGTAGTTCATTTGAACATATGTCATAGAGTCGGAGTAGCGATTGCTTAACGTAATTGCATATGTGTGAAAGAGGATTTAGTTTGAAAAATAAATGATTACCACAAGACCACGGAAACTCTTTTGAAACCTGTCGAGGCTGGGAACCAGTTAACATAGATAACTGATGATTGAATAAGTAAATCATTTATTTTTACGGCTTATCAACCTATTGCTGAATTTTGGATTATAAGAAAAATTATTTTTCTTTGCTAGTGAATTATTGAGATAACAAAAATATTTTCCGATAAAAGTCCCACTCTTTAACACATAGATGGGGGAAATAGATTCCTATTTTTTTTCAAGAGTATTTGCGCTTAAATGACTGTGACGAACTCGAAAAGAATTCGAACTCGGCTCTCCTATTTCTCATTCCAAGCCGCTATCCTAACCTAGACTGATAGACCGCAAAAAACCTTTCTTTATAGTGCCAATTTTCTTGTTCGATGTAAAATTATTTTCCGTATAAACGGATGATGCACTTAAGATATAGATTGAGACATCAAGTAGAGATATTCAATGGTTTTTCACTGTTTCACTTGCCTTCAATCTGTCACTTGAGAGCTTATGTTAATATAATAAGTAATAAGGAATGGGCATTTTGTTAGCGTCGAACTCACGTTTGTACAATTGGTTTGGATGATTAATATAAAGGTTTATTCATGCAAAGATCCCCAGCGAGTAGGTATCCCCTAACCTCAAGAGACTATGGAGTCTTCTGAGATAGCTATCATTCATCGAATAAACGTCATATTCTGTCTGACCGTCCGTGCGACTTAAACCCTTTTAATTTCGGCTACACTTGCTCTATATAGACATATACATTTCTGGAATCAGCATGATCCCAGAATTGACAATCTACCGTTTATGAATTTTAGTTTTTTGTTTCCAATTCAGTTCAAAATATCTCTAAAACTTTATGAAATAAATTTTATATCTTCGAAATGCAAAGGAATCAGAATTAAAGTGAGAGGTTCCGTAGCGTGAAGTACCTAAATTTGTGATTTTAAGAACTCAATTTTCGGCCTGAATTGTAATATCAACCCAAATTGAACTTTCGTTCCAAATCGGTCTTTTGGCCGGAAATGTACTTATATCCCGAAACAGAGTTAAAGTTAGGTTTTGAAGTTCTATGGAGTGAATTGAGGAATTCAAATTATTACTTCCAAATGATCATTGTTGTTTTCTAAGCTGGTCACTTTAAGTTTGGGCAAGAGGCTCAGTTAGCCCTTCGCAGTCCCTAGCTTAAAATCTACACGGAGTGCGGCTTTTAAGCGAGTTTTACATATATTTCATTCTTTTACAGTTGAGTTAGCTTGATATCACCATAAGTTCTTTTTTAAGATTTTATTTCCTCGCACTTCTCGTCTGTGGAATTCCCTTCCGGTTTCTCCACATATAAACATAAAAAATGTAAATGCAAAATCACTCGCAAGTTTCTGTTTTGCTGAACTCTGTCCTTTTAATGTTCTTACTACTTATTAAAGTCCTCTCATGCTCTTTCACTTCCAATAGCACTTTGCGTCTTGTGAGTATCCAGTTTTTTAACCTTTCTTTCCTCATTATCGATCCCATACATTTCAAAAGTTTCTTCCTGATTCAAAGTATATGTGTTTTGCTTCTATTTGTCCTTTAAAATTATTTGATTCTGTGGAGGAGAAAGTACAAACTATATAATTAATTTAGTTAAATATGCTTGGTTTTGGAGGAGTGCCGCGTTAAATATCACATGCTTGTCGCCAAAAAGCGGGAACTTTTTTTTTTAACGAAACACCTTATTTCAATTCTAAATTCTCTTTTAATCCACTTTAAACCTAATAAATACACATGGACAACTGATGTCAAGTCATTAACTCAGCAGAGATAATGACAGGCAGTCTTCTGGCGCAAAACTGCGCCATCAGACGAACAAATTATTCCAAACCAGTACCACCTGACGATCGACATCAAGCCACACTACCTCACCTGATCTCTCAGCTATCTTACCCGCTTCCAAGATGAAACTTTTGATCTCACCAACAGACCTTCTGCTCTCATCTCAACTTCGCCATTCATTGCAATCTGTAATAGGCAAACTAATATATCAGTAAATAAATCGATTTATTATTAGTTTTATTATTATTCTTATTATCATATATTTATTTTATTTCATGATAGAAGAGAAATTATATGTTCACAACCAATTAAACATGAGACTGTGCAAATATATCTATATTCTTTTAATACAAAAATATTAAGCTTAACGTGAGAACAACTAGCCTTGATAATTTAATTAAGAATAAACGACTATAAAAAAAGAACGAATCGTTAACGCACAACGTGAGCACCAGCTGAGCAACCTACTCTCTAATAATCGAGCAAAGAGACTTCGAAACAAAGACAGTTCAAATAGCTAACCAATTTTACACGGCTTATCAAGGCATTACGAGACATTTAAAGCTGAATTTTGGATTGTAATATTTATTTTGAGATCGAATATTGTATTAACACTTTTTTGTTTAAGTAACAATGATATTTCGCTATATGAGTCATGGTATTTAATTTATAGACGAGGCAGATAGATTCCTACTTTTCCCAAAATTATTTTTGCGTAAGTTAATGTAACGAACTCAACAGGATTTCGAAGATGTCTCTCCGATATCTCATTCCGAGCCGCTATCTACACGACCGGTGATTTAATGGCAAGATAAAAGCATTCTTTATAATGTTATCTTTTCTGTTAGTTCTAAAATTCTTCTCTGAGAACACGGGTGCTTGCGGAGAAAACTGAAAGATTTGTCTGGGTAAGTAAATGTGGAATCTTTTAACAGAGAACGGAAAATGAGACATCAAAATCCGTGTCATATAGGAATAAGTTTCGCTGTCGACACGTGACATTGAACAGAGACCACCAGAGAACAAACACAGGTGATCTCACTTTAAATAAGTAGATCAGGTGATGGCAAAGAAAATGTATATATGGGAATTAGCGTGGCGTCTAATTGATTATCATTTCTATTCTATCTTCTATTTCTATTCAGATCACTCTTTCTACACTATCCTCTATTCTCTATACTATTCCCTATACTCTTTCTCTATACTGATCACTATACGGATTACTATTCGGATCGATATACGGATCACTATTCGATGGTTACTTTTTGAGCGAGTATTATCGAGCAAGTACTAATAGTGCAAGTGTTATTTGAAGGCGCCTGACACCAGCATTGTTCAACGGCAATACTATCTGAGATTACAAAGTCTCTACTACAATGACCATTACAAAAGTGACAACGAGTATTCGTTGACGTCACAAAAATCCGAATACGCAAGTTGCCTTCCAAAAGCTAAGCAAAGTATTAAGAAACAGAAAAAATCGTATGAAAGAAAGAAAAGAATGTGGAACTGTAATGCAATATCGATTCTCTTATATGGCAGTTGAAGAAGAGACTTAGTAAAAAACGGAAAAATTTCGTTAGAAGATTTTGGAACTTGTATGCGATACACTCCGCACATATGTAGAAGAAATATGAAGCAAGAGAAATATGGTCCCACAGAAGGACGTTGAGGGTACCGTGAATTGAACATGTACAAAATCAAAAAGGCAGTGTTGGAATTTCTAGATTACTCAACGAGAAAAGAAGGCTTAGAAAATTTGACACTCACATGATATATAGAATGCAAGCGGGACAGGGGAAAGCAGCACATATTCTATCTAACTTGGGTAAATGATAGACAAAACAGAGATGAGGTAGGATAGCAATAAATTAATAGGAGGTTGTGGAGGGCCATGATCGCTCACGTCCTGAAGGGACAAGGCACATAGAAGAAGTGAAGAAACCATTTAAGGATTTCATTATTTTTTATATCAAGTGTTTTTGCTTTTGCTAGAATAGTGAGATTATCAGTGTCAGAAAATGAAATATTCGTCTTGAAATGTTATAAAGTGGAAATCCTCTTTTTTCTGTCTTTGTTTTCTTTTCAAAATACGAGAAGTAAACTAAAAAGAGAACTCAGTTTAAAACCCACTTTGCGGTAATCGGTCGTAAAAGGAAACCACATTAAAGAGCGAGAGCTTTTTTCTTTGCCTGTGCTTTATGAAGAGGCACCGCTTTTGAAAGAGATATAAAAACGATAAAGAAAATATCGATACATCAATAAAATCAATTGCACTCTACTGTGATCGGCTTAGTTAATATCAATACATCAGGGATTCTGCTATGATAAGGAGCGTCTTTTTCATCAATCTGAGTAAAAGCAGATAGGAAAAAAAAACTGATTGTAAAGTTAGTACAGATTCAAAATAAGAGATTTCAAAAACCTATAATTGATGCGTATGCATTGCCATACAGCCAGGATAAGAAAGATACAAAACATAAGCATTTCATCCTGTAATAGGAGTTAACAAGTTTGTTTCTAAAATAATTCGATTCTCACATGATAATGATTTATTTAAACCTTGTGCCTACATAAAAATACGACGTCACGCCACGTGTACCGTTAGTGTTATAAGGTTCCCTTTGTTCAAAATAGCCGAGAATTAGGAAGGGCGTTGTTAGACAGAGTATCGAAAGAAAAGACTTGGTATGGAAGATAAAGAAGAGATTTATTAAATTATACATAGAACTGAAAAATTTAAGTAAATCAACGACTCCAATAATTCTACTCTAATGTGGCTGCTTGCGATATTTATAAGCATGAGCAGTCCATTGTCGCAGTAGTAAAGAAGAGTACTAAGTACGCTATGTACGACACTACAACAATTAGTGTCGTAGGGACACCAACTGTACGACAGCCACAGCAGATTTGTCTCCGGCAATAGAATCTGAAAGACCCAAGATGTAAAATAAATTATCTATGCTTTTCCTATAGATTGACAGATTGGTTTTGTTTAGAATATCAAACTTTGTATGTTACTTAAGGTCGAATCTAAATATTTTGAAAACAAATGTATGCCTTCAACTACAGATAAAATATATAGTTGATCATTTTACTATAAAATGTATTGTTGGTAACTCTATTATAAAATGTATTGCTGGTCATTTTGCTTTAAAAATGTGTTGCTGATAATTTTACTATAAATATGTATAGTTGGTAATTTTTAATATAAAAAAGATACTGCTGGTATTTTTACTATAAAAATGTATCTTTATATTTTCATAGTTTTTTGTAACTTATTTTTGTTTGTGGATTCACTATTTGTCCATTTATAACAGACCCTACAAGCCCTTTACCTATAGAAATTAAGGAGGCATTTTTGTGCAAAAGAAGTCTCCAGAAAGATAAAAATCAGAATCAACATATTTGTATATTTTGATCCATGAGTTCCCTTGTAAAAGAATGCTTCATATTTCTGTCAATTGCTAACGATCTTTAAGAAAAGTGAACGATAAAAAATATTGCCAAAACTGAAGCTAAAAACTTCAAATTTAATTATATAATTAATTTAAAATGATTAGTTCTCTTTCATCTTTAAGCGAATTTTGGAATAACTTATTTTAAAATTTACTGAGTTTTAAACGCACATATAAATTCATAATGTACTGTTTCCAAGGATACAGAGAAATCTAATCATTCAGACAGGGGCGGTAGCTTGTTCATTTTTATTAACTGTTATTGTATCAATTATGAGCTACGTTCGAAAAAGAGGTTAAGTTTAGGGAGGGTAGGGGTGTATTTTTCAACGAATTCTGACATCCGTTAAACGCCTGTCTTCTAGTTTATTTTCTTTTTTTTATTAACGGCAGAATTTTTTCGGCATTTTTTTCGTACTTGTATACATAAAGATTCTATCTAGGGGTGTTTGGTTTAGAATACGCTTTATTTAAGTACAATTTTAAAATATTTTTACTCTTAATTACTAATAGACAATATTTCTTTCCAAAACAAGTAAATGTAATAGAATTACTTAAATTATTTAAAATTATTTTTTCATAACAAATATAAATATTTATATTACCAGATCCCATTTTTTTTTTAAATATTATTTAAGGAAAATTTTTGACAATGACGGCAAAGAATAGGTATTTCATTTCTCTGATGCAGTAACTTTTTATTTTTTATAAACTTAGTAATATATAGTTTTTCATGTATGCACAAAGGACATGGGTCATTTAATGACCTGCATATTCAAGCTTTTCTTATTAATTTCCATTTTACAGTAGGTGTTTTATTGGATTCTTTTATGCGCCAGAAATATTTTGAAAGGGATGTCTGATTTCTATATTTATTATCCTAAATGAAGTTTGATGTTGATTGAACCTCTTTTTGAACTCATGGCTTGTGCAACCTATATAGATTTTTTTTGTTTTTGTGATTCTCAGTAGATGAGATATTGCATTGGTTAAAAGTAATTTTCTTATTACTTTAGGTTTAATTTATAATGACAGCAAAGATCAATTATTTTATATATATATATATATATATATATATATATATATATATATATATATATATATATAGATGATAATAATAATTCCAATGGTTTCTCTAAATGGAACATTAGTGAACAGATTTTCAACGTCAAGTGATGCTATGGATTCATCGGTTTTTAATATTTGTATAAGTTCAAGGGTTGATTTAATGCTATATTTGTTAGGTATGTCTAGTGTAATTAATTAGTTAATCGTTTTAGTTATTAGACAGAAGTGGTAATTTGGGATAATATAGGATGGAGTGTAAAGTTAGGTTTATGCGTTTTGATAGAACCGTAAATGTATCCTGATTTATAGTCTCTGATTATATTGGTAAGGTTTAGATTGTGTTGTTCTGCGTTGTTAGCCGAGATTAATTCATTAATTTTCACTTTTAGCTGTGTAGTAGTATTATTAGTGAGTTTTCTAAATTAGGTCTGATCGTCAAGTAAAGATTCCATGTTTGATGATGATCTCAGAAAGAGATGAAAGGTACTTGGAAAATAAAAGTGATTTTCACTGTTCCAGTGCATTTCTTGCATCATTTGATTGTAACACACGGAAAATTATCCGTGAATAAAATAGGATTATGCTAAAAATAAGCAGACATAATGCTTGTAATTTATTTAATCAGACATATATATATATATATATATATATATATATATATGAAAATTTCACCGATTTAACCAGTGGAGAAGACAATATTTATGAATAAAAATGACAATAGGAAAACTAGTAATGTGAACTTTATAAAAGCAAAATACGAAAATCTTCGCGTTTTGCTTTGATAAAGTCCACATTGGACGAAACGCGTCAGCAATTACTAGTTTTCCTATTGTCATTTTTATTTATATATATATATATATATATATATATATATATAAATATATATGACAATTCTGAATTCAAACCTACGGAGAGTCATGTGGAGAACTTGTGGCACGTAGTGCAGCAGGTCTCTGTATCCCGGCCTTCAAAAGTTTGGTTCGTTCTGCACAAAGCCTTCCCCACTATAATCAAATCATATGTGCTGGTGTCTGGCTGACGGTTCCTAGGAACTAAGGTGCTCGACCCTCATACGTTGATTACAACGGGAGAGTCCACCGTCTATAATCGCACACCCAAATATCACGAATTTTACATTTAAATGAACCAAGAAATCCCTTCGAAGATATAATGTTTTTGATTTTTGAATATATATTTAAATTTTCTGAATATTTCTAACTTACTGCTGATATTGATATATTAAAATAAATAGATTACAATAAATGCTTACATTCCAAATTAAGTTATGTAACAAGATATATGTATTTATATACAGTATATTTAATTATATACAATCTTTGCGATTTAAATTAGAGTTGTACTGTCACATTTCGCATTATCATCGAAATAGGGAATGACCTTACACGAGTCGACGCAGAAAGTATTGTCCCAACATATTCTGTAGATTTTCAATGATGTTCGTGATACGGTCATTATGGGCATGCATTTAATTGCTGGAACACCACATTGATTCCCTATTGCAGAAATGGTATTATTTGTTGTTAAATATGACCTGGGCGCAATGTTCCCTTCATGAAATAAAAAACAGAAAGGCTGGTATCCTCAGGTGGTGACGCAAATCGATTAAAAATTATTTTGTTCATATATATATATATATATATATATGAACAAAGTAATTTTAAAGGAATTAATGGATTTTTATATAAAATCCGACATTATTTCTTATTACTATATACGTTGTACCTAGTGAACACACGTCTCTACTTTTTATAAATTATATTTTCGTCTATCGAGAATATTTTTCTGAGTTTTAATAAGGACAATACTCCCTTGGGCAAGATCGATTCTGCGCCTTTTCTTATGCAGTACTTTCAGACTGACTCAATTACGAAAGACATCAAGCTATAGCAATGTCAAATTATGCTCATGACGGAAAGCATATATCGTTAGAACCTATGTAGCTCATCTATGCTAAATTTTATTTTAGTATCTGAAATGTAAACGCAGCCATTTTGAAAGAGTAAATCATTTGTTACATGGAAAAACAGAATTTAGTAAATACGAAGTAGTTCAAGAAGTATCAAATCATTTGATATTAAAGAAAAAATAGCCCATATAGTTTTTTGGTAATGCTAATGTTAATATTAAACTGTATCCCTATAATTTGGAAACCAGTACAGACAGCTTTCGGACAATATTTATAAATTATTTCGTAGAGAAATTTTTCCGGAAAATAAGTCTCTCAAGTTCAGTAGCTGTTATTGTTCTTTCAAGCATTAATGGAGGTTATCTTCCTAACCGTTTATTTAAAATAATCTGGAACGTCAGCATCTTGATTATATCATTAGTTTCTCTTCAAGTTACTTGTGATATCTATTTTAGTTCTTTTTGCTGTTGGAAGTCTTCAATTGATAGTGTTTTTCTTATTTAGTACAATTCGTTCCTTAGCTATAGAGGCAATCCACACTGTTTAAAGATTGATGATCTTTGCTAAGACCACAAGTCTTTACTCACTTAAATCCTATTTTTAACCAATGATTGTAGAAAGCGAATGAACACAGCTTACAGTTTAAATATTTCTTACAAGGTCATATAAGAACATGACTAGGTTTTTGGTAGATGTTTTTCTTTGTAGCAAATTGCGGTGGTGGGGAAACTAACCCTATCACTACTTATTCTATGAACAGTTTTCCTTTTACTTGGTTCTATTCAAACCATAACCCTTATGACACCATTCACTTACATAAGTGTTTTAGAAACAAAGTCTATCGAGGACGCTAGCAGTTTTATTTTTTCGTCCAGGCTATCCTCATTACTCTAGGTTGGTTTAGAAATCACAGGTAGCAAAATTTTATATGTAGTGAATATGTCAAACCTAACTGGTGCGATATTATGCAAAAAATACCTGATCGCTTGTTCACACAGTAAACACACTCACTAAATAACGCTTTATTGCCGATCGCGTAAACTCATTATAGAGAATCTATACGCTGTAACATTTCTGTTCTTTTAATGCGCATGAAAATTGCACAGCCGATTCTGAATGGATACTTTTCCTGATTTACTTAGTAACTTTCATCTTGCAGTTTGCAGTACGACTGTTAAGTATATTGCTCGATTAGTATTTAGAAGTAGAATGATTTTTAAGACATTCTACACAACAAAATGTTAAAATAGCACATTTATTCCAGGTTTTGTTCAGGGTGGTGCGAAAGTCTTTTTCACCCCTAATATACATATATATATATATATATATATATATATATATATATATATATATATATATATATATATATATATATATATTATTTCAGATGGCTGACACGAAAATGATGGCATTCACACAGACCTTCTCGATGTGTAACAGCGTCACTGAGATTTAATAAAATTAATCCAATACATGCGCTTTCTATTACTGTATTACTTGTTCTTCTAGTGTTCTCATTACTTTTTGGTAGTGGGTAACAAGATTTTCGGACCAACCGGTAGTTTAATAAAATCAGCTGTTGGCCTTTTGGCTAAAACACAACACTTACACGAATTTATCTGTCTTCAAAATTCACAGGTGCATATCAAGTTAAATAAACTTCATAACACTACCATCTGCACTGAGATAAAAGTTTTCTTAAGGTAAAACAAGTTTCTTTCATGAAGTTTAGCCGTGCAGAAGGTCACAATTATTGATTACCCAGTGCGGATAAAAACATTATTTAATAGTAATAGTCAAATGGATTGGTTTTGTTGAGGAGTCGTTGATTTAAAATACATTTGCACCAATAATAAATGCATTTAACTGCCACTGATATACCGTAAGTTTTATCAGAGTGGAAAGTGGAACCAGCGGTGGGAAGCTGGTTTCGAATTCTGACAGATTTCATTTTGCATTCACACATTTGAGGGTCTAGAAAAATGTCTTACAGGTGAAAAAGACACATGAAGCAGCAGTAAGGGTAGTTCGATTTTTAAACGAGACTCTTGGGCAGGTTTAGATAGTTGGGGTATGATATAAAATCACAGACAAAATATTTTAAGTTAATGTTTCGATTCCATTAATTAATATCTCATAGATCATTCCATGCTAAGAAATAAAGTGTCTGTAAATCTTTTTAAAACTTAAATTTAATATTTCTTTAAAATACTGGAAAAGATAAACATAATATCGTGCACAAGAATTGTTTAAGAAATAAATTTATCTTTGAAATAAATTATTACGTGTAGTTAAAACTGGCAATATCGATGTATTCAAATCGCAGGTTCTGTTAAGATCAATAATTTTTTTTTTCAGTTTTTTTTCTTTCCGAATAAATTTTTTTTTCAAAATGAATTCAGTAAAATCTTTCATAAATCATAAAAATGACGTAAGTTATTTTAAGTGATATTTTTATTTAGGAGAAAAACTAAAAGATAAAAAACATTGGTTTTCACTTGTTATTTTTATTAAACCAGACTTAAGTTACATAAAAGTACATTTTGATTTCATTTACATAGGAAACTTTTAAGAAATGTAATGTAAAAAAAATATATTAATATTTTTTGTATTTAAATATAAATTAACAGTGTAGTTTCATTTATTATTATTTCCTAGAGAAATATTTTCCAAACCTTTTATAAAATGTCTGAAGAAAAGCGGAATATAGGGGAGATGTTTCCTCTAATCTTGGAGTATCTCTTGCTGATACCTTTCTTTTGGATTTACAGGCTGTGGGTTTTTTAAACTCAGGATTTGATTTTAAAAACATTATAATGAATAAGACAAAACAGATAAAGAAAAGAAATGACACAAAAAGTTTATCTGTCTAGGAAATGATGGCAAAATTAATAAAGAAATTTCTAGTATAAAAAGTTATAGGGGAAAGTGGTGATATTAAACTAGAAAAAATAAAGAGTCTCAGAACATCATTTAACATTTACTCAAGAGACATGAACTGAGGTTGGAAAATAGCTGACTTTTAGAGTAGTTTTTAAGCCAATCACCCCAAGCAAGAGGAGAGTGCCACTAGCACGCAAGCAGTGACAGAGAATGAGTAAGAGTAAAGAGAAGTGTTTGGGAAAAGGATAAAGAGAAGAACAGGTCAACAGTATCAGAAGATGTCGATTGACATTACATTTGAATATTTGAAGATTATAGGTATCAGAGAGGCAAGTGATAGGAAGGGAGTTCCACTGACGTGATGTGTGAGATAAGTAGCTGCTGGAGTAGAGATGACTACGTTTAGCCGTTTCAACAGTGAAAGAGTGAACCAAGATAGCAAACTTGTAGCACGCTTAAATTCATGCAGTTTGGGAACCAGTGAAAGTAGGTCGTCGGAGCAATAGCCATGAAAATACTTGTAAAAAAGACACAGGGAAGCTACAGCACTTCTGTGAGAAAGAGAATGTAGACGGGATGCCAGATCAGGACCAACTAAATTGCATATCTATCTCTGGATTTTGTCGAGGACCTCAAAATGAACAGCGGAAGCACCAGACCATATATGGCAGCTGTATTCCAAGCAAGGCTGAATGGTTGATTTGTAGATTTGAAGGATAGACTCAGACGATTAAAAGAGAACCAACTTTCCTTGCGGTAGATGATGTTATAGATTGAATGTAGTTATTCCACTTCAGGTCAGTGGAGACCAAACACTCGTAGAGGGGCTCTTTCGTGAAGTTGGGAATTGGCCATCCTGATGGGAGGCATGGAGGTTCTCTATAGTAGGTAAATGAGAGCAGTTTCGTTTTGAAGGCATTAAAGTTTACAAGCCATTTCCTGTCCCAGTAAACAATAGATTGGAGTTCTTTTTCGAGAACAACGGCCAGGTTAGTTTTGTCGGCGATGCCGGATCTACTACTGAGGGAGGAGTAAATAGTAGTGTCGTCTGCGTAGATGACAACTTCGGAATTGATGACATTAAGAAATAATTAAGGAAGATCAGAAACAGTGTAGTTCCAGGATAGAGCCTTGGGGAACGTCAGCGTTCATATGAAAGGAACTGAAGGAGAAACCGTTTAGGATGACCTTCATTTCACGATTTGGCAGGTATGATTTTATAAAGTTAAATAATAGCCATGTAATGCCGTATCCCTGAAGCTTACGAGAAGGTCAGTGTGCCAAACCCTATGTAACGTTTTAGAGATATCTAGAGCTACGGCTCGAGCTTCTCCGTTATTGTCAGTTGCTTGGTATATAAATTCAGTTTTGGTCGTGTGCACTTGAACGGTAAACCGGGGAAAGCGGAAACCATATTGCTTGTCTGAGAGTAGATAATGGGATGTAAGGTGCTTAAGCAATTTAGCGCTAATTTAAGCCTCGAAGACTTTGCTGAAGATTGACAGGAGACTGATTGGACGGTAGTTAAGATGGGTCAAAAGGATCACCAGAGTTCTTAAAGACAGGGAAAACCGATAAGGACTTCCAACAGGCTGGAACGCAAGAGTTAGTGAAGCAATAGTTATATAGTTTGGCATGAGTTCAGGAGTCCATTTAGTCACGGTTTTAGCTGATATATCGTCCCTGTGGGGGGGGGTTAATTTAGAGATGATGTTCAATGCCATCGATGGGGTTATGTTTATCTCACTCAACAGAGCCTTAGTTCTATGGGGACAGCCTTATCCCCTGAAGAAGTCAGAACCTCAAATTGTTTGAACAGAGGAGGTATTGTGGATTTGATGTCGTTCAGTCGGATCTCGCACAGCCGCTAATAATCTCAGGAACCAAATTTGTGAGATGCAATACGTTGTTTCATTTTTCCAGCAAATAGTAGCTTGCTTCATTGACGACATCCTTGCTCTCCTTACGGGCAGAAACAGAAACGTCCATTGCAATCAGACATGTTGCTTCGGTACAGATGGAAGAAGTAATTCCTATAGGAAACAACAGCTGAGCAAGCAGCTGAAAACCAAGTAGATGAGTGCGATTTAATATTATATTTTCTTACATGGATGAAAGACTCGATTACAGCTTTTATCCAGAAGAAGACCTCAGGCGCATATTTTTGAACGAAGTGATTAAAAAACACATTCCAGAGGACACCGCAAAGGATATCACGGAACGAGTGACAGTCTACGTGTTGATAACAGAAAGATATTCTGTTAGTAGAAGGTTTTGGCTGGGAGAGGAGTAGAAGGAGATGTTAGAGTCTACGACATGATCAAGTTGCCAAGATGGCAGAGCTGCGATATACGACAGATGTCGGGGATAAAAGTAAAAGAGAAATCAAGAAGGGAAGCTTTATCGTCAGCGTTACTGGGGAAACGCGTAAAAAATCAACCACATGTGTGAAGGATTGAGTGGTTGAAAAGTTAAGGGTTTGTATGCCAGCGAGTTCAGTTACAGAGTGTTTAAACCACATGGTATAATGGGCGTTAATATCACCGAACACGAATATATGTGCAAACGGATGTAAAGAGACAGCATTGACTATATTGTCGGAAATGCTATCGAGTACCCTACAGTCTTCAGACAAAGGGAAACGGTAGAAAAAGAAGAGATAGTTAACAGAATTGAGGAGATAGACAGAGACACATATATAGATGATCTGGAGATTCAAGAGAGAGTTCCCTAGCCGGTGGGAGATTGTCCCGGGCATAAACTTCCAGGCCATGTATGTAGATTTTAGAGTTCTTTCTAAGGAGAGGGAGGTAACTGTGAATTGAGAACTCAGAAGAGGGGATTTACGAGTTAAGGGTTGGTCTCACAGAGAGCTAGTATATCAGGAGACTTTTCAACGAGGAACGATTCGACGCTGCAGAAGTTGGATCGAATGCCACGAATGTTGAAATAGTAAATATTAAAGTGCTTAGACGATATTTTAGTGCTAGTTTGGGTTTATTTTTATGATGATTTATGGCCATGTTGAGTCATCTTGATGGTGAAAAGGCTTAAAGTAATAGTAACAGAATGTCGTCGTATGTAACATGGACAGAAAGGAGCTAGCGCAGACTAATGTGACCTCAGGGTTGCCCACCGGAGGTAAGTGCAGGGACACACTTCCATGCGCGACATGGCACTACAAGCACCCCGATATTATGCAACTGTTGATCAGAGCAGTTGCTCAAGAAGCTACGCAAGAGTTAGGGTTCCGAAACTACCAGTTGCGAACAGCAATCAGAGAACTGTCAACCCGGTATGAGGAGACTTTGCCACAGACCGCACACATCACAAGAGATTCACGACAGTACTATTACGGAGATCAGAGAAAAGGAAAAGATCCGGAAACACCTACCTAAACAGGAAACAAAGGATGAGTCTCTGTAATTATTCAAGAGAAAGGGGGAGGTATATTGACCAGGCGATAGACAAGCTTATCAACTCCTATTACACGTACACAAAAAAATCAAACAAACAAAAAGACAAACAAAAAGACAAATAAGCAGCATACAAGAAGTTCATGAAAAATATAGTTTCAACTTAGTTTAAGTGCCTACATGCACTTCTTGTTGAATATGAACACCACGTCCGTGAGTCTGCAATTCCCATGCCGTCCATTTGCATGAGTTAGCAGAAAGATAAAAAATTTCAAAGAACAAATATTCAAAGTTTTTAAGGAGGAGGAGGACTAAATTCGCTTCCATAAAAAAAAAAAAATTAAAATTATAGAAAGAAAAAAATGGACGTAAGAAAAAGCATTTCATAACAAAAAATTTTAAAAAAAGAGAACAGTAAATAAGACTAGTGGTGAAATTCAAAGACAGACATACAATGAAAACGGGCAACCACATTTTTTTCAAACGAGGTCAATGGAACCAAGGAATAATTTTTTTAATTACGTCCGTTCTTCTGGACAACAAATTTACAAATACTGGATGTAAGTCAGGCTTTGTAACTGCTCTGAAGAAGAAGCACCATTGAAAATTACATACAATTGGCTGTTCATTACTTCAACATGATCTGCCATTCAGAACTGTTTTTAAAATATGTTGATGATACAACAAGAAGCCCGACTGCTTTTAGAGGCCCACTAGGTAAATTTTGTGAAAGGGACTATCATAATTTGTTACTAGTAGTATTTATGAAAAATCCGTGGTCCTATTTATAAGTATGGTTAGAATTAATCAGTCTATTCCAAAATGAACTTTGTGAACTTGCAACCATTGAATAATTTTCAGAATATGAAATTCAAGCATCTTTAATAAATACCAGAAAATTAGAATTGCCTGACTTTCCTTCACATTCTCAGTGTTGAAAAAGTAGCGAAATTAACATCTGAAGCTTCTAATGTTGTTTACGATTTTGAAGCAAGAGAGACAAGTTCTTGAAAAAACCTTATCTCGTCAACAAAGACCTTCTTTTGTTTCGAAAGGCTCTTATATTGAAAATTTCGATGATATGATTATAGATATATTTGGATTGATTCTTCATGTAATATAAAATATATTTACTAAAAAAGCAAAGATTTTTGATTTACTGCTGAAATAATATTTTTCAATCAAATATAGCCAAAATGAATGGCTTTTTAAATGTATATTCAATGGCGATTTTGATTGCATTTTCTCAAGAGGAGTTTAAAGCTAGAAATCTAACATTTGGTCTGACTTTTTATCTCATTAAGTCCCAACTATCTAAACCTGTTCAAATTTGATTTTGTAAAAAAAACTGGATACAATCGATCTACCCTATTCTACAGGTAGTAATGGATAGCGGTTGGGATTGTGAAATCGGAGAGCCGATTTCGAATTCCATTCGAATCCATTACATTCACTTACGTGCTAATACCCTTGAGAAAGGTATGGATCCTCTTCTCCCCTCAGCTATGGGTAAATAGCAAGACAGACCGGGTTCTATAGCCTTGGATGGCAACTGGTCTACCGCAGAAGGAAATGGCAACCTACTGCGGGAAAAATCTGCCTCGTCAGTCATGTATCAAAAGATACATGATCACCTAAGCGTGTATCATGCATGGCACAAACTGACTGATCATATTCTACAGCAATATGCAGTGGATACCATGGAGAGAATATATTGGCAGCGACAAAGTTTTAGAGAAAATGGAAACTTATATTTAATATCAGAAAGAGACCATTGAAATGTCCATGACACATAATGAGGAAAGAAGTCTTGGAAAATCTGATACTCACAGGACAGGTTAAAAACAAGAGGCACAGAAGAAACCAAGTTTGAGTAAATGTATGGCGCAGCAAGATTTAGGAGAGATAAAAAAAGAAAAAATTTAAGAGCTACGAACGACAGAAAATTATAAAGAGCCACTATCGTTACGTCCTGAAGGGACACGGCACACAGAAAAATAAAATATTTTCTCGCGCCGTTTGCCGTCACGCTAACAAAATTATAAGAAAACTGAGGACACCAGAAAAAAACATTAAGAAATATTTACATATTATGCTAATAAAGAAGAGGGCTTTAAATAAAACTACTTGTAACTAGATTTTAAGAAGACTGATTTGAAATTATAATTGAGCAACGTTGCAAGTAAATGTCGAACTACTATTCTCTCATTATGGAAAGCCATCTTTTAAGCAGACACCCTATGATATGAGAATCCACGTTCGATCAGTACTTAGAGATTACATTTCCATTGTGACGCCATTAATATCAATTTTTGTAAAAAAAAAAACATAATTTCTATTCAGACTCGTATACCATGGACCGAAAATGTGATTAAGGATGAGGTTTTGGAGAAAATAGAAGCAAAAAGAAACTCATACTAAATATCTGAAAGAGGCAGTTAAAAATTTCTGGGGCTGGCAATGAAGAAGGAGTGCTTGGAAAATCTGATACCCACAGGAAAGACGGGTAGAGGAAATAAGCGTAAAACATATGTGATGTGCTTGAGTAATATGCGAGGTTTGGGAGAAATAAAAAAAAAAAACAGACAAAATATATGAAGAGTTACAAGGGACAGAAAGATGTGGAGGGTCATGATCGCTTAAGTTCTGAAGAGACACGGCACATGAAAGAAGATGTATCCACTAAAATAAAATATAATTATTGTAATAAAGGAAAATGCCGGGTTAAAGTTCACTAAGTGCTTAAATTAATTTGTTTACGTCTCGGTTACGAAATAATATTTACCAGCCGAAAACCGATCTTGCAAACATTTGTAGAAATAAATTGATTTATAAGCAAGGGTGTGCAAATGAAAAGATTTGAGACTGGCAACTTCTTCCATTTCACTGAAACAGAACTTAAACATTTCTATTTCCACTTCTTTCTTTCTTTTCTCGCTGAAATCAAGTAGCGTCTCTGATATGCCAATTCCATAATAACTAGATATGAGCAGACTGAGATAGATAGATGCATATGGTACACACACACACACACACACACATATATATATATATATATATATATATATATATATATATATATATATATATATATATATATAATAATAACATCTTTGAGACTGAAACTGTGCTCTAAATATTAAGTGTAATATTGAAATTAAACTTTAGGACTTGAGTAAAGATTCGAAACATAGTAATTTCTGCGTCGCGATGAACTCATATTTTAAAAAAAAATTATTATTTAAGTTCTATTTCTGTATCGAGCACTGTTTTTTTAAATGAAAACATAAATACTAAAGAACTTTAGAATTAATGCAACAGTTCTTTCCTAATATATAAATATACATACAAACATACACACACGCACACACACACACACACACACACACATATATATATATATATATATATATATATATATATATATATATATATATATATATGTATGTAAGCAAATATATGGATCTGACTATATGGCTTCTGTTAATGGCGCGTTGCTTTTCAACGTTATTTGAAGATTTAGCGTAGAGTAAATGTTTATCTATCTATCTATCTATCTAAATCTGCATATATATCACTAACTAAGTCATCTCATATCTATCTATCTGCATATATATATATATATATATATATATATATATATATATATATATATATATTCATTAATTAATCACACAAAAACAAAAGCAAAGGTTAATGATTTAATTGGCGAGAAATCCATCATCGCAAACAATTCAAATAATATACAAAAACCTCCGAATCCGTTATGAATGAATTGATCCTTGTTTCCATAAATTTCTGCCGTATTAGTTCTTATTTTTACTACAAGCTTTCGTCTGTTCTTACAGACATCTTCAGGTATAGAATAGATGTTGTTTTTTTTTTTCTCTTAGTAATAAGAGGACAACGAAAATATATGTATTGTTGTATCCGAAAATGCTATTGAAAATGAGTTATTGTTTTTGGAGCGCGCCAGTAGCAACGCTGAGTTTGATTTTAAATTTTTAAAGGTTGTGCGTTCATATAAATATGGTGATGAACGAATTTTTTACTGGTAAATTTTCTGTCAAAGTGGCATGAACTATATTGTTCAATAATTACAGTAATGTCGCACTTATTATCCAAAAGTCGCACTTGGATCAGTTATTTAAATTACGATAAACGGGCAATCAATTTACAAATTCATGAATTATTCACACAAAAACAAAAGCATTTCAATTATCTGTTTGGATTGGTATTGTTTTATGTCCATCGTCTTTTTCATGTTGAATTGTATATGGTCTATGTTAATTATGTTTTATGAATATGTCCTGAAGATGGTCTATTAGACCGAAACCTCCGACGTGGACATTAAACATTAAAACAGCATAATCGCATATTAGGATTTTTGTTTGTTTTTTCAGTATATTTTTCTTCATATATATATATACGCCAGAGTAAACAAACAGTAAACTAATAAATCCGTTGGTATATATTATAAAGGACGTAGGCGATCATGGCTCTCCACTTCACCCTATAGCGTGTAGTTCTCAAGACCAGATCACAGAAATAATAAATGAAATCTACAATAATGGGGATATACCGATGATCTCGGCAGATCTATTTTCATAGCACTGCCTAAGTAACCAGGTGCAAACGAATGTGAACTCTACTGAACTATCAGAATAAAATCCAGTATCAACTCATATGCTTATTTCGACAGACGAAATTATAATTCATCAGTCTTATTCAACCCCATTATAGACTGAGTTCGTGCCGGAAACAGAAATTTAACTGTGAAAGCTAAAAAATTAGCTTTCACAGTTAAAACTAAAACGTCGTAAAACTAAAACAGAATGTATCTATTTCAATGTTGTCAGTTAGACGAGAGACATTAGAGAGACATATATTCAGGGGAGGATGTAAGGTGACATTTAAAAAATAAGATATAATTAAATAAGTTATATTTAAAAGTAAGTCATATTTAAATAATTTATATTTAAAAATAAGTTACATTTAATAAAAATAAATCGGTTATATTTAAAAATAAAAATATAAAGAAATAAAATAAAAAGTTATATTTAATAAGTTGTCTAAAAACAAGGTGATTTTCGATTTTATTATGCATTAATATATATATATATATATATAGATAGATAGATAGATAGATAGATAGATTGTTGTAAGTAGATTGAAATAGAAGCAGATCAGAGAACAAGTAGAATTATAATAGAGATAAATGCAATTAACATTAGTTTAATAGCTACATGTCTTTCTTTGTACTGTAATTGTCCGTCAGCGAGTGACATACAGGATTATATTCCGATATATGGAGAAGTAATCGGAGACAAATATAGTAAATCTAATATAACCTAACGCAAGTGCAGTTATATGGCCACAGGGCTTTTAGCGAAAGAGTGAGTTTAATCATACGAGATCATAAGAAAAACGAATAAATGTTTGCAATTTAAAGTACTGCGTTTTGGTTCAGTCGAGATTATTAACATTATCATTATTATCGTATTATTATTTTACTTATGTTGCATCTTTACACTTACTAGAGATTTATGCTTTCCTAATCCGTCCATTAAAATAATTTTGCTTTGGACAGTTACTTATTATTTTCCGTTCTTGTCTTTAATCCTTTTGATCGTCTCAAAAGTCAGCGACATGATTCTGTTGGCGTCGGTAGGAAAGGTTTCGGATATCTAAGTATTAACGATGCAACAATTTTGATTTACTTTCATATATCTTATATGGGTTCTATTAATGGCGCGTTGCTTTTCAACGTTATTTGTAGATTTAGCGTAGAGTAAATGTTTATCTGTATATCTAAATCTGCATATATAGCACTACCTAAGTCATCTCATATCTATCTATCTATGCATATATATATATATATATATATATATATATATATATATATATATATATATATATGTGTGTATATATATATATATATATATATATATATATATATATATATATATATATATATTATATATATATATATATATATATATATATATATATATATATATATATATATGTAAGCAAACATATGGATATAGATCCGACAGTATGAAAAAATATACTGAAAAAAAACAAACAAAAAATCCTAATGTGCGATTATTATGTTTTTTCTTCATATATATATATATATATATATATATATATATATATGTTTATATCTATCTGTTTCTCTCAAACTGCTCATCTCTCTCTCTCTCTCTTTCTCTCTATCCCAATATGGGTATATATCCTATCCCACTTGCTTTACTCATATTTCTCTATCTGCTGATATATGTCAATATCTATTCATCTGACTGCTAATATCTATGAATTATATATATATATATATATATATATATATATATATATATATATATATATATATATATATAGAGAGAGAGAGAGAGAGAGAGAGAGAGAGCGAACTCAATTTTGACGTTTACAGAAAGGCTTCAAACAAAAAATGATCTGATCAGTTTGTACTCAAACCACTCTTCAAAAATTAAATCTGTAATTATTAGAAATATATATATATATACACACATACATATATTTATTATATATATATATATATATATATATATATATATATATATATATATATATACACACACATACATATATTTATATATATATATATATATATTTATATATATATATATATAGTGTGTGTGTGTGTTTGATTGTGCCTGTGTGTGTGTATCCAAGCAACTCGTCTGTTCCCCCTGGTCCGATTTCAATGATTCATAGCTCATTCAAAAGCACTAGAAAAGTTAAGCAATTTTCGTTAGGTCAGATTCAGGGCTGCAAGATTATGCGAGGTTAAAATATATATTTTAATATATTATACTAGCTATTATCGTTGCTTTCATGGTTTATGTAGAATAACTCTTGATTTCCTTTTGTATCTCTAATAGCAATGCACGTATTATTATAAACTAGCTTAAAAACTGCCGTATTTAAGTTAGCTCATGTGGAGGAGTCTTGGTTTGGCCATCATTACATAGAAATGGAAGATTAGATGCGATAGGCATCGATAAACTACAGAAGACCTCAAAATTGATCTATACATATATACATAACGAAATATATAAATATTAGGTTGGTGCAAAAATAATGACGTAATAATGTCGTTTTTGGCGTTACGTCAAAAAACGACATTATTACGTCATTATTTTTGCACCAACCTAATACATATACATATGAATTCACGGTCAATTTTAGATATAGCTCACACTTTAACTTACAAAATGGGTAGTAATATTTTTCAACGAAAATGCAATGATATTGTAGGTTTAGATTCTTATTACTCATATGATTTGCTAGTCTTTCTATGTGTTTTTATTCATATACATATATGTTTGTGTTTTATATATATATATTTATGTATATATATATATATATATATATATATATATATATGTGTGTGTGTGTGTGTGTGTGTGTTTGTATTTGTTTGTATATATATTTATATATTATATATTTGTGTATACATGTGTATATGTATGGCTAAAATGTATGCGCTTGTTGATATATATGCATATATATGTGTGTGTATATATATATGTATATCTTAGCATTTTTAAATGGTTTAATGGCGCTAACTCTAATCTACATATGTTTGACAGCGATTAAATTTAGAATAGCTTGTTGACTTGATATTTAACACTTGTGATTCGTAATTTATTAATTTTGAATGTGCTCTGAATTCTAATTGTAACTATGTGTTTTAGTAAGTAGGTATGTTTCAACTTCTGCTTATATGTTCATATACACTTAGGTACTTGAATTTGCGCATGTGTTGGTTTATTTGTGTGTTATTATATGAGAGAGTGCAGGTTGATATCTTTGCATTTATATCTGTGTGTACGTGTATATATGTTTATACGTATGCGTTTATATATATATATATATATATATATATATATATATATATATATATATAGCCCTGGTCAAAATCTTAAGATTAGATACTAAAGGCCAAAAAATATAAAATATTGTTACTTTTATCAAAATATATTTGCGAAATATTTACATTTAATTAGAAAATGTAGTTTATCAACAAACAAGTGAAAATGTTAAACTTTTAATTGATTAATTTAAACAAACATTGAAAAAATGATTTTTGGGTTGGACATAAAGATAAGACCATGTGTGAAAAAGACAAATTACTGGACAAAAAATTTAGAACTAGTCAAATAGCTTGAGGCGTGTACGCATGTACGTAGCTCATTTCCAGTGTTAAATTTCAGATTTTACAATGGCTAATTGTAAAATTTTAACAAATTTCGAACAGGGCATGATTGTTGAACTTCAAAGAGGTGGAATTTCGCAACGAGCCATTGGAAATGAAAATGGCTGTAGCAGAAATGTCTTTGCTAACTTTAACTTTTAGCTTTTAACTAAATTAAAAATCCAGATGCATATGCTTCTAAAATATCAATGGTTGCCTCAGTAAAATGTCACCATCTCTAGACAGACGAGAGGTTAAGAGAGACAACAAATCCGATAAAAGCAAATGCAGATGCTGAATGCAGCTTTCTAAAAATTCAACAGCATTTAAATAAGAAAAGGTTTAAGAACTGGAAAGGGCTGCAGAGACCTCGCCTTCTTCTTCACCATAAAACCTGCCGTTTACAATTTGCTTCAGATTATTAAAGTTGGGATGTGGATAATTGGAAGAAAGTGTTGTTTTCAGACGAGAAAAAATTTAATCTTGATGGCCCAGGCGGTTTTCAGCTTTACTGGCATGCAAAAGATGTCACAAAAGAAATTTTCTCAACACAACAGAGTGGAAGTGGATCAATTATGATCTGGGGTTCATTATCGTACAATGGAACTCTTGAGTTACAGGAGATAAAAGGTCGTAAAACATCTGCTAATTACAGTTACATGTTAAGAAAGACATCGCTAATTACTGAAGGCCCTCATCTATGTGAAGAAAACTGGATTTTCCAGAAGGACAATTCTGCAATCCACAACGCTCTCCATATCGAAAATGTTTGGGGGTGGATGGCAGAGGATGTTTATAAACATGGATCGCAATTTGAAATTGTGAATGCTCTTCGTGCTGGAAGCACCTACATGCAGAAGTTATTAATGAGTATGCCAAAGCGAATTTTCGAAGTAATTCGCAAAAATGAAGGCTATACTGAGAATCAAATTGACGTTGCGGTTTATTTGTTCTGTAGCTATGATCATTTGTGAAGATAAAATCATATGAAGTGGGGAAAATATAGGACAACGAATCAGACATATGGGAGGAAATTAAAACCACCTTAGCGAAAACGGAACAAATTGATATAACAAATTTAATAAAATCCATGAATAACAGATTACTGGCAGCTATTGAGAAAAGGGGTCATTATATCGAGTAAAGGCTTCAAAGTTTTATCATAGATGTTTGTTACTAGTTCTGTTATAGCTGTTGATCTATCGCTGATGATTCCATTACCTTGTTATTGAAGCAAAAAGTAATCTTCTGATTTTACATAATAACTTCATACTGCAGTTGTTATAATAAATAAATTAACTTTAATAAAACATGTTGAAACTACCTTAACATTTAACACAATCTGTATTGTATTCATTTCAAATTTGACAAATCCATAAAAAGGAACATATTGGGTTTTAAAATTAAATACACATAAACTAGGGTTGAATAGGGACTTGGGTGTTTTAAATCTTTATAAATATTTCAATAGTTAAGCAATTTTTTTTAGATATAGTTAAAAAAAAAATTTTTTTAAACAACATTAAAAATATTTATGACAGTTAGATTTAAGTTAGGAATATCCGAACAGTGACGTTCCATATCACGTGACGTCCGCGTCTCGCGAAGGACGCTACTTGCTAACAAACTGTAATTTTAATTTATTTGTAACAAACAGTTATTTCCGATGAAAGATTGAGGACAATTTGAAATATCAAATATATATATAAATAAATAAATACTTTCATAAAATAAAACATTATTATTTTTTAATTTTAAACTTTATATATATATATATATATATATATATATATATATATATATATATATATATATATATATATCTATCTATCTATATCTATCCAATCTGCTGGTATCTATCTATCTATCTATGTATCTCTCCCTCTCTCTCTCTCTATATATATATATATATATATATATATATATATATATATAAAAGAAATATGTTGTAGTGGTTCCAACGAGAGAAAAGTATGTATATTAAAAAGAAGAGAGGTGCCGCAAACGTTTTTGGTTGTAATACACGCACGATAACTACTCGCTGGACAAACCTTAATTGTTTTATGACCCTTCGCGCAGAACTCTTCATTGACAATTCTAGAAAGAAAATTCGGATTACCAACACACAAACAGAGAATGTCTCATATCGAGAATATTTCACATTGAACATGAAGAAAAATTAATTATTTTTAATAATATGTAGAAATCTCCACTTTTACCTGAAGACGGTCGCGAAACCAGAAACACGTGTCGTAAAATTATGTAAAACAAAACATAATATTTTTTCTAAATAAATCCATATTACAACCAAAAACGTTTGCGGCACCTCTCTTCTTTTTTATATATATATATATATATATATATATATATATATATATATAAAATTTCGTAGATATATTGGAATAATTATTTCCATGTCTTTCTCATCCGATTCATAATTTGATAGATTTTATAGGTATAAAAAAGTAGCACCGACTCCCACAAACTTCCGGCAATTTTCGGGCGGGTTCTGTCTTTTCTTCTTCATCCTCTTTTATTTGAATGTTGCCTTCTCGTTAGTTGGGAGGGAAGTATACAAAGAAAAAAGTTAGAGAGAGAGAGAGAGAGAGAGAGAGAGGGAGAGAGAGAGAATGGGAAGAGAAAAAGAGAAAAGTGTTTTAAATAAAAGCATTTTTTTAATTTTAACATTGAATATTTTTTGTGTTTATAGATTTTATTATAATTAATATAATATATTGCTTACAATCTTGCTATATTTACCTGTCATGCACGTGTACGAATATTCACTGCGCAAAACTTTCCACGATATTAGGGAACTCTGAGAAGAGTCTTTGAAATTTACTTGTTCTTTTATTGAATGTGTATTCTCTGAATTCTAGTTCGTCATTTATAAGCCTCAAAAATGCGACAAGTTGATAAACTGGTTTCACATGAACGTACGAGGATTTAACATGGTTCATATTTTCTATATATATTTGTCTTCTCCACTGGAAAAAAATAATTTTGTAAGAAGATAATCATTGGTGATTGAAAATAGATTTATAATGAGAATTGAAAAAGGAAGGAACAGCTTGCAAAATTCTAGATGGCCTTCAGCATCAAAATCTAAACTCAATCTTCTTAGGAAATGGTCCTTTTCAGTGTCTGGAATAAATCAAAAAGAATTCATAATTACAAATTTACATTTTTAAATTCTCATTCTCTACCCTATGTTTTTAAATCTTTCTCGATCTTTTTTTGTTTGTCGTTCGTGTGTAGCTCGATACAAATAGTTCTGGTTAATTGAATATGTCACTACGTTTACTTGCAGAAAACGTACGGGTGGATGTTGTAATTGATTCAACATAATCCTTCCACTTCATGTTGGAGCTTACGGCCTTATCACGTTGAAACAACGGTTCCCACAGGATCACCGAAGTGAGTCTGTTCCATATCAAGTTAAGTAACTGTTTGGGAATACCAGGTGCCGTAAGTTTGGATGTTTTTTGCTTTTTTTTTTTTTTCAAGGCAATTCACCCCAAACAAGAAATGAGTGCCACTAGGACGCAAGGGGTTGCAGAGGATTAAGAACAAGAGTAAAGAGGCGTGTTTGAGGAAAGGATACAGAGAAGGACGGGGAACAAGCACAGAGTGTCAGATGTCGATTGACATTACACTACTTGAATATTTGAAGATTATAGTCATCGAGGAAGCAAGTAAGGGGAAGGGAGTTCCACAGACGGGAAGTGCGGGAGAAGAAGCTGTTTGAGAAGAAGAGACGGTTTCATTTAAACGTTTTGACAGCGAAAGGATGGGACCGAGATGCCAGCCTTTTAGATCGTTTAAATCCATATAGTCCGGGAACAGGCGAAAATAGCTCGTCGGAACATTTGCCGTAAAAATATTTGTAGAAGAGTCAGAGGGAGGCCACGGGACGTCTGTGGGATAGCAATAGATTAGACGCCAGATCAGGACTTATCATCTTTCATATTCTAGTACAATAAATAATGGCTCAGGATTGTTAATCAGAGAGCCGTGTTCAATTCCCGACGTGTTCGTTATATTGAATTAGTCGCAAATACGCTTGGTAAAGGTATGAATCCACCTCCTTCACAGTTATGGGTTAATTGGAGGAAAACATGAAACAAAGACGATACAGTGAGTTATTCTCTTAGAGGTTAGCATCAGCCATTCTTATAGGTAGCAAAAAAATTATGAGATGATTAATAGTGAGCAATTTCGTTTTAAAATTAACATACCACTTCTTGGGTTAGTTAGTAAAATTTTTATCATTGAACCAGTATTCTCTAAAGACAAATCTTATAATCGAAAATATTTTCTGGCCTTAAATAACCTACAAATCTGTCGATAAGCCGTAGAAGATTAAACAATCAATAATAAATCTATATGTTAATGGAAAACATGAAACAAAGAAAATGCAGTGAGTTTTTTTTTTCCAGGTGGTTCGTATCAGCCATTCTGATGTGGCAAAAAAGTTTAACATAATTCATAGAGGGTCGTTTTCTTTTAGAGGCGTTAAAATTAACACACCTCTTCTTGGTCCAATTCACAAAATATTACTAAAGAATTTGGTTTCTTTGAGAAAAAATAATTTTTAATTTCTTCTGCGTGATTTACTTCCGTAATCATTTGAAAAGATTTGCTTAAAACTGTGCAGATTAGCACGAGGTTTAAATTTAAAATATGACGCTGTTCTGATTAAGAAAACAGAACAATCAAGCATAAAATAGCCTATCACGGCGATACAATATTAAAGATATAATTACTGAAACTGTTACGTAAATATTTGCTAAATCTTATTTTTTGTTTCCCTTGAGTTTTTACTTAAATGTATCACGTGAAATTAAGCATAAAATTAGTGTTTGAAGATGTTTAAGAATATGCCAATCAGAATAAAAATCAAAACAGTAATTTTCAACTACATCGAACAATTTATGAGGAATATCATTAAAATTAATAAAAAGTGAAACTTTAGAAACCAGACATAAAATCATAGATATACCTTTTACTCTTTTCCGCAAAAAGCCGCTAGAATAATATTTTCGTAGCTTACATTAATTTGGCACAAAAATGCAGAAGATTGAAGTAGTGATCAGTGGTCATGGAACTATCTTGATAATGGTTATCTCATAACATGCGCTATTTAAGTTATTTATTAAGCTTCAATTTGCCACGTAAAAGGTTAAGAGCAATATACTGAGTTCACTACACTTACTCGTCCTGCATAGAAGGTTTCTATTGTAAGTATTTTGTCGTGATTATTTATTTTCTAGACTAAATTAATTCAGTCTTTCACAAGATCATACTAGGGTCGGTACCGCCAAAGTGTCGCTAAAATATAAACATAAATGATGAAAAAATGCTCTAAATTTAATAAAGAAGTTTTATCGTTAAAATCTTTCTTATAATTAAGAGGAAAGGCAAAAGGATTTTCTGATTATTAAATTTAATTTACTGATCCTTTACAAAATGTTCCATTTTTGGTTATTTTCTTTGTGGGTCAAAAATGAGAATAGGGAATTCTAGCGTTTTTCTTGCAAAACATATTGATTGGAGATTCTTGCAAAAATCAAACAAACGTCGGATTTTAAGGAAACTTTCAGGAATTATTCACAAATAAATGATATTATTTCAGACTTGCTTCTTTTTAGAAAATTTTTATAAAAAACATTTTTAGATCTGTTACCCCCCCACACACGCACACAACTTATTTCAATTGATAAAATTTCGAGACATTCATTTTTATATTAGTTATACACAGAACTCTTTAGTGAACAGGATCCCAAGTTACAAAACATCTTCTCAGAATCCTAAAATAAAAAAATACAATATGACTAAGCTATTATTTAAATAGAAAATTTTTTAATGGTTTTTATAAAAAGATATATTATGGACACTATTGTCTTAAGAAAACAAACTTTTCGATGAATAATAACTTTTTATAAGAATTGTTTTCATTTTTTTTTTATTTGAATTAGTATAATCTATAAAGTTTTAAAATCTTGTATAAATTTGTAAGAGTTAGGTGATATAGCAAAAGCTATAATAACTAGTAGTATAACCCGTCCTCGACCGGGTCTTTCATTATTGGGAATTTTTGCCGTTCAGTCCGAGCAGTTTATGCGTAAGTTTAAAGTCAACCTACCTGAAATTCAATATTAGTAACATTTTAACAATTTGAATGGGGGGAAGGTCCCTGAAAAGGGAACTGTATAATAATATTATTGTAATGATTTAAACTATTTATTTTTGTTAAAGATTTTTATGAAAAATATATATCCAAGAACTGATAGTAAATAGTAAAACGTTGCTGAGAGTTATAATGGACAGGAAGTAGTGGAGAGCCATTGTCGCTAACAATTTGGACTCAAAACTGGCACTGGAGAATTATCTATGGAACAAAAAAAAAAATCATCAAAATCGGATGAAAACTGTGGAAATGCATAAACAACATCCAATCACGCACACACACAGAGACATATTAACACACACATTTTGAGAATTATAGATATACATTAATGGAAAAGCTTACGATAATTCATCGACGCCCAATATTTGAAAAAGAATTTTTATTCTTTTGTGTCTGTATAAAAAATTTAATAAAACACTACAATACGGAGCGTATTTTATATATATATATATATAAAATTTTTTAAGATTACTGGATAGTTAAAAATTATATAAAATAATTTAGTATAAGTACATTTTTACAGATATATATCACGCAGAAAAAAATATATAAACTTTTGGTTGTTAATCAAGCTGTCAATATCGAAAAACAATTACCTGTCTCTGTGTTTAAAAAATGCAATGTCTGCGATATTTTAAACGAAAAGTAAGTAACATTTGTTTCAAATCAGCTTAATCAAACTTTAAATCAGCTAATATTAATCAAATAAAATATCAGAAAAATATATTTTATTTTCAGAATTTTTTTAATAAAGAGAATTACATTGGCCTTACAGATGACAAAAAATGGCTAAGATCATCAATTTTTAACCATTTCTGAAATCTCTATTTGAATTCTTCTTTAAATAAAGTAAAATATTTTGCATATTGGAATTATTAAATTTAATCTATTAGCTTGAAATTCAAACTAGAATAAAAGGTTCAAGAAAGACTTTACATTTTTTTAAATTAATTTTAAAACTTAGATATCGCGTTTCTTTGGTGTTACTTACACTAGTGCGATAATCCCATGACTAACGTGATCAGCATTTTCAAATATTGATTTTTTGAACAAATTTTTTATAATTTTTTAAAGACAGGTGACAGACGATATCATTAATAAGAGACTCAAAAGCAGCTGAAACATGATAAAACTGAGAAATAGCCTGTCAAATGTAGACGCTTGTCATTTTCCTGCAGTAAATACCGGAGAATATCGAACTGAATTTGTGAGAAGCTGCCCGCTTGACAAAATGATTTACAAAACTCTACAAGTGACAACCTTATCAAATTATTTTTTTTCAACTCAAGAACGGTTGGTAGAGAAAAGTGTTTAAAACAAACATGATTAAACCGACAAAAAAGAAACCAGTGTAAAGAGACCTGCACACACAATTCCACACCCAGGATATTGATGTATGTATAGATTCTTTTTTGAAGCTCTAAAATAAGAGATATTTTTTCTGTCTTAGCTTCAATGTTTTCTTAATATTCGTCTATGTTTTATTCATATCCGTATAACAATCCTCACAGACGGCCCCAAATATGTGACTTTTTTTTTAATCAAGATTATACGTGCCATCGACAGATTCAGGGATGACTACTACTTTTCTCCTAAGAAATCTACCAAACGTTACAACGCATAATCTTTTATTATTAAAGGTAGCACAACTTAGCTGTTTGTCTTGATGAATCTGTTTACTTCTAGATCTTGGCCGATGTAAATTTGCTGCGTAGAATTTGTATTTCCTTTTATAAGGAATGGTAACTCTCTTGCTTTTAACAAGTCTTGAAGTTATAAATATACAAATGAACTTAATCTTAATCCTGGTTAACCTTTAAAAAATCATGTTAGAGGGGTACTCGGGAAATAAAGAACAAAGGTAGCAAAAAATCTTCAAGAATGAAGGTAACCGTTTCTGGAAGTCGAGAACGCAGTGGAGATATACATAGCGATATAAAAGAAAAAAAACAATGCACTATTTCCTATGATTAAAAACGTCATTTTGGAGATATCCATGTTTGAGCAGAAACCCTGTTTTTTGTAAATCGCGTGAATAACGGTCATGGGATTACGCATTCGACGTACTTAATTAAGAGAAAATTGGTCTCCAACAGCGTTCTCTTTCCTCCTGTGTTCGAGAAACTACCGTCCGATCTGGCATTGTTTAGACTGCTCGGCTAAAGTCAAGTAATATTCAATACCACTTTTGAAAACGGCATATCCTCTCGTTCACACCTTCTCGACACCATGGGTATCCACAAAAGTTTGAAATAGCATTGAATAAAACCAGATAAATCATCTCGTGTTTCCTTAGAAATTACTTTGTGTAGGTTTCCTATGCAAAAAAAAAATAATTTAATTTTTCTGTGTAACGTGCCCCACTCAGGTCATTGGCGTTCACGGCTCTTCACAATTTCCGCTCTTTTATGGCTCTTAATAAATTTTGTCGATTTCTCGTAAAACCTGTTCTGCCATCCATTGTGTTATCTCTCCAAAACCTTCATTCGCTCAAAATCACTCGGTAGTTTATGTGTTGTCTTTCTCTGTCCCACTTGCCTTCAATCTGCCCTCTCAGTATCATAATTTCCAAGTTCTCTTTCCTCATTATATTCTCTAGTAATTATAACTATCTATTCCTGATGTTAAGTATTCTTTTTCTTTTCCATTTTCTGTAAAACTACGTCGTTGTTCACATGCTCGGTTTATGATATTCTCATCCTCCTTCGGTAGAACCCCATTTCTATTGCTTCAAGTCTCTTCATCGGTGTTCGCTTTACGAACATAATATCCGGTTTCAGATCTCACTATGTTCGCTTCGTAAGGGAGTTCACTTCTATATGTTACTGGCCTGGTGATGGGATCCCAGCGTGTGGCACAGTTGAAAAGAGGTTGAAGCTACTAACAGCTGTTGACTAATATTTTTTCAGTGAAATTATATAGACATAACTTTTAGACAGTCGTCAGTGGTTGTGCTAGCAGCAAGTCACAAGCCATGATGCCTGAGGGTTTGAGCCTACTGGCCATGTTCAGACGGTTGATCACGTCAGATTATGCGTTATCTCCCAGAAAGTGTAACTAAGACCCGCTGAACATATTTGCAGTATCGGCAACAAGTGGGCTATGTAGGTGTTGAATAAAGATAAGTGTGTCTTTGTTTTTATTGATAATTTCACCGTAAACAAGGTAATGATGCCACTATGAAGCAAGAAATTACAAAGAGTGAAAGAAAATAAAACGATGTTAGTGAAGAGGAAGAACAATAAAAGAAATGCTTCATGAAGACAGAAGGTAGCGATTGACGTTTAAATTTATGGAAGATCGTAGGTAGCACACCTAATTTAACTTAACATTTTGGTTCAACCTTTGTTATCGTTGTCAGGAACGTGCCAAAGATGCCGTCCTCTGGGATCACCTTCCCAGACCGATAGCGTCAAAAAGTCACCTCACTGACAAATCGACCATCGTGAGATTCAAAACCGGGTATGGTGGTCAGAAAACGACTTACTCGGATACGTAACCATCTACCGTAATATGTAATACTATAATACATTTTATGTTGTATTCTATACTATCGATAACTACTTTACCATACTATAATGCAGATATCCTAATTATAGAAAATATTATATACTATAAACGCAGTATGATGAGAAATAAATATTTGCCTAGGTATAAATTTATTAATAAATAAAACAGAATGTAAGACGCAAAACTCTTGGAAATATTCCGAAATTATGAATAAAGCAGGATATACATTGCAGTTTGGAATTTGCATTATTAATCTTCAGATTCTTCGTTGACCAATAAGAGCTCGTCAGGCACGATGACTAACAAATTACGATATGCATGTCAACTTTGAATGGTCACTGAAGAATTGGCTGGAAAGTTGTTCCAAATGGCGTTGACAGAGGATCTGTTTGAAGATATTCGTGACATAGTAAATGACATTATTCGTCGTGGAATGGCATGTCTAGAGAACTTCGAATTCCACATCAGGATGACAAGACCCACCATAAAAAAGTAGATAGAACATGGCCTAACTCCTGATCTCCGTCTAAAAAGAAGGCTTGGTAAGTAAACGATGATCTCCATCAATTTGTCAGTGAATAATCCACAAAACATTCACAGCCCGAGAAGAAATTTAGAAAGCATCTTCTGGCAGCTCGTACAAGGATGAAGTAAAGCTGATAAACCAATCTATGCCCGAATTCTTAAAAAAAAAAACACTTTGTTAAATCTCAGTTATTTGAATGAGGAACAGCAGTTTGACTCTCATCTTCTTGAAAAGTTTACTTCGGTCTAGAAAACATATTTTTATCTGGCGACAGTAAAATCGAAAGATTCGGTGGGAAATTTCCAGGGCGTGTCTGTAGGATAACACTGAAAATCTGATCTTAAGAAGAAAAATAAACCGGTGATGAAAAGAAAATCATTTGCAGTTGCTTTTCCTTTAGTGATACGTGCATTCCAAAGAACTATTGGAGAATAAGGTTCTTCAACTACGGAGAGCTTTATATTTTTCAGCAAGGTAATGATACTAAGAAAATGGCAGTGAAAACTAACCTGAATTTTGGAACTGATTTGGGAATGTCTTAAGCAGTCACCTGACCTAAGTCCTATAGATAATATTTGAAAGGAGCTTAAACTTCGACTTCTTCAGAGGTATCCCGATGCTTTCAGTATTCTCAACGGCATCATTCAGTAGTCGACCGTTGTGGGGATCATCGAGCCAATGCGGATGATTCTTTCCTTAGTGGCACAATATGTACTTCGCCAGCAGGAGATACAATTTTAATTTCAGTGTTTTCCTTCTCCTAGATCGGTTGCTACCCAATTTTGTAGAAACCTGTCTGTGAGACACTGTAAGAATGGTAATAATTTGAAGGTTTAAATTCAATCTTTGGATTGAATTTAAACCTTTTTTTCTCTCTTCGCTTTGGCGAAGAAGTTAGTAGATAGATTGAAGAACAGACTGAAAAAAAAAGAAAACATACCTTTTTTCCGCAATTCGTGAATAAAGGGCCTCGCTAGAAGATGACGCTGGAATCCACTTGGGCATCTGGTTAAAGTGAGTCCCATGGAACGATGTTGAGGGAGATCGGTGACATCCGCGAATCGACCGAGGCAGACATTTCTGGACCGAGAACTCCAAGCTAGTCGCAGATAATAATTTTATGGCTGTAAGGGAGAAGAAGAGAATAAGGAAATGATTCTATGGCACTTGTTGAAAGAGATGGAGAGTTTGCGTATCGTTAACGAAATAAGATCTCGTTGAATACAATGAAGAATTCGAATGACAAAGAATTACAAAGACTACAGTCGACTAATGAATGATGTCGTTGAGAATGTTGAAAGCATCGGGATACCTCTGAAGAAGTTGAAGTTTAATCTCCTTTCAAATATTATCTATAGGACTTAGATGAGGTGACTGATTAAGACTCCCAAATCAATTCCAAAATTCAGGTTCGTTTTCACTGCCATTTTCTTGGAATCATTGCCTTGCTGAAAAATCCAAAGCTTTCTGTGGTTGAAGAATTCTCCTAAATAGAATCAGGTTCTTTGTCAGTGCTTATCTTACTCGTAAGATAAGATTGGTCAAGCCTCCCCGAAGACAAAGAATGAATTATAATCATCCAAAAGGAGAAATCTGGAAAATATCAAAAACTTTTTTATGCCAAAGAACTTTTCCAATGATGTGAATTGGGGCAGGTGAATTTTAATCAACGAACGCGTGCTAGTCATACCACCCAGTCGAAGGACCCCGATTAGAGAACGAGAGAGAGAGTGGGGGAAAATAGACTACGCTCGATGACAGGTGTAGATATAAGGTACGAATAAAAGAAGGAGGGGGTAAGTGGGGGCAGGTCGATGCCCTCCTACCTCGAATCTCCGGAGGAAGGATTCCCCAAATTGGGGCACACTGTCAGCAATGGGTTCTGATTCGATATTTGGAAGATCCTAGAACCCTTGATCGCGTTAAACCCGACCTCAATGTTGGGCGAAGGTGCGTAAAAGAGTTAGAACGGAGGGGAATTGCAGAGTTGCAGCTGAACAGAGACGCGCCTCCATTACAACAAGTGGAGACGATCGCTCCGCCGATCTCTATTTGACCTGCTGTCACGGAGAACTCCCGACTCATGTCTTGTTGCAGATTATTAGATAAATTGAGCAGAGTGTCCTAACGAAATTGCAAAGTGAAATAACTGGAATCTCTATATAACGTCAGAGAGAGAGAGAGAGAGAGAGAGAGAGAGAGAGAATGTACACAAGTGCTTCGTCAGCGTTCCGTAATTTTTTGCCTGAAGAAGTCTCTGATTAAAGGTTGAAACCCCGACTCCAACTTGGAAGCGAAGAACAAGGTGTCAAGAAATTAGACGAGGAAACGCTCATGAGCTTGTAGATTCTTATACGAAAAATTGTTACTGTATAAATTTCACTAAAATAAACCTTATTGATCTGCAAGACTTTCTTTTTTTTTCTAACATCGTCCCGCCTGAACGACACCAAATCCAGCGATATGTGGCAACAATTTGATCTTTGCCTGCCTTGTGATAAAAAGAAAACATAAGACAGGAAGAGACTTTGCTCGAAATGACCATCTAACGGTTAGCCTCAAGATTCGATCACGGGCACACCTGTGACTGAGGACGGGACAGTGCTGTCATGTATCGCAGGAATGAGGACGTCCGCAGAGTTATATCTGTCTAGCTATTTACCCATAGCTATGGATGAAGAGCTGAATTAATACATTCCCTAATGGCATTAGCATGTCAGTGAATATAATGGACTCGACAGGAATTCGAACTCAGCTCTCCGATTCCTCAATCCCTTACTCTATCGTACCTCCCTGATCAGGGTCAATAGTTGAAGACTTTTTTTTTCTACAAGACTTCGAATTCTTCTAAATGTCTGACAGTTGTCATATCAATTAATGGATACGCCATTAAATACTAAATACTTGTTTGTTCAACCCTTTATTGTGCTTGCATGCGATTATACAGGTTGCGAATATAATCTTGTAAAGCATTATTCTACGGATCTTGAACCTATTAGAACAGTAAAATATGCATTATTGTATTAAGCCTGAACACAATAGACGTCTTTCCATCCTGTCCCACACATTTTCAATAGGTAGCAGGTGCGGCTCTCGTGTTGGACAGGGATTTTGTTAAATATCTAGCAGAGAATGAATCATTATGTGAATGCTTATTGATCTGCTGGAACGGTATATCGCCTTCCTGTTGGCGATTTAACCACAGGAAAGATGATGCAATGTTCTGCTGAACAAACGACCTTGCCTGACACGTCTTGTTTGGACTTAATCCAGACTTCAAGTGGTATACGTCATCGGTAAATTCGCTGACGAAATCGCAGGTTCTTTGGACCACTCTAGAAAGTACCTAATAACTTTTGTCATATTTACAAGACACAGAGCAAACTCTTTCCAACCTTGACAAATTCCAAAAGCGTTTACGGGACTTTGTATTCGCTATCTCACTATCTATCTTTTTTCTACAAGTACTTTCATGGAAACCGCTCCCACGAACTACTTTCACTGGTTGCCAAATTGCATGAATTTAAGCGTGCTACTAGATTGGCATCTCGGTCCCACCCTTTCCCTGTCGAGACGGCTAAATGTAGCCATCTCTTCTACTCCAACTGCTTCTTCTCTCGCACCTCCCGTCAGTGCAACTCTCTTTCTGTCACTTGCCTCCCTGGTAGCCATAATCTGCAAATATTCAAATGTAATATCAATCGACATCTTCTGATGCCTTGACCTTGACCCCTGTCCTTCTCTTTATCCTTTTCCCAAACACTTCTCTTTACTCTTACTCTCACTGTTTGTAACCCCCTTGCGTGCTAGTGGCACTCTTGCCTTTCTTGGGGCGAATTGCTTAAAAATAAAACTATAACGTCTTCTCTGCAGACGAATCGTTTCTAGCCTCGCGCTAAATTATCGCTATTGTCAAAATCTAGACGAGCTACTCTCCGTATTTCCACCAGTTCCGATATTCACAGCTAGGACTCATCATGGCACGTACACAAGTCTAATTCATACTCAGGTTCTTTATATTCCATTGGTAAAGAGGAAGTTTTATTCGGATAGTTTCTTCAACTTATCTGTTATTTCGTGGAACTGATATTTTCATGGATACTTCCCCCAAACGATACGATTTTATCTTCTTCAACTTTAAACATTAACCGTTATCTCTCCTACATATCCTCATATTATAACATGTTAAAACAAACTCATTCTTTAATACTCTACTTTGAGTGGCTCTTGGGCCTTGTATTGGGTGAGCAATAGCATAATACTTTCACACACGAACGAAGTGCAGCTGAATGAAGAGATAGATGTAAGCATTTGGCGTTAGTTTAATTTTAAGTCTGGATCGATTCCCACAAGAAGAAAAAGATTTGATTTAACACACCTGCAAGGCCGCACTGAAATGTACTGTGGTTGAATCGATTTTGAATAGCGTCTGTAATACATGGACCCGAGATGAAATAATTGCGACGCCACAGGAATATATTGTGGCGTAATTGCAAGCATGGATAGAGGTCCACTGACCATAGTCACATTCTAAACGATTCCGAAACAAGCTGTCCATTGCTGATCTAAGAATGCGTGATCTATAGTAGGTGGGATTTCAAAATCGTAACACCATCATATCAAAATAGGAACGAATACTAAGAAATGACAATCCAACTGTTCGTCTCCGTTCAAAAAAGTACGTGATATGTCACTGACCATAAATGCAAAATATATAACACCGTAAAAATTAGACACAGATGAGGCACTAATATAAATGTAAGTAGTCATAAGATGGACGATATCTTCGAATGTTTAATCAGAATATCTGTAATACACGTGAATCAATATTCGGTATCCAAGTAACAAATTGCAGTATCATTTACTTTGTAGCAATAGTATTATCCGTCAGTATACATATATTTTGTGTGTGTCTTGATCAATAAAAAAAGTGTTAAAAATTAAGTTAATGTATTAAAATTTCAAACACACTGGGATGTATATTAATATTTTTGTTTCATTATTTAAATTGGGTCCTCGACTTTTTTTTCGGCCAGCGTGGCCATCATCAGTAGGAAAAAAATTCTGCTTGCTAGTAGCAGTGAATGACTGTCTCTGAGGAAAGTGAATATTGCCTGTAGTTTTTATTTGTTTTTATGTTAATTTTTGGTCAGTTCTTGTATTGGTCAAAAGGCCCCTTTCAAGTCTTTTTAAGGAGAGGCTGGGAGGGGCATCATTTTAAGAATTCTCTACTTGGTCGTTCTGACAGCTTTATTGGTTGCTGGGAACAGGACGTGTATGTTATACGTGTGTGTGTGTTTTTAGTTTTTTTTTTTTGTGGTGGGTGATGAGTGTATGTGTATATATTTGTGTGTATGTGGGAGACCACAATATCTCTGTAAGCATGTCTGTCTAGTGCGGTTGAGAAATATGGGTGGGTGGGTTGATCCATGGGATTATATATTAATTCTATCTCGGTTATTTAGTCTGTTGTTAAGTCCGTCGGCACAAAGTGTTTTGAGGTGTAAAATCTATTTGTTTTCATGCCTCTCTAGTATCTAAGTAGGTTTATCTTTTGTGTCTATTTCTATCCTTTCAATAATAGTGAATTTTGCATGGATGTTAAAATCATGTTTTTTTAGGCGGAAACGTTGCTCTACAGGTAAAAGTCTTTCGTGAGGAGCCGACTTAATCCCATTCCGATAATGATTAATTATGTAGTGAAAGCGCCATTCAGATTTTCCCACATGTTGTTTCTGGCACAGTGTGTATTCTAATAAACAAATTATATTAGAACTTCTACAGTTAGAATTGTGATAGATTTTGAAAGTAACATTAGTGATTGAGTTATATACAAACACACATACATACATATATATATATATATATATATATATATATATATATATATACACTGCGTGCCAAATTATTATCGAGATAACTTTTTTTCTAATATTTCAAAAATCGTAAAATCAATTCACACAAAACTTTCAGACAATGTTGGCAACACTGACCTACGCAATCACTGAAATTTTCGTACTGATCTGCGCCATGTAAACAAACTGGCGCCATATTTGTTATCAGCACGGTGATTTGATAATTTTGTCTTATCTTAGATTTAGATAGAGAGAGAGAGGTGACGTAATATATATATATATATATATATATATATATATATATATATATATATATATATATATATATATATATATATAAAAGAAATATGTTGTAGTGGTCCCAACGAGAGAAAAGTATGTATATTAAAAAGAAGAGAAGACAGGTGCCGCAAACGTTTTTGGTTGTAATGTGGATTTATTTAGAAAAAATATTATGCTTTGTTTTACATAATTTTACGACACGTGTTTCTGGTCTCGCGACCGTCTTCAGGTCAAAGTGGAGATTTCTACATATTATTAAAAATAATTAATTTTTCTTCATGTTCAATGTGAAATATTCTCGATATGAGACATTCTCTGTTTGTGTGTTGGTAATCCGAATTTCTTTCTAGAATTAATTATTTTTAATAACACGTGTCGTAAAATTATGTAAAACAAAGCATAATATTTTTTCTAAATAAATCCACATTACAACCAAAAACGTTTGCGGAACCTCTCTTCTTTCTTTTTTTAATATATATATATATATATATATATATATATATATATATATATATATATATATATATATCATATATATATCCATCCATATATATATATATATATATATATATATATATATATATATGGATAGAGAGACAGAGAGAGGTAGTTAAAGATGGTGTGAGAGAAAAGAGGTAGACAAATAGGATAGACTTTGGTCATTTTGAAAGTAATGCCTCCGTATTTGTCGTTTTGGACAACAACTTCAAGCGGGATATTGATGGTGTGGACTTTGGACCGTTTCAACAAGAGCGAATATTTCTGCCATGTTACTTTGGGAAAAAATTCGCCTCAGGCAGATTTGAACGACTAAATACGTCCGCGAGAAAAAAAAAATTCTCTCGTTGACATTCCTTGACGTTTTCTGAATATTCTGTTTCAGCTGTGGCGACGGTGATGTGTGTCATAAGACACGTCCCAAACGGCCATATGCACAGCTGTCAATTTTCAAAATAAAGAGCGCCTGAAAAACCATATCTAATATGGCTATTTGGAAAAATAACCTAGCTGAACTTTTCTCTTTGATTTTATTTTACTCTTTCTAACTATACAGAAAAACTCAAATACACATTTGCTACGTAATGTTTTACATTACTTTTAGTCTGATTCGTTGTTTATCACGCACCAGTCATACAATATTTATGAAAAGAGCGCGCAATGTATTTCTCTCGGAAAATATTAATATTAATGTCATATTTGGGTGGGTGCTGCACAGTCCTCATTCACCAGTGTCGCTAGAGTACAAGAACGTCCCAGAGTCTGTGTGGGTGACAAATTATTTTCCACCTTCCAACCTCTCCCTCACAGGTGGAATGTGACCATCCCCTTGTTGCTCTCTAGCTACCTCCATGGAAAATGCTCGGAATAACTAGATTCCTTGGTTCCCCCAGTTCGAACCTTCACAGCTAGAACCCGCCGTGCCACTCCCAGTTTTATAACCCACCCACATTACGTCTGTTTTTTCACTCAACTCGAACAGCTACTTCCGGCACACCATGCCACGTGAGGATGTTTCCTCGATTACTATAATCTTAACCTGTTGTAGTCCAGGGTTAAACGTTATCTTACTCTTTTATCCGCATAATGTGCCTCTTAATGTAACTGTCTGCCTCATTGACCTTCGAGTCTTGTACAGGGTGAACCTTAAAAATATAAAATTTATTAATCTTGATTACTACAATAGTGAATGCAAAAAAGGAAGCGAGATAAAAACAACAGAAAAATAATTGATGATTTTAAGAACGACTTCGCAAACTTTTTATTAAAATATTTAAACGTGACCGTCTGAAGTAATCCAGTTTTAAGTAAGATTATGAAATAATCAAATTATGAAAGAGAATAATTTTATTAATTAGAACGACAAGATTTTGCTGCAACGCAATAAGCAGAATGAATTGTTTTGATGATTAGAAAAGAAAAGATCAGTCATTGCGTGATTTCAGATATTATCAAGGGATCTGAATCGCATAAAATTATATTAAAAAAATTAACAGGCTATTAATTAAAAAAAAAATCCGGTGCTAATTGCGATTTGCTTTTCATAACTAGAATACGGAATACGGAATAATTTCACCAAAGAACAAAAGACTTCGAACAGCCACACACAAAAACAGAATGAATAATGCATGTAACTAGAATGGAAAATAATTATATAATAATAATTATATAATAATAATTATGTAATGCATATGTAACATTTATTGTCGGTCGGTCCTTGATCATTGCTGGCGCTGACCGTTAGAGTTGGTCGTTCTGATCTGCACTCCGCTCAGCCTCGTTGTGTTGACTGATCTCGGTGCTGGCAAAGATCGAGTTGTTGTCAGCCATTGTAGAGCTGTTTCGATCCGGACGAAGCTATGTCACAAAGAAAAAAATAAAACCGTTCTTGCAGACGAAATAAGGAAAAGACAGGAATTTCCTTAATGTATATTTCTTTGTACAGAAATATTTACCCTTGCCACTTTGAATTATATCGTGACACTTTGATCAATTTAGCTAATTCTGGAACAAGGTTAAATTCGAAGGTTCTCTCAGGCAGCAAGTCACGAGGCATTCGGCAGAATAATCGTTTCTCGTCGTCTGCACTCTGGAACTGGTGTCTCTGGATCTCTCTTGGTCGCTTCAATGTTCTGCTTGTATTGAATTTCTGCCAATTCAGAATTGGCATTGGGGTCGACTTGCTCAGGGACACGGTATTTCTTCTATCTTCCAACAAGAACCCTTTGTTTGGCTCTGGAAAATTAATTATATCTCCAAATTTGGAGAGATCCCTTTTCCTATGGGCATTGGTCACAGGTATCGATCCATCCCAATAACTCATTCCTTCTCTTATTTGTGTCTCGTACGAACAGCTCCTATCTCCTCAGTCCTTCTTGGTATTTCACTTACGCCCGTCACTTCATATGTCCTTTTGACAAAACTGGTTATCCCTTTTTCCCAGCTTCATCTTGTTTATACAATCAGAAATTTACTAGCTATTTCCTCCGGTCAATTTATCTCCCCATCTTGTTAGGGTCATCGCATTTTAAGAGCCCAGGGTTGGCTTCTTTCATGAAGAAATTCTATTTTCTTGACTTGTTTACTGTTTCTACTTTTTTTTATAGGCGAAATGGATCTTTTTTTTTTAAGTATTACCTTGTCTTTAAAAATTACTAAATATTATGTCTTCAAACGGCTTCCTTTCACGGTTGGTTCAATCATTTGTCAACCCATGTTTACCAGATGGCCTCTGTGGTAATATCTTTCCAACAAAATTGCCTCTTCAAGCCGCAACTCATAAAAATAGACTTTTAGAATTAAAAGAAATCTCCATTCTTTCTCTGACTGTCCATTCTTTAAATCTTTTTTTTTCTTGTTCCAAGTTATATTTTAGTTTTAACCCTTTTATTTCCAGTGTCACATAATGTCTTAAATATACCACAGGAAGTTACAGGAAGTAAAAATGAAAATGGGAAGGACTGAGGAAAGAAAAAAGAAAGAACAGGGTCCAAAGAGACAAAAATTAGCGATTAACGCTGCATCTAAATGTTTGAAGATTGTAGTTAAAAGGAAACAAGAAATCGGAAGGTGGGAAGTTCGAGAAAAGAAACTGATAGAAGTGGCGGTTGCATCTAGCTAGTTTAAAAGTACAACGGTGGGACCGAGTTGACAGTCTAGTAACACGCTTAAATTCATTTAGTCAGAGCAGTTAGCATAAAAATATTTATAGAAAAGAACAAAGGGAGGTAACGTCAGGTTGGTGAGAAAGTGACACAAGTCGTGATGCTTCGTCACGATATTCAGTCACATTCTCACTAAATAATTAAATAATCAAAATGTTAATTTTCCTCACTAACGTAAACAAAAAAGTTAGAGACGACAAATTCCATTAGTACAAGAAACAGCAATAGCATTCAGTGGACATGAGAAACGTATTTTTATGAAAAACTTTTTAAAGTAAATTTGATGTCAACCGAAAATACAGCTTCATTATCTGTCAATGAATGCTGAATGTTCTCTGTATCAACATTTACTTCAACATTAGCATTTTCAAAGCACCTCAGTCATTATATATATATATATATATATATATATATATATATATATATATATATATATATATATATATATATATATAAAATATATAAAATATATATATATATATATATATATATATATAAAATCGACATGGTCTGTCTGTTTAATAATTCATTATACGCTTTCATTTTTCGGATAAGTATTATGTTCGAAGTTGTTGATAATTTGTCCGAAGTTTATATTTTGTTATTTTTGTTCAAGTACTTTCGACTTTACAATCATTATCACGAAGCGATGTAGTGTCTATGAGGTAAGTAGAACACTTTTCTCTGCATCTTGGCATTCATTGGGACACTGGGCGGTTTAAATGGTTTAACGTGACGTTATGTGCAATTCTTATGCAAACAATAATTTATTTAATCTTATTTGTTAATTAATTTATTTGTTAATTTCTTATACTGACATCATATGTACGCACATTACTTTCATTCAAAGTTCTTTTCTGTTGCCATAGCAGAATATGACAGCAAAATATGAAATTCGAACACACTAGGATCAGAGTCACGTTCCATGGCATAATAATTTTTTGTACAGTAAAGTTTAAAGTTATATATAGAGTTATAACGTATATATATATATATATATATATATATATATATGGGGAGGAAGTGTGATTTTGTAAACAGTGACTATAACGGCTAATAATGCAAGATTCTTCGGTAAATCGAATTGAGTTCTCTCAGTCACTGTGTTTTTATTTAAAATAAATAAACTTAAAATTCACCTTCATCCCTGCCGTACGCCAACGGCTTAGTGGTAGAATCCCTGACTGACACCAATTCAATCGGGTTTCGATAGCTAGCTCCTAGCTAGAGGCAACCGGATGTCTAGACACACTGACGAGCTGTGATACAGCGAAACAGTCTGTCTGTGTATGACAATATATATATATATATATATATATATATATATATATATATATATATATATATATAGCCTCTATAAATAAATAGGAGCCTTATAAAAACTGCTAAGAGCCATAAAAATGGCAAGTTTTCGACAGCTTGGATCCTGAAGGACGCGACACAAAAAAAAGATAATTACATTTGTAAACATATGCCGTGTTTGTTTATTGATTTAAACTCTATCACACATTAATTAGTTTAGATATAAGATACTCTCTTTTATATTGGCGCGAATATGTCAATACATATGGTCAGAAATAATTTCTTCATCGCTTATAATCCGCACCCCTGAGTTTTAGGCTTAAGCATCTGGAAAATATGTGAATACCTTATGAATAGTTACAGGCTTACGTCTACAGCAAGTAGAAACACCGCTTCTCGCGCTATCACCGAAAGAAAGCAACGTCTCTACCTCGATGATTGACTTTTCCAGAATACCAGATGCCGTAAGTTCGAATGTGTTTTAATATTTAACGTCTTCGATATGTTAATCGAAGAGACGATTTCCAATTCTCGTTGAGTTTGTTATATGCGCAAATACCTTTGGATAACTTATAAATCCGCCTATACTTCAGGTCCTGTCTATGACGCTAAACTACACCCGTCAGCAAAGCCTATGTTCTGAACGTTTTGAAGAGAGTGGGACCACCTCTTAATTGGGGCTGTTCCCCAGTCCACCCCCCACAGGATGATAAAACCTCTTATGGTCCCAGTTATGAGCAAGCAGTTAACCCAAAATTAGGGTCAAAACACGAAGAAAGTACAAAACATTTTATAGCAAAAATACCAGCAATACATTTTCAAAGTAATAAAAATTACCAGAAATATATATATGGAAAAAAAAATAACAGCAACATATGTTTTGTGAGAGAAATTACTAATGTTTCCAAAAAAATTAAATTTCAGTAATTGTTGATATGCTATAAAACAAACTAATCCAAACCAATCTCTTCTTCTCCAAGAAAGACATCTGTCACTAAACCATTATTATAGCAAATAATTTTTACAATCTGAAAAAAAAATGTCTGCCTTTAAATAACAAGTAAAGTGTTTGGTAAGCAGTTGAGAACAAGGACAAATGTTCCAGTGGATAAAAGTGTTTAGTTGGATTCATTGACTTGACACAAACAGTTGTGAGTTGCTACTTCAGTGGTGAACAATAACTTAGAGAGCTGAGTTAAAGGGAGATGACTGACGCATCCAGAAAAGTCATGGCACGTGGAACAAGAACAATCTACTCCGGTGAAAGAAATAAAGAGTCGAGTTCGAAGCACCAATCACCGGAAGAAGGCCGAAGCGTACAACGGCCGAAACTTTGGAAATATGGCAGCAAAGATGAGGACAACAGTCCGAATAATGTAAATAGTGTAAAATTTACAATACATCCTCTGAGAAATATAAACAGATAGTCAAAAACAAATCAATAAAAAATAAATAATAATTTCAGACATTGTTTTTCGAGACATGCCCATTATAAATACATTAATTAATAACACATCTTCATTGAAATGTGAAATTCAGACCGCAGTTTATAATTTGAAGAAATAATTTGAAGAAATTTAAAAAACCTGAATATTATCAATCGAAATATCCTTTGTTTTCTGTTTTTTCTTTGGGGTTTTTTGTTTTTTGTTTTTTGGTTTGGTTTATTTTACAGCATATCAACCTCAATGTGTTATTTAAATGTCGACAAGATTTTTATTAGTGGTAATATTTTTTTTCAAAAATGTATTGCTAGTAATTTTTTTTTCAAAAAATATATTGCTAGTAATTTTTTTTTCAAAATATATTACTAGTAATTTGTTTTTTTCAAAAAATATATTGCTGTTAATATTTTTTTCAAAAAATTTACTGCTGATCTCTTTTTCTCAAAAAATATATTGCTGCTAATATTTTTGTTAATTCAAAAAACGTATTGCTGGTAATAATTATTTTCTCCAAGAAATCATTGCTGGTAATATTTTTTACAAAAATATATTACTAGTATGAAAACCTATTTTTACACTTTCATAGTCAGGGTGAATATTTTACACTTTCCGGGTCAGGGTGAAATTGGGAACATCAACAATTAAGAGGTCGTTCCACGCTCCTCAAAACCTCTTGATCAGAGGTCTTGCTGTTGGACGTAGTTTATCGTCATACCCAGGACAGCGAAACATGCTTTAGATATTTATTAAAATGACAGAGCGATATGAGGTCATCTTGCTAATTTAGTGCTAAGTATTTAAAATAATGAAGAAAAAAAACTTTTATAATGATTTTTGGATTCAGTGAATATTACCTGAATATACCTGGAAGTGAACAGCAATCTTCGTGACTGGATAAGATTAGTCTATAGAGACAAGAATGTCAGAATCCGACTTTAATATTACATAGAAATGTGTTTCATGTCACTGATCGAAAATTCCCATGTGACCTGTCTAGGAAAGACATAGAACAGATGTTTATTAAGCGAATAAAGCATCCCACACTCTCTAGGACTCTGCTATTATTCTCCGGTTTACACGATTATATCTGCAATATATGATTATACGAAACACATAAACAATAAACTGAACTGACCAACAAATAGGAACAAATGGCCGATAATAAAATTCTGTCTTCTGTCTAGCTGTTGCCCGAAAGAGAGGAAAAACAGAGATGCTGCATGAGATAATTGGCCGTCAGTTAATATGGCTGATAAGAGGTCAATTTAAAACGTTTTGATTCGAACAGGTATTTGACAGTAGGTGGAAGCAACGTTTCCTTTTGTCAATCTGATCCTGACAGGGGCTCTGGACCAGAAAATAATCAAATAAAGCGGAAAAACTGATTTTGTATCTTGTCAGGCAAATTACCACACGGGGAACAGATGTATTCAACGGTCGCCATATAATATGCTCCAACTTGTAGTCTTTCTATGTTTTTACAACTTTGAACTTTTTGGCATATATATATATATATATATATATATATATATATATATATATATAATTCTCAGAATGTGTGTGTATGTGTGTGTATGATCGGATGTTGTTTATGCGTTTTCACACTTTCATCCGATATCGATGAAAATTGTTTGATAGATAATTTTTCAGTGACGGTTTTGAGTCCAAATTGACTGTAAAAAATTACAAACTTGAAGGTTAAAAAAAAAGATTTTTTACACGTTGCGCAATAATCAAAGACAAAATTTAATGTCTGTAAAAAGAGTCTACAATGAATTTAGAGAGTTAAAATCTAACGCAAATGATTATTAGAAATATAAAAAAATATTATAAACAATTATTATCGTATATTATTATTATGGCGGTCAATGGAATAGGTTTGAGGACATAATAACAGTCCTTTTCAGGCAGCCCCATTCAAATTTTACTCACCCCCCCCCACACACTTGGGTATATGACTCAGTAGCACACAATTGTTTTTATTAAAATTGATTTTCAGGTGGGCTGACTTTACATTTAACTGCTCCAATTGAAAGACAAAAATTTCCAGTAATGAAACACCAGGTCGAAAACTCCTTCCACTTATACCTCTCGGAAATGCTTCCTGCATAATGGTAAGATATTATTGCCAAAGCTATCTCTAGATAGATAGATAGATAGATAGATAGATGGATGGATGCAATTTTAAATACAAATAGAATAAATATAGTTTTACGGAATGCCTTACTTATGGGTAAAAAATGTGTGTGTGTGTGTGCGTGCATGCGCCTGTCAGTGTGTGTGCATAGACCTGTTAATAAAATTTGAGGAATAAAAGATAAAATGATAACAATATTGGCGATAATATTGATGATATTTATATATATATATATATATATATATATATATATATATATATATAGGATGACCCCAAAAAACGGGAACTTTTTAACAATCCAATAAAAGCAAGAGTTATAGAAGAAAAATATTTTATTCATAGTATTTGAAACCTTGAAATATGCCATTTAAGAAACAATGATGGAATTTTCATTTTTTAAAAATTACGTCCGGTAGATGGCGTCCTCCTGTACGAAGGCATTCTTGAAATCTGTTGAGATTCCTCATTGACTGCTACAACATCTTAGCTAGGATATTGTGAATTTTATCTAGAAATCTAAAGGGGGAAATGTTTACTTGCTCAAGGTTAGTGTCTCGCAGTGTTGCCATTTGCCATTCCCGTTTTTTGGGTCACCCTATATATATATATATATATATATATATATATATGATACATGATATATATTATATATTTATATGCCTTTTGACTATATATTATATATTAATATGCCTTTTGACTATATATATATGTGTGTGTTTGTGTGTGTGTGTGTGTGTGTGCATGAACGTTTCATTCTTGACCTATATTCCTCTACCGCTCCAGCAAGTACATGATTTCACCTGTTATTCTCTACCTTTACAAATCAGAGCAAAAATGGAGTACTGCTGCCATATATAGACAGAGGTGCCCAGTGTTCTCATTACACTCTCGATAGACTCCAAAAGCGTCTCCGTGTCCTTATAGGTGCCGAATTATTTTCTACCCTCCTTTCTCATGGACTAGACGTCGCAAACCAGTCCTAATCCTTACGACAAAGACTTGCCATAACATGCACATTGTAGTGAATCACCCTTATTCCCTTCAGAAATGTAAGCTTCTTCCCTTGAACTATTGCCTCGTGGAACCGACTGCCAAGAGATTTCTTCCTCGATCACTACAATCTGAACCTATTCCAATCTCGGGTCAACTCTTATCTTCCACACAAAAGCTGTGCATTGTACTCTGAGCACTCTAACATCGCCCCCTAGACTTGTACAGTGTAAACACCATTGTGAAAGAAAAAAAAAACAATTTTGACTTAGAACAAAGTCGTCTCATGACACATAGCTGTTTAAGGCCCAACTACGCCCAATTCGCGACACGCATTGAGGTTCTGATATTTAAATCTGTACCCATCGTATTTCGAATACATTTTTATCTATAAAAGCTGTAAAGAGCTTCTAATAACTTGTGATAGCGACTAAAATAGCTTCACTTTATCCACAAATTTCCTGAATGCTATGAATTTATTAAAGAACAAATTTTGTGCTTGTGAAAAAAATATGTCTGCTATCGCTTCGTCAACCGAGTCCCTTTAGTTTAATTAAAGCCTTCTGATGATTCCAAGTTCATTATTTAAAAGAACATATCTGTTAGCCTCGTTCTAAACTTCAATGAATATGGATTTTCGTCTCTTTTGATCAATCTGTGTCTTATTTTTTTTCTGAATAGCGAACGCTACCCATTAGCATGCGATGAAATTAATTAAACATCGCATGCATAATTTGTTTCTTATCATCACTGACCTTTATGTTTCTGAGAGGCAATTAGCTGGGACATCATTCAATGACGTTGCTCAAATATTAAATTAATGTGAGGGATATGAAATATCCTGTTCCCACGTATTAAGTTGAACTTTTATTGTTCAAGAGAAATTATCCGAAATAATGTTTAAGATATGATATTATTGCTATGAGGATATTTATTTAAATGACACAAAGAAAACCGGTAAAATAAAAGAATTATTATGAGAATAATAATATATACTAAAACATATTAATAAATATACACAGGAACATACAGAAAAAAACAGACGTATAATCTATGAAATATACTCATCACAGGTAAACATACAGGAAAAGGTTTTGCCTCGTAATGGTTCGGAATAGATGTTCTTAGCGTTTTTAACTAAATTACAAATATATATATATATATATATATATATATATATATATATATATATATATATATATTCATATTCAAAAAAGCAGATTAGTAAAGTTAATGATATAAAATGGCGAAATCACTCGATGAATGTTATGATCCTTGTTTTAAAAAATTATAAACTGTGTATGGTCTTTTCTTAAAAACAAGAATCATAACTTTCATCAGGTGATTAGTAGGTTAATGCGCCTTTTAAAATTTTGTTTGCGAAAGAATTTCGCCATTTTATATCATTAACTTTGCTAATCTACTTTTTTGTATGAATGATTCATTGTAACATAAATTGTACTGCACTACATATTTGATATATATATATATATATATATATATATATATATATATATATATATATATAGATAGATAGATAGATAGATAGATAGATAGATAGAAATGATGCTTATTACCACACCGTAATAAAACAAGTCTGATGACAGGGGCCATAATTTAATATTTAATGCTTAAAATCGAATCAATTGAATATAACGATTAAAATCTTATGAAATAAATATGACCTAAGACACCTTTCGACGACATTTCCTTTGACCTCAAATTTACGAAGATTAACTTTACGGCAGCAAATGTTGGACGATTTCCTCAAAGATGATACAGAGACTCGAAGCGACAGAGATGTTATTCTACAGAAGGATACTAAGTATATCTTGGACTGAGCGAGTGAGAAACGATAAGGTCTTAGAGAGGATGCAAACAAAGAGGAACCTTATACTTAACATAGGCATCTGAATTGTCTGGGGCGCATAATGAAGGCCTGGAGAATCTGATACTCACGGGTCGAATAGAGGGAAAGAGAAAGAAGGGAAATCAACGCGTGACATACCTGACAGGCTTAAGAAAATGGATGACAGAGTGTGGTCTGGGAGAGGAAGCAGAGAGAAGGGACATTTTGAGAGCTGCAAGGGATAGAGGGAGGTGGAAAGCCATGATCGTCTACGTTCTGAAAGGACATGACACATAAAAAAAACAAAAAAAAAACTTTATCAACACTCTTACCTACCCTGCACTAATGATATGCTCGGAATGTAAACTGGATGCCGAACTTAAGCAAAACACCGACATTTTTTTTGCAAATGGCTAACCTGGAAGTGTTCTTTTGAGTAACATTAAACTTAAAATTTCAAAGTTTGATAATATTAAAACATTTGGTCTTCCTAAGTATCCTGTCTATTTCAAACTATCATACCAAACCTTGGATCTCGTAGTCAATTTTTTGCCGATAAGTTCTCATTGTATATAATGCATTGTCTTAATTCTACTGTAGTACATACCATCTTTTCTAAGTGTTTTCCCTCTATCCGTAAAGATATTTTGTCTGCCCTCCAACAAAACTTATCGATTTAAATGTCATTGAGTTAATGACTATGTATCTATTCAAAAACCATTCATCGTTTACATGGGAGGATTTTTCAAAATCTGCCTGGTCCTATTCGTAGGCATATACAAAAACGTCATCAGAAACACGTGTATGCCATTGGTTAATACTTGTTAAGTACAAAAGAGGAGTTCTGCACAAATTCCGGACAAAACACAACATGAGTATCTGAGAAGATGTGCGATTCTGTGTAGACAGATGGAGATCAAACACAAATTAGGACTGTTTGAGGAGTCATTGGCTCGATCTGGATAACAATATTAATTTCCCTGCCTTGTCTTCTCTCCAATTTTATAACCTTATTAAAAAGAAACACCTCATCAATAGTATTTTAATACTGACAATTGACTTCTGACGAAGTGTTGGTCGAAGCATGGTAGAGTCAGTTTGGTACCTTCTGTGAGAGAAAAAAAGTACCATGTCGTAATTCACTCCGCCAGAAATCTGGAAACGGCATGCCGTACTGCTTGGAATTCGCACCGGAAGCTGCAATACGAACATTTTAGAGTGTTTAGGTGTCAAGTGAAGAGGAGTCGGAAAGAATTAGATGAGTCTAATGGTGATTACGAATGTACGGCAGATCAGAAATCGCACTCTAATCATTCTGATACGAAAAGAACTCCCGTTTGTTGTTGGTGAGGGACTCAGATTCAACACGGGGGACTACATCAAGTGCCTTTGTGTGAGTTCGTGATAGCATCGATGGCTCCAAAATATGTCTATAGTTTTAGTGTAGAGACCTGTATCAATCCGTGGTATGGATTTCTGACACTTTCCAATATTGCCGGAGACCGGTTTCCCCTTTGTAACTGAATAAATATCAAGAATCAAGATGTCACGCTCCAAGAAAATCAAGTATGTGTATGTGTGTGTGTTTCTCTGTGTGTGCCTGTTTGCGCTCGTGTGCAAAAAAACTTCAGAGAGTCTATATCTGTAAAAGGACATTATGAATAAAGACAAAAGTTAATTATCAAAGCATATTTGGCTAAGATATGTTTTCTTTGTTCACACACACACACGCGCGCGCACACACACACACACACACACACACACATATATATATATATATATATATATATATATATATATATAAGACAGGATGTGTGTGTGTGTGTGTGTGAATGCATGTGTGTGCAATTTTCGACGGATTTGCACCAAAATTTACATGCACACGTTCCTAGTTATTAAGAAGGCCAAGACCGACATAGAATTTCCCAACTCCCATCGATAGTGGAAATAATCGATTCTTTTCATGCTTCTACGGCAGTTTTCATGTAGTTTGCGGCCATTTTCTTCTGGCCAGAGTGAGAGCCTATAGCTGACTGACACGAATGTTAACTAGCATGCAAAAAAAATCGATAGCTGCATTCGTCACAAGTGGGAAAAATTTAAATCCGCATGTCACTTTACTCCAATTGGCTCATTCGCTTGCTTAAACTCAACATTGATTCTGATTCCGCAGAACTGGGTTGGGTGTGAAAAAGTATTTGTTGTTAACATTCTTTTTTCATTCGGTTTTTTTTTCGTGTTTACGAGTCCTTTTTTTTGTGATCCTTTTTTTGTTCTTTTTCGTAACAGATTTAATGTTTAGTATAGAGCTTAGAAAAAATTCGCAGTGTGAGATAGGAAAGAAATAAGGCATGTAGCAACATCAGCACGGCAAAGGAAGGGCAAAAATATTTTAAGTCAAGTGATAGCGATTGCTGTATGAGTCGTACGATTTTTGAATCAATCACTGGCAACGCCCGGCCATGCTGCTAGTATATATATATATATATAACTGTGAATATAAACTAAATAACAAGATATTAGCAACTCTATATATGTGCGATAGCGTGCATTCGCAAGTAAGCAATTAATTACTTATTTTATATAATTTATGGTGCTAAATAGAACTATGGTGTATATATTAATAAATACACATATAACTACGTTTGTAGTTCAACTTTCATGGTTTCCCAATTCGTCAGGCACATATGGTGATTAAAACGCTTATTATTTTTTTATATATATATATATATATATATATATATATATATATATATATATATATATATATATCCTATCATACTTTGGTCAATTCAACCAAAATATTTAATTTGTTATTATATTTTTCCAAATGTGATGTTGTATATACAGGTTAAAATTAAGAATATAATCTACAAAAATTATGTTTAATTCTTGTTTTGTTCAAGTATTTTCGACAATCTCAGTAATTATCAAGAACTGGGTGTTGTCAGTATTGTAGACAATATTATCTAATTAAAATCTTGATTACAATCGCAGCGATCTTTGATAGCTGGAATTTGAGTCAGTTCAAAATAAAGTCACATGTAATGATTTGGCGAAATGGCTTGTATCGAATTTTTATAAGGGCACTTACCTTTGTTTAGTTTTAATTTTTTCATTCCGCTTGTGCGTCGCGGAGAGTCACAGTCGAAACAAGAGACATATGTCGTGGGCTCTGAGAGTGTCTACCACTGAGTGGCTCGAGCGTCTTCTTGGTCTGCCTCTCGCTCTCCAGATACCTGAGGATGTTTGCTCGTAGGGCTACTTGGTTGATAGGCATACGAGTGAGGTGTTCGAACCACTTGATACTCTGTCTTGCGATTTATTGTATGATTGTTATTGCTCCTACCATATCTCTATTTACTTCATTCCTGATCTTGTCTCGCCTGGTCTTGTTCACTGCTTTCTTCAAACATTTCATCTCACAAGTGATTAGTTTCCTCTCAAGGGTTTTTGTTAGGGGCCATGTCTGTCATTGGTATGTCAACGCTGGTAGGAAAATGACGTTGATGAGATTTGCCTTGGTGCTCATGAAATGCTAGGATGTTTTAGAAGAGGAGCAAGTTGGTAACTGACTGCGTTGGCTTTCTGACGTCTGGTCTCGATTTCTCTGTTTACTTTGGCGTTTTTAGTAAATGTGCTGGCCAGATATTTGAATTCACTGTTTTGTTTTAGATGAATCCCTTTGATGTTAATGTCCAGTTTTTCTGGTCTCTTGATGACGGTCATGCCCTCGATCTTACTGACACTGATCTTGTTGTATTTCTGGCTGCTTGAGTTACCTTTGAATATATATTAAATATATCGTACGGATATTAAACATTCAATATAGAGATTGTGGGGAAATATATTTTATTTAATATGGAGATTTTTTTGTTATTATAATTTCTTGTTGAATTTTGAGTCTTTCTTTACAGAGAGTCATGTATTATATTTTTGTATTAGGTATGTTTTGTCTTATGTTGTTCGTGATTATTAATATGGAATTTCTGTGGTTACATGATGAGGAAAGAATTTTCGAAGAATCTAACACCCACAGGGCATATTGAAAGCACCGAAACCAGACGATAACAGAGTTTAATCTACTTCAAGATTTTTGCGATTATCTGGCAGAACAGAGACAAAGAGGGGAGATCAATGGACAAGAGCTATGTTTGCCAACGAGTTGAGAAAACACGGCACATAGTGATTTTCCAAGCGTAGCTTAGATGTGGCACAAGGCCGAAAGTATGTGACACCCCAATGAGGATCGAGCTCACTATTCAGTCGTAATTGTTCTAGCGAGACAAGTTTGCTAACCATTACACCGTGTCGAGGTGCTCAACACGGTACATAAAAAGAATAAGAATATTTGAAAATTAACGCAGATAAATCTATTTCTTAAATTCGGTGACATCTTCCGTGATATAGCTGTTTCTTCTTACTAAAACGAAAAAAAAAAAGACCCGTTGCTTCCAAACCCTTCACATACAACGATCAACTTGGGAAAAGCTGTCGGAGTTTGGCAACGGCGGACAACATACTTGGAAAGATATATTTTTGTCTTGTGGCTTTTCCTCTTTCTAGTAGTAGGGAAATCGGTTTTCACCGATGGCACTAACTGCTGCATGGTCGGTAACTGAACAGGATCGCCCTTCAAGCTTGTTAGAGTCAGGAGGATGACTAATCCACCAGTAGAATTTAAAAAGATATGATTTGGCTGTAGGAGCCTTCTTGCAGAGTCGCTTGCCATCTAGCCCAACGGGGTAAACTGGGTTCCATATCTATGTATGCAGCCAATACGGACGGTTCCACCTATGGATTCAATGTCCATGTGTCTGAGACGAAGACGAGCCTTCAATTTGGAGAACATTGGCCGTGATTTGACCTGGAGAGGAATGGACTCAGCCAAGTCAATTTGCCCAAGGCACGCGACGAACGAATAAATACCTCTCAATACCTTTCAATCCATATATGTGAAGTGAAGTGGTCATGTGCTAAGCTGCGCAGTGACACTACGATTACAACCATCCGTCGGACTAATGATAATGATAATTATTATAATGACGATTATTGCGGATTGCTATTGGCTCAAGTAATTGTTTTGTATGGGGATCAAGTCAGTGAAAACAACGATTTCTTGACAGCAACTGACGAGATGTCTCGGGGAAGATATTTGTCTCGTAGCTTTTTGCTCTGCAAGAGAATCGGATAGTAACTCTGGACATTTCATTGACGATGTCGGAAGGCTGTTTCATCACTTATTTTACGGTAGAAGTTATCCCAATCTAGGATAAATAAATTGTACATTTTTAAATGAAATTTGTGTGTAGATATACTAGAACTCAGGAGCCATCTTGGCAGCATTAGCCCGTTTTTGCTTTTCTTCCGGAAATTGAAATGAAAGAGCCAAGTGTAAAGGGAAAATGCAAACAAAAGCACTAAAAGGGTTGGAAGAAAGCATTCTTTTTTTTTTTTTAAAAGTGTGAAAATATATCAAGCAACTGATTCAAAAATCTCAAACGGCTGAAGATCATTTGTATTAAATATACTTAAAAATCAACGAGAGGCGTACATAATTTTATTAAGGCTTTTAAAATGGACATTTTTAAAAGTATATAAAATATATAAAACAAATTCGGTTTACCACTTTACGATGTGTAATTTATTTTTTCTCGTCCTTGCTCAGCCCCACACTGTTTTATATATTTTAGTGTGTGTGTGTTTTATATTATTATTAATCTGACAGATTTAATACATTAATAATTAGTTTTAGTCAATACTCGTATTTGAGTAAGCGCGCCGTTTATTTAGTTAACATTATATTTATTTATTTTCATCTACCGGCTTGAATCTTCAAGTAATCTTATTAGTTAAAAATATGAGTTTTCCGGTAGCATTCGAACCTGCGGTCCCTTAGGGGAAACCGTCATTAGATCTGAAGTACTTTGGATATCTCGCCCACAGAGCGCGTCGATGCTCAATTCTGAATAGTGCCTTTAAACACAGATTTTTCTCTGACACTCGAAACAGACATACCTGTTCTGTTTTATATTCAAACGTAAACAAAACAATTTCTAAAGAAATGGAGATGTTCTTATATATTAATTCAACAAATTTTATTACGTAAACATTATTTTTAGTGGATGCCCTTATTTAAGTAGACGCTCCGTTTATTTATTAAAACGTATATCTATTTATTTTCATCTGCCGGCCTGAATATTTGAGAAAACTTATGAGAGAAAAAATGTGCTAAAATATTGATGCATACTTTGAAAATATCCACTTTGAAAGCCTTAATATACATAGTTGTTAAATCAAATAAGATTTTTTGATAGTGTAAATGTCCCTCGTATATTTTTAATGCAATTAAAAGTCGAAAAGGAAGTGAATTCAGTGAGTAAAGCGTCTTATGATTTGAAGATAAAAAGTTAAGAGAAATGTGTCGAGGAGATTGTAAATGTCTATTGACTCAGAAATTAAAGTAAAATATTTTTCAATGTTTGCTTCAGATAAACAAATTGTATTGAACTACCTCTGCAAGGAATATGGGTCATAACTAGCGTGTATGTAATTTTCGAAGAGAAACGAGGATTCCTTTATATTAATCGATCGATATGAGACAAAATCAATACAAAATAATGCGGTAATAAATCGATATTAATAAAATTCAAGGTTTTCTCTATTTTTGTTTACGCGCAGTCAACCCTAGAAATAAACAAGGTATAAACACAAGCAATTCCGATATGCTGAATGGAAGACTTAATATGTTTCATATATAAGAAAAGGTAACATTTCTCCACTTAATTATTCTTCTTCTATGTGCCGTATCTCTTCAGAACGATAACGATTATGTCTCTCTACATATTCTTGTCCTTTTTTAGCTCTTAATAAATGTTGTTTTTTTTGTTATCTCTCCTAAACCCTGTTCTGCCAACCATTTGCCCAAGTTCGCTAGTTACACTATGCGCTGTTTTCTTACGTCCGTCTTGATTTCACTATGTCCTGTGAGTGTCCAATTTTCCAAGCCCACTTTCCTCTTTATATGATCTAGTTATGTCAACTAGCTATTTCTGTTCTTAAATATAAGTCTCTGTTTAATTTCCTTTTTCTAGGTTGGTTGAGCGATTGATTATGTTTTACGTTTTATCATCCCTTTCTGAGTTATTTAAATATATTTCAGATCGTAGAAGTTTCCTTATATTACCCGGTGTTCCCAAATGGAAGACTATCTGGTTTATTTGCAATTAAGCACTCGCGTATTAAGAATTTCCAGAATACTTACATTTATGTGTAATTGTACATGCTCCATTCGAATTTTGTTTGATAATTTCGATAAAATCCACCGTTTTGGACTTATCGATAGTGAAAGTTCGGATTTATTCGTGGCGTTGGCGGTAGTTATTACTTTCGTTGTTTGCATAGATTCGCTGCGGAAAGCTAAACTCAGAAGACTACGGAAAGCTAAGCACAGAACTGATCTTTCTTGTTTAAATTTGTCTCAATTACTGCGCACGAGAACTATTTACGTACACACGCTAAGTTTGCGCAATGATACCTACACTTATAGCTATTCTGCAGCGAATTCATGCAAACAACGCCAGTAATGGCTGCGCGCGACACGAATGAATTCGAACTTTTACTGTAGATAACTCCAAAACGGTAGATTTTATCAAATTCATCAAGCTAGATTCGAATGGAGCATGTACAATTACATATAAATATAAGTATTCTGGAAATTTTTAATGCGAACTAAGCGCGTGTGTTACTCTGCAAATTATCCCCTGCAAGTTAACCCCCACTATCTAAATATTGATCGAGTTTATTGATGAACGAAAACTGGTTTTTCAACGTGACTAGATCCTAAGCTCGGATCATCGGGTGAATGGATGGAAATCTAATGAGGTTATCAAAGTGAACACAAATGAAACAGAAGTAATATTCAATAGTAACTTTTCGAAAAGTCTTATGTGAAAAACCGATGAAAAATCGGAAGTTTTCCAAGAATACTGAGAATCAAATTTTAAAATAAAATAACGCCATTGAATATCTAAAAATACGTTTAACGATTGGTTGGAAAGTAGCCAATAAAAATGCATAATTAGAAAACACCTTATCAATACTGAATATGGGAATGGCGTAATGGATAGTGACTCGGAGTGACTCGATTAGTTGCTAATGTGTTACATTAAAAGATACGCACTAATCGAAAACGCAATTAATTTAATATAAACAATATTGAAAAACAAAATTTCCATTTTTAAATTTTAGAAAATTTTTAATTAATCGGTATCTATAAAAAAATCAATTCTCAATTAGTAAGGTTAAACTGAATAATATTTTACCGCACTTATTGAGTATCATACATGCACTTATCGAATTTTGATAGAAATAATTTCAACGTACTGATCGAAAGCGTATTAATCGATGCGCATTAATCGAGGTATTCCTGTATATTTCGAATTATATTCACTGTCGCATAAGTACACTTGGAAAAAGTATGTATCCATCTCTTCTCATCTAAGCTTATGAGTTAAATAGCAGAGTAGATTGAGCTCTTCAATTTTTGTTGACAGCCAGTCTGTGAGAATGTTGGTTCCAATCTAGTAGAATAACTGCAAAAATTCTCATCCCTAGATTTATAAACAAAACATACAGATGCATGGTGGGATTTCCTCCTAGCCAATAAGATAGGCCACTTTTCGGTCACATCCGATTTAGTTCTATTCTTCCTTGTTTGGAAGTCAGAACTCTGCGATCGCTTGTTTGCATCCTTCTTGGGTGTTAACAGCTTTCCTAGTTTGTGAAATGTTTGCCTTATTACTGTTGCATTGCCATGCATGCATTATTTGCTCAATATTATTTTGACTTGTTATTTTCTTTTCTTTTATTATTTTTTATTACAAACTTGGTTAATTCTGTTTGTTGGACAATTCTATCAATCAAATTTAACCAACTAAATTTAACCATGGCCAAATTACTCTACAGAGAAGAATAGATCTGATTTCAAACCCGTATTCATCCGGATCGAAGCACAAACTATTCAGATAGTGACTATGATTCCGATTGCGGTCGATCTGATAGATGGATGATGTATGTGGTGGGGAATTTGAAATTTAACAATCAATAAATCAAAAAACAAATGTGCCAAGAGAAATTGAAATAAATTTAAAGAGAGTGAAAAAAAATGAACATTGTTGTCCAATCGTTAGCATCCAAAATACGAAACAAAAAAAAAACAAGATGGGGTGACGAGATAAGGAGTTTTGCTGGTAAGGAATGTCAAAGAAATTCATTTCACAGTCGTCATCGAAATTTTGGGAAAATCTTTGTCCCGCAGAAAACTCTTAGTGGCAGATGGTCGTTATTTTGAATCTCTCTATCTGCTTAATTTATAAATTAACGTTTAACATAATTATGTATACTTCAATTAAACATTGGATATATATGGAGAAATACTATCGCCGGTTTCGAAAGAGGATGGATATCCCGCGGATAATCGAAGTCTAATGTTCTCTACAATGGCAATGTGTTACGAACAAGACTCGAATCAAACTGATTCTGTAGTAATCTTCTTTTATATGTTTTGGTCCTGGAAGACGTGGACGACCATGGCTCTTCATAAGTTTCTCTCCTTTGTAGCTCTTTCTGTCTTTTCGTAATCTCGCCTAATCGCAGTTCTTCCAACCATTTACCCCACCCCGTTATCTAGGTTAAACGCAGCTTTTCCCTGTATTTTTATTTTCGTTATTTCTTGTGAGTGTCACAATTTCTATGCCCCTTTTCCTATTACATGCCTTAGAAATCTCACTTGTCTCTTTCTAGTGCTAAGTTTAAACTTCATTTCTCACAAGTTCAATCCATGCTATTCTCAGATAGATCTGTAGATCAACATTTCTGTTGCTTCAAGTCTCTTCTTCATCTGTGAGGACATTGTATGGTATTCATTGCCATATCGGAGGACTGGTTACATTAACAGTTCAATACTTTTTCTTAGTTTCCAATGAAACTTTCTTGTTTCTTAATAATTTGCTTAACTTCTGGAAGGAACTGTTCGATATTCCTACGTGTCTTCGGATTTCGTTATTGCATTTCCTACTCTATTTCTTAATACTTTGCTTAAACCTTTAGAAGGTATCATTCAATATCCCAATACGCCTTCAGGATTCGGTGACTCATTTTCTCTTCTATTATAAAGCTTCTTATATATTTAATTCTTGCTAGATTTTGGTGCCTCCAATTTGTAGTTCACATCTTTGGTCGACAATTACAGACTCTGTTCTAAAATTAATGTTTAGTCATTTCTTCTCGCTTTCTATTACTATCTTTTGTAGGATTTCCTGTAGTTTCCTTTAGTGTGTCTGCTATCAACACTGTTTCATCTGCATATATAATGTTGTTAAGATTGTGGCTGCTCACACAAACGTTGAAAGAGCTGAATGAGAAAACAGATTCAAGTCGCACGCCGTTATCTGTTTTTGAATCGGAATTAACTTTTATCGCTATGCAAGCTGTTTGAACCAATTATAACTTCTGAATAATTTTAATATCCTTCCCAAATAATACAACGTTCTTATTATTAAGCTAATTTTCAGCAAACAGGTTTTGTTTTATTATTATTTTTTAATTTTTTTTTTTATAATTTCGTACTTTCTTTTACTTGTTTGGGAATCCTAATCAATTTACAGAATTTCTCGATTTTGCTGTCGTTTAATTTGTCCAAAATTCATATAATCCTAATTTACTAAAGGATTTTCATCCAGAAATGGAAAAATATTTCATAATGAATAATTTCCTCGAAAATGGATATATTTTATCCCGTGACAAATTGCTTTAACATTAATTTCTCAATTCCTTCTCATCGTATATTTTATTTTCCTGTTATATTCCTAAAATAAATCAAACAAAAAGAATATTTCTCCATTATTTGATAATTATATAACATAAATTAGCGTTTTCCATTAACTTACGTCAAACTCATGTAAATATGTTCAGGTTTGAGCCGAATCTTCTAAATTTGAATTATTAAATAATTTCATGAAAAATGATCAACTATTAAGCTGTTTCTAGGCTGAGATACTAACATTTTTACCAGCAAAACTGTGTGATTGTTATCAAGAAATTGTTGGAAATTACACAGTGGCTCTTATTTGTATACCTGTATCTAAATTAATACAAGCTTAGTAAATTACTACATATTAAAACACCAGTACACTGACTTAGGTCGAGGAACTCGATGGGGAGAAACTAGTTGGTCATTTTCAATACTTCAGAAACCAAACTGGCAACATTCCATCACATAATACTTTAAAACTTATTCCCATGATCTGCTTATTTGTGAAACTGACCCCAAGAAGATTCTTTTCCGACCACAACGTTTTCAAGTCGAGCGTTAGCCACTATCTTTCCCACAATGCCCTCATAAACTGAACCTCTAACCTCTTATTTTTACAACTCGTACAGAGAACTATTTCGTCCATACTGTACCAAAAGTGGCTCTTGGGCCTTGTATAGATCGTGTACCTGTAAAATGAAAAAAAAGAGAAATTCCAGGTTCTGTTTTTCGGAACTGTTAGTAGATCAATCTATATAATCCTTCAAGAAGTGAATCATCATATAATCATTCTAACCCTGTTCATTCAATAGGTCTGTGATCTAAAGGTCAGTGAACGAATGCTACCATTTTCACTATGTAAGAAAATACAGAAGCGCTCATTCTAAACTTAACGTTGGCATAATCCAATATTCGTCTTCGCATTTTCAAAGTCAGGATTTTTTACATGTTAAGGAAAGAACAAACTTATCAATAATTAACAAAAACATTTATATAACGGTTCATGAAGTATTGATAAACATACTGGGTAATATTTGGGCGATAATTCTTCCATATATTCGTGTATCGTTGAAGAACAATACGAATCTTTTGTTTAGGAATTTTTTAATTGAGAATGTTTCAGATATCCTGATAAACATTATTTAATGGTTTCTGCAATTATCAAAGACATTGTTTAAAGTGATCGGATTTCGTTGATCTTCAGAAAAACATGTCTGTGTATTGTTTAAAATTTGCAGCGAAAGCGTGAAATTATTGTAGATTGAAAGTTTTAAGGTAAAAAAATTGGATATGGAATTTAACACTGTGTGCTGATTCAGATTTCAAATTGTGGTCGCTAGAGTTTTCACAACGTGACTACATAGTGTTCAGTCCTATGTCAACATAGTGAATCAAGCTATCTTACTCTCAGTCTCTAAGTCTCACACTACATACATACATACATACATACATACATATATATATATATATATATATATATATATATATGAAAATTTCTCTGTGGAGAATATTGTCATTATGGTTGAATTTATTTCTATGTATGACTAGTCATACATAGAAATAAATTACTTTGATTATAAAAATGCTACACTCATAAAAAAAGAAAATAACTCACTCAGAAGGAAAATTCTGGAGAGTGCCGCCATAGAAAATTACCCAAATATTAATCTACGCCCAGGTTTTTTCCCCATTTCACCTTTCTTAACAAAATTACTGTTCTTACAAATGTGACGCCACTTGGTCCAGGGTCGAATCCTTTGGTCACGGCGCCAACTGTGACGTCCTCCTCCTCGCTGTTCCAAGTGTGACGTTCCAACCCCTTGGTTAGATGATTACCAGCCTCGCCTTTCCCAACTCGCTTCCAATCACCTGGTTACTAGGGTAACTGTACTGATCTCCGGTCTGCCTACCCACGTTGTGATTAAATCTTAGACAGACGGGATCAAACAGGGATTGGGGCCGTATGCAAGCTGAGTCGACGGGGGTGGCAAAACACAAGTAAAAGAAAAAACTCACGAGACCAAAAATTACTGATAAAAATGGTAACAACCTTTTATATCTAATGTTCGTTACATAAAAATTATTCTTACTTCCCGACCCGCTTTGTGGACTGTGGCACCAAGCTTCTATCATACAACTTAAAGACTTCGAGTTGCCTACTCTCTAGAATTTTGTGTGTCGGAGTGTGGTTTAGTTTTGACACTGGGTGCTAATCTCTACCAGTCGTTCACGGCTGATTCTTCTCTTCGGCTTGAGTTGGACGTATTTCTTCACTTCGATTTGGTTTGAGACGAATTTCTGTTCTTGGGCTTGGTTTGATTTCAACTTCTTCTATGCATAACTGCAAGTAACTTCTTCTTCTTCCGTCCTGCAACTCTTCTCTCTGCCGTCTGAGGTGATCTGAGCTCTCTGTCGTCCGGGGCTGAACTGATCTGCTTGTTTGGCCTGCAACTTTACTGCCTGTCTGGCCTGCAACTCTTCTCTCTTCCGTCTGAGGTGGACCCTTCTCTCTGCCGTCCGGGGTGAACTGATCTGCTTGTTTGGCCTGCAACTTTACTGCCTGTCTGGCCTGCAGCTCTTCTCTCTCTGCCGTCTGAGGTGGACCCTTCTCGCTGCCGTCCGGGGCTGAACTGATCTGCTTGTTTGGCCTGCAACTTTACTGCCTGTCTGGCCTGCAACTCTTCTCTCTGCCGTCTGAGGTGGACCCTTCTCGCTGCCGTCCGGGGCTGAACTGATCTGCTTGTTTGGCCTGCAACTTTTGCCTGTCTGGCCTGCAACTCTTCTCTCTGCCGTCTGAGGTGGACCCTTCTCGCTGCCGTCCGGGGCTGAACTGATCTGCTTGTTTGGCCTGCAACTTTACTGCCTGTCTGGCCTGCAGCTCTTCTTCTTATCTTCGACTTGGCTGCAAATTCTCTGCGGCTTTCGAGCAATCTTCTTCTTCTTCGACTTGGGCTGGAAGGATTTCTTGTCTTAGGATTCTCTTGCCCGCAAAGGGGCGAATGAACCGGGCCCGATGCCCGCGTTCAAGCTCCCTCGCTGCCCGCGGTCCAGCTGCAACTGATTTCTGTCGACTGGGGTCCTGCTTTTATTGACGCCGCAACAAACTGGGGTGGGTCTGTCGGCGTCAGGGTTTTCTCGATAATTCCAAAAGTCGCATTATTTCTGATTTCCCATTATCGCTCTTCTTTTCACCCCTACTTCCTCACAGTGCCTCTGGTGGGGAGGCGCATACCCATCTCTCCCGGTCTCTCGTATGTCAGGTGACCGTTTTCGACCAATGGGTCTTAATCGAGCGTCCTTTCTCCTCTTTCTCGCATATCACGTGACCGCTTTCGGCCAATGAGATTCTGGTTGGGCGTCTCCCGTACTTCGTGACGTCTCCAATCGGGCGTGGCTTATCCCGTCGTTGTTCTGGGAAAGGACACCTTGCTAAAAAAAAACAAAATCTAATTTGGCCTTTTTCGCACGCACGAAAAATGACAATCTCGGCCTTTCTCACCTTCCTGGTTTCTGTCAAAACAGCCCGCCGCTAATTAGATGTGACTTCAGGAAGAATTTTTTCCGTCTCGCTGGCGCTTTCTGTGAGCCAAGAACAATTGTTTTCACCTCTTTGTTTTTGCTCAGACCTGATAGTCAAAAATCTTAATTATCTGAATTGAAAATGTCTTCACTTCATCATCGTGGGGGTTCTAATTTTTAACAGGTCAGAATCTGTATACAATTCCAGCGGTCACCTTCTCACCCCAAAAGACATCTTTCTCCGATTAATATTTCGTTTTCCATTGTTCTAAAAAATCCCATTTCTCCAAATTGATAATGAGTCTTCTACACAAAAGTAGGCCAGATGCTTTGACCGACATTTTTATCAATCGTACATATGTTCATACACTTTTACCAAGTCTGTTTTCTTTCTTTCTTTTAATTACCTTTAATTCTATTTCTCCAAATAACAATTTCCATTGTCTTTTGAAATTCGGTCAGGCGCGTTGGCCTAGATACCTCTTGACACCTGTTTTCGCTAATGACCGGCCTTTTGCATTACTCATCCTCTTTCTCTTTCTTTTCCTCTTTCTCTTTTTCTTTTTCCCTTCTTTTTTTTCTTCCCTTAGGATCGCCTAAGTACAATTAGAGAATTATTCTCGAAACTCAATTATTCTTCGTCTAAAAAAACTAACAACTGGTTAATAAACCGAATAAAAAAAATTAAATCATATTTCTATGAATATTTCTTTTCTTTAGTTTTTTCTAATAATGCAGGGTGCCACGCAAACAAATATACACAGCAGATGCATAAAATCAAAAGAAAATGGTTGAATACATCAACACAGATATAATGACAATATTCTCCACACGTGACAAATACTGACGTTATTTTTCAGTTAAAAATATGAAAATAGCGTTTCTCTACATTCCAGTTGCTAGGTACATTCTGTTTTTGTTTTTATTAGTTACTTTATTCAATTAATTTCATTTTCGTATTTTGCTTTGATAAAGTTCACATTGGACGAAACGCGTCAGCAATTACCAGTTTTCCTATTGTCATTTATATTCATAAATATATATATATATATATATATATATATGTGTGTGTGTGTGTGTGTGTGTGTGTGTGTATCGAATTGTGAATCAAGCTATCTTACTCTCAGTCTCTAAGCTATCTTACTCTCAGTCTCTAAGTCTCATACTACTATATATATATATATATATATATATATATATATATATATATATATATATATATGTCGTCTAGCCACACTGAAGAGCTGTGATACAAGGAGACAGTCTGTGGGTGTCCATATATATATATATATATATATATAAGCAAGTGTAAATGGATATAAATCCGACAGAATGAAGAAATTTTGAAAAAACAAACAAAAATCCTTAAATGTAGTTAAATGAAAGAAATGTCGACGTCTGACGTTTCGGTTTATTATACCTTTTTCAAGACAATATTCATATATATGTGTGTGTGTGTGTGTGTGTGTGTGTGTGTGTGTGTGTGTGTGGATTTAATAGCTCGGTTGTTGAAATTTGAGGAATAAAGAGACGACAAGATTATAACGATAGTGTCAATAAATTTATGATATTTATTTTAAATTAATAATTTATTTTAATTAGTAATTTGACTAAACCAAAACCCGAAGAGAAAGTTTTTAATTTCGGAATTTTCTGACACGCCTGTTTCGTTCTTCAACTAAAGAAGAATTTTTTCGATGGCCTCAAATAATTTGAACAAATATTGTTTAACGCCTTCGGCTTTCCTGGCCAATTATTAAAGACATTATTCATAATAATCGAATTTCTTTCGTCTTCAAACAAATTTGCATGTGCACGATTTAAAATTTGCAGTGAAAGCCTGCCATTATTGGAAATTGGGAGTTTTTAGGTTAAATCCACATATTATAAGAAGCGCACGTATACCATATTTCGTTTTAATTATTTATATATATATATATATATATATATATATATATATATATATATATATATATATATATATATAATCTCTGTCCAATCTCTTACATCCTTATATCTATACAATTTAATTTATTTTTGATCCCTTTTATTTCTCTTTTAATTTTAAATTAATATTTCATTCTTCATAATACCACAAGTTAATGTCATAAGGATAATATTCGGGTTCAGTTTTATTAAATTTCTTCCCTTTAAGACAAATACCTTCCGCCTACCCATGACCCCTGTCCCGTGCCTTTCGTCTGACTGAAAAATTGAAATGGATAAATTCAGTATTAGGTTTTTTGGGCAGGTTGAATTTTTAGCTTTCACAGTTAAATTCTTTTTTACCTCCCCTCCTAACTGCATGGATACGAACTCAGACCACATCGGGATTGATAAGACAGGCGACCGATATATTCGTTTCTAGAAATAAACTATTCTCCATATGAGGTGATTTATTGCTATATTAATTATATTGCTCTGTATTAATAAATGCATTGATCTCTTTTTCTGGATCAGTTTCAATATTTTATATTACTAGGATCTACTTGGATTATATACCAAAGTATTTGTTACCTTTACTCTCTCTCTCTCTCTCTGTATATATATATATATATATATATATATATATATATATATATATATTGTTGTAACGTAGAAAATGTTAATGAATGAGGGATAACTAAACCAGGGGTTGGAAATTAAATGGTAATCGATACTCGCCAGCGGCGTGATGTAGGTAAACCACTGCTAATGGTAGGCTACTTAGACAGCATATTACCCCCACTTACATGAGTGTCCAACGTATTTAGGAGAATTGGAACTCATTAGTTTTCGTCGGTACGGTTCGGCCTGGTTAGCAAGATTAATGTCATTCAGGCCAATAAATTTGTTAATACTCTTTCTTATAAACAGAACATCTAGAATTGTTATACATCGCAACAAATAGCTCAATGAGGGTCTTTCTGAACGATAAAATTGTTGTTTTTTTGTTTTGTTGTCAGCAGTCTCTTCAGTCACAGACATTTCGATATATATCTATAATAAAACTTGTGGTGACCATGGAAATTCCACGGTTTTACTGTTTTTCATTGAAATTAATGGTTTTTGCGGTTTTTAAACTCCATGGAATGTAATTGTTCTTTAAATGTGCGTTTTATAAGATAATTACAATTATATTCTTTCGTTGTTATATCTACGATATTTTTTGACAGCATAAATGCAATAGTAATTGTTAAGCATAACGGTCGTGCAAACTAACTAATGAAGAGAGTATAACACCTTATCCTCACCGCTTTCCACAAGACCGGCCGGTGGTCCGGTATGGTCTAGTATTACTGGTTAGACACGAGTCTCCGGTTCCCAATGTCAGTACGAAGCCACCGTCCGGCTACGTTGTGATTTTTTTGATCCTGGAGAGTAGTCATCAGATTGTAGAAATGCTGAAGCTCTCCGTTGGTCTACCTGTGTGTTCCTCGGGTGAGAATCGGGTAAACAGAAAAATAAATATAACAAAGTCGATTCGATTTTGAAAGGACACAAGTTTATATATATATATATATATATATATATATATATATATATATATATATATATATATATAAAAGCAAAGAGAAAAATAATTCTTGTTGTAAAAGGTTGAATGTTTTTTGTATGTGAACAATAACTAAATAAATACAAATACTTTGAATAATTTCGGTAAGGGGGATATGGATTACGTTATAACCCCTTTAGTCTGTTCTTAACGCAACCAGTACAACCTATGATGTACCCGTTCTCAGTAGTAGTAGTAGTAGTAGTAGTAGTAGTAGTAGTATCATGAGTAGCGGTACTTACATGTTAACGCCGGTATTTCGCTTCTTCACCCTCAGTTTCAGCAACACACAACGGACTCTTCCTTTTCAATATCTGACGTCTTTCCACTGCATTCGAAGACAAACGAACAAAAAACTCTCTCTCTACTGGTGGTCTCTCTCTCTCTCTTCTCTCTCTCAGCACACACACACACACACATAGATAGATAAACAATGAAATGGATTAAGTGCGACAATTAAATTCCGAACTTTCAGAATGTTAAACGTAATTAATACTGTTTAATTAAAAACAAACCGATTACTTAAATAAATTATATATATAAAAATAACGTATTCTTACACTCTCAAAGAAGCACCATGTTTGACTGTCCACGAGAAGGAGATGTGACACAAGGTCGGATTAATGTGGAGACCCGAGCGCGTACACCCAGGCAGGGACAAAAATTCCCCTCAGCCCCCTTCAACTGTCGGTTGCGCTGGCCTCGGTGCGATCACCGATCCCTCCCTTTTGGCACCTCTTCAGTATAATTTCCCTCAGTTGCCCCTCTGTCCTTTGACAGAGAAGCTCCTGAGCGCACTCTGTGCAAGGACAGAGACGCAACTGAGAGATGATAAATAATGCGAAATCACTCTAAGGAGGGTTTAGACATTTAAATACAGACCCCAAGAGGAACTGATACATACGATCTATCACTAAAAAGACTGGAAAAAAATCATATGTTGCTTGTACCTTTCCAGAAAATACCTCCGGCCATCACAAGAGTCGAATCAGATCAAAAACGGTGTATTGCTGCCATATCTGGACTGGATCTGCCCAATTCTACACAGCCTTGTGAGCGATGAATTATTTTCCAAACTTATAAACCATTTTCTACAGACCCAACACCGCAAGCCTGACAGCAAGCCTGACGAATTACATCCCCTTTTTCCAATAGTTCTATTTAATCTTATCTAGCTTGTTCCGTTCGGTAAGTTCAAATTAGGAGCTGGTGTCAAAAATGACTTGCAGTCTGTTGTTATCTGCGACACGGAATGGCTTCTGCTATATATTGAGAGATTCTTAATAAAATAAAAAGAATAATCTACAATATCATTGGTCCTGACCTGGCGCTTCGTTGTCAGTCACTTTCTTATCACCGCAATTTAGCTTCCCTGGGCCTTTTCTATAAATAATGTTATGATAACTGTTCGGGGGAACTTTTTGATGCATGCGCATTGGCCCCTTTTATTTCTGTCCCTGTTTTTCTTTGGTTTAATTCCTCATCCCTTCCATCGTTAGGTGGTCAGTGATTTCAGATCTCCGATGGATATCGTTTTGGGTGGGTTTTTTTTTTCGTATTTTTTGTTGTGTCTGAATGATTGCGTGTTTGTGTGAGTACGAGAGATGAATAAATGTTTAATATTATTATAGTCCCACATTGATTCCGTCCAGTTAACTGTTGTTTCTGTCACACTTAATGATTGTAGGGGCTTTTATTACTAACACTATTTTGTTTCGTTTCTTGTATATAGTTTTGTTCATTTTTGAAAATATTCATAGTCGCTTTAAATTGTTTTTTATCCACATCCAAAGACAATGAATCCTACATGAGGGGACGAGTTAGGACTTTCTCAGAGACATTGCGGTATTATGTCGTATGTGGTCAGAAAGGTAAGTCAGATTGCGTTGTTTTGGTGTAAGGAATATTGTATGTCTGGCTAGCTAAGTTTAAAGTTTAAAGACAAAAGAAGATCATCCTTTTCTTCATTTCCCATTTTGGCGTTGTGCCACATTTTGTAAATAAATTGCAAATAAATATTACTTTTCGCTGTGGCATATAGACTTCATGAATTTAAACGCAGTATTAGTTTGGCGGCACGGTTTTATTAATTCAGTTGAATTGGCTAGATTTAAACGTATGTTCTCTCATAACAGTTTTTGTTTTCGCGCTTCTCGCTTGTGGAACTCTCTTCCGGCTTCATATTTTCTAGTCAAAAGTCACTGGTTTGTGGAACAATTTTCCGAGAGAATATTTCCCCGATCAACAAATTCTTAACGATTTCAACCGTTAGCGATTCTACATATCACAATATTTTAGAATTATTACGGTCATAAAACAACACCGTTCAGTAGTGATTTTCCAAGCATAGCTTAGATGTTACACAAGGCCGAAAGTATGGGGTATCCAGTGAGGATCGAACTCACTTTTATGTAGTAACAGATCTACCAAGACAAGATTGCTAACCATTACACTACGTCAAGGTGCCCAAACTGCTCCGTTCAGTAATTTTCTACCTAGAATGACTCTATTACCTTCTATTAGATGAACATTAGTGTAAAATATTCGTTACTGCGAGGGGTTCGCCTAATTATTTGCGTGACTTTTAAATTACCGTAATTATTCACGAATCTATGAATTTCAGGGAGAAATATTTGCTATTTTCCTGTATAATAAGCAATGACTTCTTAGAATTTGTTAAAGAAAATTGAACGTAAATTCAACATTTGCACAAATTTTTCAGGTTGGTTTTGATTAAAAACAAGATTTAATATAATACGCATTATGTGTAAAAATTCAGATAAAAATAATTTAAACGAGTATCTGAAAAGAAGTGAGGTAGGAGTGGACTAATGGATAGCGGGTCAGATTGTGTAATCAGAGAGCCGAGTTCGAATTCCAGTCGAATCCATTATGTGCTACTACCCTTGGAAAATGTATGAATCCTTGTTCTCCCAGTCCCAGCTATGGGCAAATAGCAGGACAGACCGAGTTCTATATCCTTGGATGGCAACTGGTCTACCGTAGAAAGAAATGGCAACCTACTGTGAGCAAAATCTGCCTCGTCTGTTATGTATCGAAAGATACATGATCACCTAAGCGTGTATCACGCATGGAAATAACTGACTGATCTGAAAAAAAAAAAACAATATGATTAAAGTTAACAGTTAAGTTTTCTTTACCAACGCGTTTCGTCCACTGATGGTATTTACCTTGATAAAGTCAGATGATAATAATGCAAAGATGTCCTTTTAACTTTATTCAGTGCCTTTATGCCTTATGTTTGAATTTGTAAAGTATTTTGAGGAAACACACAGATATATTCACGTAGACATGAAATAAACCTACGGCGAAAATAAACTTGCACAAATAGAACGAAAAATAGATAGGAACATATTCATAAATGTCACATCATGAACGTCCTGGACGGCTGTGAAGATGGCATTCTTTTGATAGATAAGGACAAGATGATGGCTCGAACGATGATGATTAAAACGAAAATGACGAAGACATCTGCTCTTTTCACAACAGACGAAACTGTCATGACGTTTGTCTATGACAACAGCTACAAAGACTAAAATATGCTTAATGTCAGCATGACTTTTTTTTCAATCCTTTCAGTGATTTATACATTTTATTTAAAATCTGTCCGTGATTTAAAAACTTTTTTACACTTCAGATTATGGCACCTTGCATTTATTGGAAATATTCATAGAAATATGAGTTAATTTTTCCTTATTCAGTTTATTAAACAGGTTGTTAATTTTTTTTCTTTAAAACGGAAAATAACTGGGTTGAAAATAATTCACTAAGAATGTACTAAACGATCCTAAAGCAAGGAAAAAGAAAGAAAGGAAAAAGGAAGAAAGGAAAGATAATAACAAAAGGGGAAAGAAAGGAAAAGACATGATATCAAAACAGGCCGCTGGGTGTGGACCAGATGTCGGTCAGAGCCTCTGACTGACCTTAATTTTTTTTTGAAAGAATAGAATTGGAGATATCGGTCGCGAGCGCTGACCGACATTTTCGTAGAAGAATTCTTATCAAAAAATAAAAAGGTAACTTTTAAATTAGAATAATAGAAATGAATTTTACTTTAGTCAGAGAGAAAGTGTCTTTGGGTTGGGGAAGTGACTGGTGAAAACGATATACGGAATTGACCTGTTAAGAATTGGACACCCACGTTAAGAAAGTAGAGATATTTCGACCTAGATAATTAAGATTCTCGGCTATCAGGAAAAACAAAGAGGTAAAAAGAAGAGCAATTGTTTTTGGACCACGGAGGGCGCCAGGAAGGCGGAAAAAGATCCTTTCTAGACTAATTAGCAGCGGGCTGTTTGACAAAGTCCAGGTGAGAGAGGGCAAGGATTGTCATTTTGCGTACGTGCAAAAAGGTGCGAAATCGGATTTTGTTTTTTAAAACCAGCACGATGTAACCACACCCGCCAACAAAAGGGAGAGGTGTTCGGTCAATAACAATTGGTCGAATACAATCACGTGACCGCGGAAGAAGAAGGAAAAAAACCTCGATCAATAACTGTTGGACGAGGCGGTCACGTGGGCTGCGGAAAAGAAGAGAAAGAAAGGTTCGATCAGGAACGATTGGTTGAGAGCGATCACCTGACATGAGAGAGACTAAGAGAAATAGATATGCGCCGCCCCCAAGAGCACTGTGAGAAATGGGTGAGAACAATAACGATAATGGAAAGTCAAAATTAATACGGCTTTTGAAATTATCGAGAAACCCCTGACGCCGACCGACCCACCCCGGTTTGTTGCGGCGTCAATATAAGCAGGACCCCAGTCGGCAGAAATCAGTTGGAGCTGAAGTTGAGTTGAAGTTGGAGTTAGGTTGGGCGTGAGTTGCAGTTCACCCTCGGACGACAGAAGAATCCTCGAAACAAGAAATCCTTCCAGCCCAAGTTGAAGACAAGAAATCTTCCACCGAATTGAAACAAGAAATCTGCCAGTCTAAACAGAAGAAGAAGAAGAAATACAACTCAAGTCGGAGAGAAGAATCAACTGCGAATGATCGATAGAAATTAGCCCCAGTGTCGAACTGAACCACACTCCGACATACATACATGATTCTAGAAAGTAGGTAATTCGACATTTTCCTATTGTGTGATAGAAGCTTGGTGCCATAGTCCACAGAAGGAATTGAGAACAATTTTGTTTTTATGTAACGGACTTTAAGATATAAAAGGTTGTTACCCTTTTTTATCGGCAATTTTGTTTGGTGTCGTGAGTTTTATTTTATTTGTGTTTTGCCACCCCCGTCGGACTCAACTTATATCGGCCCCGATCCCTGCTGGTCCCGTCTGTCTAAGATCTAAACACAGCGTGGGTAGACAGACCGGAGATCGGTATACTTTAGTGACCAGGTATTGGAAGCGAGTCGGGAAAGGCGAGGCTGGTGATCATCTGACCAAAGGGTTGGAGCGGCACGCTTGGACCCAGGAGGAGCGACCAGGAGGAGCGACGTCACCGTTGGCGCCGTAACCAAAAGGATCCGACACTGGGCCAGGTGTGTAACCGTCACAGTTATATTGAAGTATATATATATATATATATATATATATAACTTTTTTTTTATATTAAGGTTCACCTAATAGAATGCTTGGTTGTTTGATTTTGGTTAGCAGCATATCAACATCTGTATGGGTTATGTAAAGCCGAAATTTAAATATTTTGAACCCAATTTTATGGCTGCAATTAAATTTATTTTAAACTGCTTTCAAAATATACCAACTATACTGACTATCAATCAGTCAGGTACCAATCAACTATCAATATCAAAATATATCATGCTATCAACTACAAATAAAATGTATGGTTCGTCATTTTACTATAAAATTTATTGTCGGTAATTCTTCTATAAATATTTATTGTTGGTAATTTTACTATAAATAAGCATTGTTGTTAATATTGTTATATATATAAAAATGCATTTTATACTTCCATAGTGTTTTGTCTGACGGTTCGCTATTTGCCTGTAGCTGGGGCCCTAACATGTGCTACCACCCCAGGTCACGGTTGACATGATAACATCACCAATTGAAAATCTTCTCAAAACCTTCAATCTCCCGATCAGAGGCCTTCCAGAAGAAGGGCTCTAAGCTCAAGATAGAGGTTTAGGGTATGTTATTGCACGAGTGTGAGAAAAGTCAAGAAGTGAAATTAATGGGCTTATACTGGAAAGGTGAACGTTAACCCCAGAATTTTAGCTTAATTTCGGTTTTGTGTTCCGAATATAACGATGCACGAGTCTAGGAAATATTGGGTTGGCCGGTATGTCGTGACTCACTTAGGAAGCAACAACAACATTTATTCTTTAGAATAAAGTCCATCATTCTCAACGATCTTCTGCCAGCATCCGAATCTGTCTCAGATACACGTCCGCCGGCTTTGAATCAAAAACTATAACCAAGCTTCATTTCCTTCACTTCAGCAAATGTGTTGAATCGCTGGTCGCGGATGAAGTGTGCCATTGAACAGAATAAGAAAAGGATCGAACCATCTACGAGCTCTCGGACCAGGAAACCCTGTACCTGGCATACGATGCCACAAAGGGAAAAGCGTCGGAGTTCGTAAGGGGACTCTTGGAAAATCATCCCCGCTTGGCCTGGGAAGAAGTAAAAAAACTGCTGACCAAAGAGTTCGCCGACGAGGGTACGGCCATAGAGTCCATGAGGGCCCTTTTTAAAACTAACACAGCTTCGGGAGGAGACCCGGGAGAATTGGGGGCCCGAGCGGGAAGGCTATCGTCATTAGCATTCCCCGAGGTGGTCAGGGACAACGCAGTCATGCAGGCCCAACTGGCGGACCTGTATGTGGAAGCTCTGAGTGATGAGCGTGTTCGGCACGACGTCCTGAAAGAGGGACCGCTCAGACTGTCGGCAGCGATAGAGCTGGCCAGAGAGAGCCAGGGGGTATGGGATAAGGTGAAGAGGTGTGGGAAGAAGCAGACACCAAGTCAGGAGGCTGGAAGAAGGGGGTAGGCGGAAGAACCCCGTATGGAATCAGAGGGTTAAGGAAGAGGTGGATCGGGCAGAAATATGGGAGGAGGACCCCAATAGAAGGGCATGGTCGACCAGGCATGGCTTTTATAAGCCCACGCCGGGTCGATACGGGCTAACCTGCTGGACCTGTGGGGCACGAGGACCACAGGGCGGCGGAATGTCCGACGAAGTGGGGGTTGCCCCCAGACTTCGATCGTGACAGGTGCACCAGGTGTGGTAAGAAAAGGACACCTGGCTAAGTGGTGCGGGCTGAGGAAGGTGCCCCACCAATATTAACAAGGAAGGCCGAGCCAAGAAAAGCCAGCAGGCCACCCCAGAATTAAGAGGGAGGGTGGCCCAGTTAAAAAGAAGAGAAATAAAAGCTTGGACCAGTGAACGGGTGAACCGCTTGAATAGAGGACGGGTTCCCCTGAGGATGAACACACAAGGCCAACCCAGTTAAAAAAGGGAAAGAGCAAAATGTTGGACATGTGGTCGGGCGGGCCACTTTGCGGCAAGCTGTCCAACAAGAAGGTGCTGGTTTTGCAGGAGGCCAGGACACCTGAAAAGAAACTGTATTCTTAGAAACGGCCATGGGAGACCGGGGAGAGGTCCGGCCGGGGTCGCCCAGGTGCAGGGGGCGCAGAACTCCACCTCATAAAAAAAACGAAGATGAATTATTACTGCCGGCGCCTATGGCTGGGTTAACCCAAGGGTGGGGACCCAGGAAGAAGAAAGCTCGGGTGTTCTCTTCGCTAACGCAAGAGAGAGAACTATCCTGTAGAGCAGAGATAGGTGGTAGAGAGATGAGGGCTTTGGTGGACACAGGAGCATCTGTGTCATTGATGAGAGAGGAAACATACAGGCGGGTGAAACGGAAGAGAAGGTTACGGGAAGCGGACATAGAGGTCACGCAAGCAGATGGAGCCCCCCTGGAGATAAAAGGGATGGTGAGGCTCCCGGTAAGGATTGGGAAAGTGAAAAGCACCCAAAATTTTTACGTAACCCCCGACCTATGTACAGAGGCAATCTTGGGAGAAGATTGGCTCCGGAGCCAGAGGGCCCAGATTGAGTTTAATCCTACTGTGTTGGTGGTGAACGGCGAGAGAACGCCATTGGGATGCCCACCAGAGGAAGAGATAACCATAGTGGTGGAGGAAGATGTAAAGTTACCTCCTAGGACCGCAGTGTCGGGAAAGGGTAGGCTAATGTCAGAAAAAACGGTACGGAGAGGACCTCTGCAGTTGGTCCCTGTAGAAGGAAAGGGCCTAGAGGATAACGAGGTAAACCCTGTGCGAAACGGTAGTGGAGGCAGCCGAGTTGGTGCCCATAATGATGGTGAACCAGGCCCAAAAAGACAATAAAGGTTAGGAGAGGGAGAAGATAGGAAGAGCACTTCCCTACGAACTCTGAATCGGGTGAGATTCGAGGAGGAACGAAGGAAGCTAGTAGAGCAAACAAAAGGAATCTTAGATGAGGATATATTAGCACCGGATCAATTTAGAACCAGAGTGGGGGGGTCTGTTAAGGAACAATCGAGATGTGGTAGCCCAGTCAGATAAGGAACTAGGTCAGACCCACACAGTCGAAATGAAAATCGACACCGGAGACCACCCCCTGTGAAATTAAAACCCTACCGAACACCTATACATAAAAGACCCCTTGTAGAAGAGGCAGTAGAGGAAATGTTGGAAGCTGGGATGATCGAAAGATCGATCTCTCCTTGGAGCTTCCCAATAGTAATAGTAGGTAAGAAAGATGGCGGCCACCGTTTCTGTGTAGATTTTAGAAAGCTGAATTTGTATCGAAGCCGTTGGCGGTGCCATTGCCATTGATAGACGACATTTTGGCATTATTAGGGAAGGCAAAGTACTTCTCTACGTTGGACTTGAGGTCCGGGTATTGGCAGGTAGCCCTGGATGAGGCTGACAAGGAGAAGGCCGCATTCGCGTGTCACTTGGGACTGTTTCAGTTCAGAGTGATGCCATTCGGTTTAGCTAATGCCCGGGAGTCTTCCAACAGCTAATGTCAATAGTGTTAGGAGGATATGAGAGCTTTGCCATGGCGTATTTGGACGATATCTTGATATTTTCGGAGACAGTGGAACAACACTTTTTTCATTTAGGACAGGTGTTGGGAAGGTTGAGGAAACACGGATTAAAATTGAAATTGTCAAAGTGTCAGTTTCTGAGGGAAGAAACTAGGTATTTAGGCTTCGTCATAAACGGAGACGGTATTAAACCCGACATGGATAATTAAAAGGTCATAAGGAAATGCCAGAGCCTAAGACCGTGAGGCAGGTAAGAGGTTTCATAGGGAGCTATAGGCTACTACCGACGCTTCGTCCCGGCATTTTCAAGAATTGCCATACCGCTGGTGGCCCTGACGAAGAAATACGCTAGGTTCAAGTGGACAGAGGACTGTCAACGAGCATTTGACTCGCTAAAGGAACAGTTGACCACCGTTCCACTGCTGACGTACCCAGACCTCAGCAAGCCCATGATATTATACACGGATGCCAGTGAGCAGTGTGTGGGGGCAGTGCTTACCCAGCCGTGTCCTGATAGGGAAGGACCAGTGCCAGGCATACCAGAGGAAGTACCGATATACTTCCTCTCCCATAAGCTCTCAGAGACACAACAGAGGTGGCCAGTAATAGAGAGAGGGAAGCATATGCTATCATGTATGCTCTCCAAAAGCTGGACTACTATTTAAATGGTGCGGTCTTCACTATAAAGACGGACCACAAGCCTCTGCAGTATCTATTGCAGGCAGAGTGGACAAATAATAAGAAAATTCAACAGTGGGCACTTAAGTTAAGTGGCTACCACTGTAAGATAGAGTATTTGGCAGGAAGGGAAAACACGTGCGCAGATTTACTCTCAAGAATACCGAAGCAACTGGAAGAAAGATCTGTAAAGGTAGAACAGGGAGTAGATGATAAAGCCTATAGAATAGGAGTAATTAACTCTAATAAGCTAAAAGATCGCCCTATGTTAGAATCGGACGAAGAAGGGACGCCTAGATAATAACCGATCCCTACTGGACGGAAGGAATCGGAAAGGAGCAAGCAGACAGTGAAATAGCTGCTCTAAGAGAGAAGGTGAAGCAGGAGAGACCACCAAGTATGCCATAATAGAGGAAAGGCTGTATTATCTCTCAGGAAGGGATGAAGAAATCAAACCCAAGTTGTATGTGCCCAAAAGTTTAAGACCAGAGATATTGGAACAGTGCCACGAGAGGTTGGGTCACATGGGAATTGATAGGACATGTGATCTCATAGGAAGAAAGTACTATTGGCCCAAACTGTACGGAGAAGTCACTAACTATGTTCGGGTTGTGTAGTGTGCCAGTCGCAGAGCAGAAGGCAGGAAATGGCACCCTTGGAGGAAATAGACGTACCAAACTTCCCTTCGAGAAAGTGAGTATGGATGTATCAGGACCATATGGGGGAAACTGCACAAGGAAACAACTATATAGTGAGTTTTTGTCGATTGGCTAACAAATTGGCCTGAGGCATTTGCAGTACCAGACAAGAAGGCCAGAACTGTGGCCGGGTTGATAATAAGCGAAATCTTCCCTAGGTATGGTGCCCCTGTGCAATTGGTAACAGATAATGGCACGGAGAATGTGAACAGCATCATGAGAGAGGTTTTGACAGGTTTGAATGTAGAGCACATAAAAAACATCCCCATATCACCCCAGGGAAATGCTAAAGTGGAAAGGTTTCATAGAACCTTGGGAGATGTATTGGCCAAGTTGGTCAGAGAAAACATTGGAAATTGGGACTTGTATTTGACGCAGGCTCTGGCGGCCGTGAGGTTTGATAAACGAAACCTCCAGATTTTCTCCTTATTTTTTGTTGTTTGGCAGAGACGTGGTCCTGCCTGTAGATAACCTACTGAAGCCCCGAAGAAGGTATATGGGAGAAGATCATCATCAACTATTGCTGGAACAGCAACATAAGATATTGTACAGGCCAGAAGAAGAATAAAAGAGGGCCCAGAAGAAAAGAAATGAAAAGGGTGAATGCTGAAAGAAAGGTGGTAGAATTGAGGGTTGGAGACCCTGTCTACTATAAAATCCACCAGAGAGAAGGAAAACTAGACCAGAGATGGGAACCGTACTACCGGATAGTAGAGCAGACGGGCCCTGTATCATATGTAATATGGGATCAAGTGGCAGGACGAGCGAGGAGGGTTCATGCCAATGATCTGAAGAAGGCTGAAATAGCTAACCTGGAAAATGAGCGAGCCGAGGCCTAAGAAGACAAGGAAAAGGAAGGTAACTCTGGTTGAACCGGAAGAAATGGAGACGGAGGAAGACTCTGAGGAAGATGAGGAGATAGGTCGACTTGACCAGATAAACGAAGCAGTCCGAGTGACGGAGTTGGAACCCTCAGCGGGGATTAGCGATGTTCAGTCGTCGACTGAATCAGTGCAGAGAAGACCCTGTGAAATCGCCATCGCACCCCATGTCCGAAAAAAAGGAAGAAAAAGACGAAGAGGTCCAAACAAGCAGTCGAAGGCTTTAAAAGAGGCACCCTGAACAGGACGAAGGGTCCAGCGAGTGGGAGGAGGAGGATCGAATACCCCTTTCCCAGCTTAAGGAAAGGATAAGGAACAAGAAAAGTTTAGACATAGAGTCGAGAGGTATCGAAGACATTCAAGGCGAAGACTCTAAACAGGAAGAAGAATCAGGGGATGAAGAAGAGGACAAGGAACCTCCTGGACGAGAATTAACCACAGCAAGAAGGTTAGAGGTTGAACAGGAATCACCTCAGAAGATAAGATCAGGGAGGAGAAGAACCCCAAATCTCAGTAGAACAAAAAGGGCTGTGCAGAATAGGAGCATTTAGTGTCGACAGATAGCGACACTGGCTCATCCAAAATCCTACTGTCTGACTATGGTAGATGTGAGTGGAGGGGATGGAGTCGCGGGCTGCACCTCACGAGGGACGGAAGAATTATTGGCATTGCTGATTGATCACCAGTAGTGTCTTAAAGTACGACCTTTAGAGTGGGCGCCACGCACACCTGACCGGACCATTCTGTCTGCTGGGGATTAGTTGGGGGAGGGAGGAGCCGAGCTTAGAAAAAAAAAAGTTATGAAATAATTGAGTGATGAATCGAGCGGGACTAAGTGATTGTGAAAAATAACAACAAGAGAATTTGTTACCTTTCAGGAATGATCAAGATGAAAGGGTTGGTGATGACGATGATGGTGATAGCCACGCTGGTGGTGACGATGGCGGAAGCCGGGAAACGCAGCCGAAACACCATTTTTAAAAAAAACGAGCCAAGTGATAATAACCAGGTCTAAGTGGTTGGTCACATTCGTGATAGATTTGAACCCGTATGAGTCGCTATTAGATAAGTTAGGAAACGAGCTGACGCAGCTGGATGCAGCCGATTGAAAGTAGGACAAGATTATCCCAAGCACAAGGGGTATCTTAGCTTATTGCACTCCCTAGAATCAGAAGCCACTATGATAGAAGCTCAATGGAAAGACATGCAAAGCTACCTGCAGGGAATAGAGTTACTGCAGACGCGGGAACGAAGATCCGTACTCCCGATTGTGGGAAAGGCGTTGAGTGTCTTGTTTGGAACAGTAACTGAAGATGACGTTAAATTCATAAGAAGGAAACTGGGACAAGTAGAAGTAAATCAGAGGACGCTTGCCCAGGTGGCAAGAGAAAGTGTCACGATATTAAATGTGACAAGGTTAGAAGTATCCAAAAATAGAGCCAGGATCAATTGGTTAATAGACAACCTGGCGAAACTAAGACAAGAGGTAATTAATAATACAGAAACTGTAATGATTGAGTTACAGGAAATAAGTGGATTCATGCAAAAATATTTCCAGCTAATGACGATTACGAATAAAAGTACGACAAACTAGTCAGTCGTTGACGACCTTGCTGGAACACGTGAGAGCACAATTAGACATGCTGTCATTAGGACACCTCTCCCCAAGTATAGTAAACCCGGGTCACCTAAAGGAAGCATTACTGGGCATACAGGCCGAGTTACCCCGCCATTTAAGGCTACCAGTGGACCCCCACTAAAGAATTGTGGAAGTACTATAATGCCCTTGGATGTGTGACCTTGTTAGAAAATAGACGATTATTGGTAGTAATATCTGTTCCGTTACTAGATAGCGAGAGTATATTCGAGATATACCAGGTTATAAACTTACCCATTCCCTACCCCAGAAGAGATCAAGGTTTGGGAATGATAGCAAGGTACAAGGTAGAAGCAGACTACATAGCATTAAATTCGGGGAGAACGAAATTCATGTTGCTATCAGCTGAAGAAGCTAGAAGGTGTAGAGATGATACCCTGGGGCCTTGTACCTCGTTGAGCCCTATCTATAAAACTGGTAACCGCAAACTGTGCATACTAGAATTGTTTGAAGGGAGGGGAGAAGGAATCAAAAGAATCTGCCAAGTGGAGGTATTAACAAACTCGGCATTACCACAAGCTATCAGTGTTTCAGACGGGGTGTGGGCAGTAGCCACCCAGAAACATATCAGCCTGTCTAGGGTATGGGGGAGAGTCCACAAGGACATTAAGAATAAGGCCACCGTTATCCCTGGTGTCGCTACCCATGGGATGTTCGGCGGTTGGGGTGTCCATCTCCTTGCCCCCCTATTACCAGATGGAAGAAAGGTATGAAGAAAAAGATTCACTCGTAGAGATGATTGGTAGAGGCTTAGTCAATTGTACAGAATTATGGGAGCCGATAGTGAAGAGATTCTCTAATGTTACCTTAAATAAGATGCCAATTTTAATGAAGCCCATAGAAAAGATCGATATGGATCACTTAAGGGATAAGTTAAGTGCGTTGGGAGACGAAGGTGTAGCTTGGGAAGACGATGAGCAGATCGCGATAAGTTGGTCAATAGTAATGGGTACATTCTAGTTATAGCCCTCGGGGGTGTAATAATATGGAAGATTAAGAGTAAGAGAAGATTAGCGAACGACAGTCTAGTGAGCATGCAACAACTCGAGAGGGAGATGCCGAGCGGTGTTCCTCCACTCAGACAGAACTGGCGAAGAAATTGCTGGAAGACCAATGGAGGAGGCTGGCGTGAGACCACCACGTGCGGCGGAAAAACCTCCCACAGCAGAGAGGAAAACATTGACCAAGAAGAACAAACCCTAAGGAACACATCTGCACCTACAGACACACGCACACATTTCATTGCATGTAGAACAAAAGAAAATGAAAAGAACATTTCATTGCATGTAGATCAAAAAAAAATGAAAAGAACATTTCATTGCATGTAGAACAAAAGAAAATGAAAAGAACATTTCATTGCATGTAGAACAAAAGAAAATGAAAAGAACATTACATTGCATGTAGAACAAAAGAAAATGAAAAGAACATTTCATTGCATGTAGAACAGAAGAAAATGAAAAGAACATTTCATTGCATGTAGAACAAAAGAAAATGAAAAGAACATTTCATTGCATGTAGAACAAAAAAAAAATGGAAAGAACATTACCCTTGCAAGTTAGAAAGTAGAATAGAATTGCATGAGACGAATGCATGGTGCATGTTAAATGATGTAATTAGGTTTAGGTGTCATTTACGGGTAAATGACAAATCGGTTAGGGAGGATTATGGCACCTTGCATTTATTGGAAATATTCATAGAAATATGAGTTAATTTTTCCTTATTCAGTTTATTAAACAGGTTGTTAATTTTTTTTTTTAAAACGGAAAATAACTGGGTTGAAAATAATTCACTAAGAATGTACTAAACGATCCTAAAGCAAGGAAAAAGAAAGAAAGGAAAAAGGAAGAAAGGAAAGATAATAACAAAAGGGGGAAAGAAAGGAAAGACATGATATCAAAACAGGCCGCTGGGTGTGGACCAGATGTCGGTCAGAGCCTCTGACTGAGAAATTTTGTTGAAAGAATAGAATTGGAGATATCGGTCGCGAGCGCTGACCGACATTTTCGTAGAAGAATTCTTATCAAAATAACGAAAGGTAACTTTTAAATTAGAATAATAGAAATGAATTTTACTTTAGTCAGAGAGAAAGTGTCTTTGGGTTGGGGAAGTGACTGGTGAAAACGATATACGGAATTGACCTGTTAAGAATTGGACACCCACGTTAAGAAAGTAGAGATATTTCGACCTAGATAATTAAGATTCTCGGCTATCAGGAAAAACAAAAGAGGTAAAAAAGAAGGGACAATTGTTTTTGGACCACGGAGGCGCCAGGAAGGCGGAAAAGATCCTTTCTAAAAAGTCAAGACTAATTAGCAGCGGGCTGTTTGACAAAGTCCAGGTGAGAGAGGGCAAGGATTGTCATTTTGCGTACGTGCAAAAGGTGCGAAATCGGATTTTGTTTTTTTAAAACCAGCACGATGTAACCACACCCGCCAACAAAAGGGAGAGGTGTTCGGTCAATAACAATTGGTCGAATACAATCACGTGACCGCGGAAGAAGAAGGAAAGAAAACCTCGATCAATAAGTTTGTTGGACGAGGCGGTCACGTGGGCTGCGGAAAAGAAGAGAAAGAAAGGTTCGATCGGGAACGATTGGTTGAGAGCGATCACCTGACATGAGAGAGACTAAGAGAAATAGATATGCGCCCCCCCCAAGAGCACTGTGAGAAAGTAGGGTTGAAAACAATAACGATAATGGAAAGTCAAAATTAATACGGCTTTTGAAATTATCGAGCAAACCCCTGACGCCGACCGACCCACCCCGGCTTGTTGCGGCGTCAATATAAGCAGGACCCCAGTCGGCAGAAATCAGTTGGAGCTGAAGTTGAGTTGAAGTTGGAGTTAGGTTGGGCGTGAGTTGCAGTTCACCCTCGGACGACAGAAGAATCCTCGAAACAAGAAATCCTTCCAGCCCAAGTTGAAGACAAGAAATCTTCCACCGAATTGAAACAAGAAATCTACCAGTCTAAACAGAAGAAGAAGAAGAAATACAACTCAAGTCGGAGAGAAGAATCAACTGCGAATGATCGATAGAAATTAGCCCCAGTGTCGAACTGAACCACACTCCGACATACATACATGATTCTAGAAAGTAGGTAATTCGACATTTTCCTATTGTGTGATAGAAGCTTGGTGCCATAGTCCACAGAGCGGGTCGGGAATTGAGAACAATTTTGTTTTTATGTAACGGACTTTAAGATATAAAAGGTTGTTACCCTTTTATCAACAATTTTGTTTGGTGTCGTGAGTTTTTTTTATTTTATTTGTGTTTTGCCACCCCTGTCGGACTCAACTTGTATCGGCCCTGATCCCTGCTGGTCCCGTCTGTCTAAGATCTAAACACAGCGTGGGTAGACAGACCGAGATCAGTATAGTTGCTTTAGTGACCAGGTATTGGAAGCGAGTCGGGAAAGGCGAGGCTGGTGATCATCTGACCAAAGGGTTGGGCGGCACGCTTGGACCCAGGAGGAGCGACCAGGAGGAGCGACGTCACCGTTGGCGCCGTAACCAAAAGGATCCGACACTGGGCCAGGTGTGTAACCGTCACAGTTATATTGAAGTATATATATATATATATATATATATATATATATATATAACTTTTTTTTTTATATTAAGGTTCACCTAATAGAATGCTTGGTTGTTTGATTTTGGTTAGCAGCATATCAACATCTGTATGGGTTATGTAAAGCCGAAATTTAAATATTTTGAACCCAATTTTATGGCTGCAATTAAATTTATTTTAAACTGCTTTCAAAATATACCAACTATACTGACTATCAATCAGTCAGGTACCAATCAACTATCAATATCAAAATATATCATGCTATCAACTACAAATAAAATGTATGGTTCGTCATTTTACTATAAAATTTATTGTCGGTAATTCTTCTATAAATATTTATTGTTGGTAATTTTACTATAAATAAGCATTGTTGTTAATATTGTTATATATATAAAAATGCATTTTTATACTTCCATAGTGTTTTGTCTGACGGTTCGCTATTTGCCTGTAGCTGGGGCCCTAACATGTGCTACCACCCCAGGTCACGGTTGACATGATAACATCACCAATTGAAAATCTTCTCAAAACCTTCAATCTCCTGATCAGAGGCCTTCCAGAAGAAGGGCTCTAAGCTCAAGATAGAGGTTTAGGGTATGTTATTGCACGAGTGTGAGAAAAGTCAAGAAGTGAAATTAATGGGCTTATACTGGAAAGGTGAACGTTAACCCCAGAATTTTAGCTTAATTTCGGTTTTGTGTTCCGAATATAACGATGCACGAGTCTAGGAAATATTGGGTTGGCCAGTATGTCGTGACTCACTTAGGAAGCAACAACAACATTTATTCTTTAGAATAAAGTCCATCATTCTCAACGATCTTCTGCCAGCATCTTAATCTGTCTCAGATACACGTCCGCCGGCTTTGAATCAAAAACTATAACCAAGCTTCATTTCCTTCACTTCAGCAAATGTGTTGAGTCGCTGGGCGCGGATGAAGTGTGCCATTGAACAGAATAAGCCATAGTCACTGGGAGGAGTATCGGGACTAAACGGTGGATGTGGAAGAATCTCAACACTCTCCATCTGTCTGAAGTTTTCCATGGTCTACCTGGCTTCGGATTGTCTTGCTGAAACAAATTCTGACATCAAATGACCAAAGCAGGATACTATTTCTTTAGCTTGTTGTACAAGCGGTCTACCTGATGGTAATAAAGTTTAGCGTTGATGGTGCGACGTTGTGTAACAAGCTGGAAATTTAATTCTCATTGGAAATTCCACCAAACAGTGATCAATGTTTGTTGATTTCTTTCCACTACTTGAGTGAGTCAGGAGTTTCTGGCCAACCTTATATTTAATCATCTTGTATAATACATATCTCTACTTTTTAGGCTTAAATATTTTGTAAAAAGGGTATATTATTCGCAAATAGCTACGGCAGTTCGTGCGAACCAGTAAATTTAGCTGTTAAATCAAGATACAGAACTGAATATACGACAGGTGTTTATGCTCGTGTCTCTTTACAATTTGATCATTATCGAAGAAGCTGCCTGCTTTAATGTTGAGCAACGATTGACAATATAGTCTTGCTGATAATTACACCCTTGTGTTCAATCCCAAGTGGCCTCAACAGAAACTTAATATTGAATGAGACTAAGTGTGACTAAGAAAATACTTGCCTTGTGATCAACATGGTTTTATATTTCTATGCTATGGCTCCGGTCTGTATCGGAACCCAATTAAAGAGCAAGTCTATGAATTCTTAATAGATAAGTTTGACTCTCGCTTTTAGGAGCTTCAGTATATCTAATCTTTTTATCTAACACTTTTTCTCATGGCATACGAAACTTAGGATATCTCAAGAGGATTTGAACGAGCAAAAACGTCGTTTCCAGAATATTCCGTTTTTTTTTAATCGGAAATAGTAAAATCAAACACATACAACAATCTAAATAACTGGGTGGTGTTTTAGCAGAAGACAGAAAGTACAACTCTAGAATACGAAGGTACACTGGGATAGTCAGAGATGCATTCCAAAATGCTAACTGGGTATTAAGAAACAGGGAGAAATCTTTAGAAACAAAGAAAAGATTACTAAACTGTTTCCTTATACCTCTCGACCTGTATGACATTGAATGCGAGACGGTTCTGAGATGCTGCAAATAATCATGGGAACAATGAAGAAGTTTGAGAGAAAATTGAAACAAAAAGGCAAACTATGCTTAACGTCAGGAAGTGATTTGAATCTCTATCTATAAAAGGCAGTATGTGTGTGTGTGTGTGTGTGTGTGTGTGTGTGTGTGTGTGTGTGTGTGTTTTCGACGGATTTGCACCAAAATTTACATGCACAAGTTAGCGGGAAGGTCAAGACCGACTTTGCATTTCCCAACTCCCAACGATAGTGGAAATAATCGATTTTTTCATGCTTCTACGGCAGTTTTCATGTAGTTTGCGGCTATTTTCTACTGGCCAGACTGAGAGCCTATTGCTGGCTGCCACAAATAGGCAGGAAGATTGTATTGGCCAGCGTGAGAGCCAACAGCTGACTGACACGAATGTTAACTAGCATGCTAGCATGCAAAAAAAATCGATAGCTGCATTCGTCACAAGTGAGAAAAATTTAAATCTGCATAGCACTTTACTCCAATTGGCTCATTCGCTTGCTTAAACTCAACGTTGATTCTGATTCCGCAGAACTGGGTTGTCTGTGTGGAAAATTATTTGTTGTTAACATTCTTTTTTCATTCGGTTTTTCCAGTTACAAATCCTTTTTTAAAGCTGATCGTTTTGTGTTAATTTTGTTTAGTTATTTTTCGTAACAGATTTAATGTTTAGTATAGAGCTTAGAAAAATTCGCAGTGTGAGATAGGCAAGAAGTAAGGCATGTAGCAACATCAGCACGGAAAAGGCAAGGAAGGGCAAAAATATTTTAAAGTCAAGTGATAGCGATTTAAAGGCAAGGAAGGGCAAAAATATTTTAAGTCAAGTGATAGCGATTGCTGTATGAGTCGTACGATATTTGAATCAAGCACGGGCAACACCGGGCCATGTTGCTAGTAATATAATAAAGGTATATAATCAGATATTCAAATGACAGATTGGAGGGAAGAGGGAAAGAGGCAAACTATGCAAAACATACTTAGCTTAAGTAAATAGGTGGTTGAATTAGGTTTAGGAGAAATAAAAAAGACAACATTTATTAATAGTTACAGGGGACAGGACATTGTGGAGAGCTATGATTACCTATGCACTGAGGTCACACAGCACATAAAGAAGAAGAAACAACAGGATGGCATTTGTTCCTAGTTTCATTAGTTTATACTATACCGTAATAACAAGAGCGCTGCTTTATTGGGTGCTAATAAAATTTTATTGAGTGCATGAATCTAGTTTGTTCTTTCATTCTTTTGAGATAGTTAATGCAAACTACTCTTCAACAAAACTTTAATATTTTTCTGACAAGAAACACGGTAAATCTGTTTATCTAAAACGCACATTGGCAATGTCTACGCTGACATTTAATAAAGCTATTTAAGCAATTTAAAGGTAAAGCAAACATAATAATCAGTCCCAGGGGTTTCAGGCTTAGATTTCTAATCTTCTTTCTTAAATCATTGTTTGCTCTCATATCTTATGCAAGGTGAAAAGATCATGAATGAGAAATCTCAAAGCAATTTTAATTGAACCTGGACTGAATAGTTTAACTAAGTCTGGTACAAGGTTATAGTGCTATGACATCTGATGAAAAAACGAACAAAAATAACAAATTGGTTTACGAAATGATTCTTGTTAAAAAATACACAATGTTAAATGTAGTAATTGATGTTGTCTAAGACAAATTCTCTCATACAGACAGCCTTAAGCTTGAGTGATTTCTTTTTTTACGGCTTATCAGCCTTTTACATGTTATTTATAATTAGAAAGTAGTACTAGATTGTACAATGCTTTAGAGATAATAAGAAAAACCCATAGCTTGAGAGAATTAGTTGATCTATACCTGTGCTAATGGTATTTGCGCGTAAGTAAATATAACGAACCCAACTGGAATTCGAACTCTAATTCTGTGTCGTCGTCTATTACACTACACACACATCTAAGCTTACTAAGCTTCGTATTCCCAAGCAGTCCTCCTTCTAAGTACAAACAAAGCTTGATATTGTTTAACTTTGGTTATCAAATGAGAACATGGGTTTCATCGTGGTATGGACGTAAGCTAACAGTCTTCAGATATTTTGTGAAAATTGAAATCACGCCACTACATAATTGTTAAGAAAGACACTTTATTAACCGTAGGTTTTCAAGGTCCTAAGATAATTAATAATTTTTTAGATACAAAACTTTGGATCCCTGTTATATGTGTTATAAGAAGAGGAAAAGAATTAAAAATATGCATATTTTGCTTCGTGTATACATCCATTAATTAGCAGTAACATTAATGTAAATATCTAGCATTAACTGTGAAAATTTCACCGTTTTTTTCTGATAATCAAACTTTCTTAATTAAGGTTTGTGTATGCTTCTCCAGTGTATAAAATAACAGTGGAAATTCCCCTATTGCATGGTGAAATATTTCAGCTTTACAACTGTAAAAATATTGAATTAAGAATGTAAGAATGGAGGTCATTGTTTTAAAAGTGACAGGGTACAAATGAAAAGATTCAAAATTGACAATGCTTTCTATTTAAATGCAGGAGAGCGGTATCGCATCATCTTGATCCCCTTTTTGGCCTTTTTTTTTCCATTCTTTTATAAATAGATATCTATTCTGTCTCCCAATTAAGGCGAGTTATGACACAAGGTCATTTTTAAGGTGGGGACCCGAGCGCGTATATCCTGACCAAAATGATTTCCTAAGCGTGACATAGACGTGGCACAAGGCCGAAAGTATGGATCACCCAGTGAGAATGGAACTCCCTATTAAGTCTTAAATATATTTAGCGAGGTAAGCATATAAACTATTGCACCACGTCAAAGTGTCCTCATTCTTTTATAACTAGAACCGAATTTCACCTCCTTATGTCTTTTTCACCGCTCTTCTTTTTGGGGTTCTGTTTTGTTTAACGGCATATCAATTCATTATGGGCCATTTAAAGCAAAAATTTAATTTTTTGCAAGCGGTAACAATTATTTCTTTTACTCTTAAAATCTATTGCTGGAATATTTTATTTTTTACTATTAAAATCATTTGCTGGATTTTTTTTAATATAAAATCTATTTTTATATTTTGATAGTGTTTTGATCCTAATTTGAGGGTTCACTAATTTCCCATAGTTGGAGCTCTATCAGGTGCTACTATCCCAGGTCTGGTAGATCTGGAAGCAAGAGAAATTAAGAGCTGATCCCACACACCTCAAAACCTCCTTTCAGAATTTTTACTGCCGGATGTATTTTATCGTCATAACAAGGAAATCGTTCGTCTACTCCCAAAATCAAAATGGAATGGCCTATTATTTATGTGGGACAACGTGTAATAAGTAGGTTCTCATCACAAAACTTGTTTTTAGACATTTATTTAATCAATGTGTTAATGTCCGTGATGCTAGACGAAAGTAAACAAATTGGTTATGTATTTATTATATTCGCAGTTGCTATATTAAGAAATTGTGGAGAGGGGCAGACATGGTCTTATAGCAGGAGAAACGCACATTCTAACTTACAACTTAATTGAATAATAATAATAATAATAATAATAATAATAATAATAAAATAATGATAATAAATGGTATGAATAAAACAGACCCGGTTACGAAGATGGAAAAGATTACAATTCTATTGGACTATTCCAGAACAATCAATGCCAAACAAATAGAAAAAATGGTTCTTATTAAAGACCACAAACATAAAACTTTGTCTATTTATTGATATATATAGTATATATATATATATAATATATATATATGAAGATATTCAAAAGCTATCAAATTGGTTAATGGAAACTGTTGAAATGGATTTCTAAAAAATGTGGCATAACCTAGAAAGAAACATCAACAACCAAATCAAAGTTGATATAATTGGAGCCCTAGGACTGGTTAAAAATAATTTAATAAGAATAATTTTTGAAGAATTTTCAGGCAAATATCATAATGCCTAATGGAGATACAAAAAGGTTCTGACAAATACAAGAAACAATAGACCATCTAATCTCAGGATGGGCTTTATCAAATGAATATAAAATCGACACGATAGAGGAAAGTGTTATGATGGACATTGTGCAAACCTTAGGAAAATGTGTAAGCAAAAACTGCCAAAAATCAAAGAAAATAATAATAAAAAGAAGAATAATAATAATATGGGATAATACCATAACAGACAGAAAAATTAAGCAAATCTAATAAATATTGACAAAAAACAGAAAAATCCCTAATTGCATTCCAGGGGTAACTCAAGAAGGAATTTGAAAAGATCAAAATACAAAGACCTGGAAATTGAAAGGAAATTCCTGAAATTGAAAACAAGAATAAACCAAATACAAAAAATGGAATTCTAAAAATGGAACAAAACAACACATTGAAAGAATCCCTGAAATATAGACATATATATATATATATATATATATATATATATATATAATTGGTTAATGGAAATGTCAACTTCATGGAGATAAAAAAAAAAAAAAAAAAAAAGGTCTCTAGGCATAACCTAGAACACAAACCTGCCTACACACAGATGGTAGGTAGTATAATAATAAGAAATCGAATGATGATGATAATAATAATAATAATAATAATAATGACAGGTGCAAAATAATATTAAAGTATTCTATGAGAATCGAAATCATCACGCCATGTAACTGGCATGCAAAACGCCTTTCCCAACCATCACATTTCAGTATATGCTAAGGTAATTATATGTTCATCTTTCTGTACAAGACTTTCCATCTGCGATATGTGCTGTCAGAAAATGTTTAAAAAAAGTATATGCTTTTCGCTTCTATCAATATATATATATATATATATATACATTAATTAAAAATGTTCGTAATAAAAATAAATAAGTAGACACAACTCTCATGTATCTCTCGGTTGGTGGGTAATTTTATGAAATGTTGTTTCAGCTTTCATTATTTTACGAGTTTATTTGGTCTATCGCTTGAGGTGACAGCCGCATTTATCAAACCCTGCTGGGATTTTAATATGAATTCTTGTATGTATCAAGCAAACAAAATACTGAAAAGAAATCAATTTATAGCAAAGTGTCTGACAGGAAGTCACTTTTTGTTTCGTTTTTTTTTTTTCTTCTAAAGATGTTGGAAGCATTTCGGCAAATCAATAATTCTCCATTTTCTAACTTCGTAAGTAAAGATTATATTATTTTATATTTAACAATTTTTGTTACTTTTTTGTAAGAGACTGATTTCTTAAAATTGCTTTATAAAACGCTTGATAAAACTGATAAAATGCTTTAACTCTGAAACTATTTATAAACTGCTTTTATCTCGGTTTATTCTAAAATATAGTTAATAATAATAACATAGTTAGAGATGTGCCAAGTGTAAAACAAAACAAAAAATGAAACTGACATAAACAGAGTTCTACGGTTCAGAAGTATATGTTGGATATTCAGTGACTGAAATCTCTTCCATTATTCAAACCAAAGCTCAAACAATAGACATGGTTTCTTAATTTCGTTTCCTGTTCATTTGATAAAAGAGAGGCTGTCTTTATCATCTGACAACCTCAGACTATACAAAGGATGCTATGATGTGAACGTAAAGTTTGATTGTTCATTTTTATATAAGCCTGCCATTGTAATCGTGAAAAACCCTCCTCAGCCGTCTTAGACTTCCAAGACCGCAGCTGGTCGCTGAAATGACCATTTCAATCCCGGGCTAACCTTATCTCCCCTTGTGATTTAAGTTTGATCATAAGGCAGCCAAGATCGAATCGTCGTAGACATCTTCAATCTCAGACTGGTTCAATCACAGCGAAGACGTACAAGGAAAAAATGACACTCGAATAAATTGAACAAAAGTAAATACTGTTTTTATATCAGACCATCGTACAACAGATGGTTATATCAAAGTTCACGTGAAATTGATTGTCAGCCCAACATTTAAATCGGAAGTGATATTATCGTTGTTGGCTTGGTAAACTTTGGGTTGCTGTTTCGGTAAAGTTTGCCACAAGGCTGAAGTTAAAGGCTTTCGTCGGCAGATAATCACGTGGGCCCCTCTCCTGACTCTGGTCTCGTCTCCGTCTCTTCTCTCTCTCTACTGCCTAATTCACTTCGCGCATTCGTATTTATGAATATTCGTCCAAACTGGCGCGGAGCACGGCGCATAAAGGGATTTCGGTAAATCCCCTTTGTTGTAAGCCTACTCCATAATTCTGGAGAATTCCCTTCTCCCATTCTCTCTTATTAATACATCGCATTAAATCTCCTCAGTGAGCGTGCGTGGCTCATCCATCCTCTCCTGGTATTTTAACTCAACATTCGACTGGGAGAAATCAACTCCAAATTCGTTGTTTACGAAAATGAGGTCCCCGCTTTACAGCTTACATGCCCAGCTGCGTAGAACGAATGTCAATCATCATTGTGCTCAGAGTCTGGGTCATTTTCTATTGTTCAAAATTTTGAAACACAATTTCAGGTGTCGCTTATGTGTGAATTAAATCCTCAATTCTTCCCACGGGTTTTTGATATTAACACTTCTCGTTTCAATATCTCTCAGCATATAACACTCTCTTATTTTTAAACAAAATTTTCTTCCATTTTACCGCGTTAACGACAAAATATTATCACACTATATCTAAATTCAACATCAGCACAAACCGTGTACTTAGTTGGTAACGTGATTCTAGACGATTAATTTGTTAGTTATACTTCGTTACTGAATATAAGGGACGTATATTTGAATCAGAGCAGCCAGCCAGCCAGCTGGTAATTGCCAACGAAATAACATAATAATTAGCAAGGCTGGTTCTTACTAATTATGTTATTTCGTTTACAATTCTTTTATTACAATTTTATCATTTTCGAACCGTATAGTTTCTCATGCAACAGATATTCTAACAACATTTAAACTTTCAATGATTTGATTCAAAATCAAATTGAATTATTCCTTGAGTGAGTGGAAGTAAGAAGTTGCTTGCTTGGTCCTTCGTGACATTTTCAGGCTTTATGACGATTCCTGGTAAAGCACGTAGTTTCAAAGTTAGCTATATTTGGAAGCTCAAAGCTATTAAATATCCCTACCTGTGACTTTTGAAACCACTTTGAAGAAAAACAGGTATAACTTGAGCTATTTATTTGAAGAAAAAAAAACTCTCAAATGCAGAAGGGCGTGTATCTATGTTTCATAAACTATGCAAAGGCCTTCGACAAACTACGCCACAAGGACCTGCTCAGCAACCTTGGTATATTTGAGAAAGATAGAATAATCAAGACACTATACTGGCAGCATGCACGCGCATAGAGAACGAGTACAGCGAATATACAAATATAGAAAGGGTTGTAAGGCAAGGATGGGTCTTCTCACCAGACCTGTTCAACCTATACAGCAAGGCAATCTTGATAGAATTGGAAACCCTACAGGGATTTAGAAATGGCGGCCACAATCTTAACAACATAAGATGCGCAGATGACACAGTATTGATAACAGAGACGGAAAAGAATTTACAAAAACCCGTAAAGAAGGTAGCAACCGAGAGTGAAGAAAGGACTAAGCATAAAATACAAGAAGATAAAATGCATGGTCATCAGTAAAAGGAGGAGCCCGAAATGCTATTTGCAGGACGGGAACACTAGAATCAAGCAAACGGGGATGTTTAAATATATGGGAAGTGTCTTGACAGAGGAAGTTAAGTGCAACACAGAACTGGAGACGTATTGGGATGGACAAGGACGCATTCCAAAATCTGGGAAGAGTATTACGAGACAGAAGGATTCCTTTGGCAACAAGTACTGGGCTGTTATGTGACATCTATCCTACATTACAGCAACAAAAGTTGGACGATTTCCTCAAAGATGAAGAGGCGACAGAGATGTGATTCTACAGAAGGATGCTAAGGAAATCATGGACCGGGCGTGTGAGAAACGATGAGGTCTTAAAAAGGCTGCAAATAAGAAAGAAAGTCTTATACTTTACTCCAGGAAGAGACAGCTGAAGTTTCTGCGACACATAATGAGGAAGGAGGGCTTGGAGAATCTGATGCTCACGGGTCGAATAGATGGAAAGAGAGACAAAGGAAAAACGCGTGACATACTTGGCGGGCTTAAGCAAGTGGATGACAGAACGTGGTCTTGGGGAGGAAGCGGAGGAAAGAAACGTTTTGAGAGTTGCAAGGGATAGAGGGAGGTGGAGAGCCATAATTGCCTACATCCTGAAAGGACATGGCACATAAAAAGAAAAGAAAGAAATAGTTTCTCATGCAACAGATATTCTATCAGCATTTAAACTTTCAATAATTTGATTATTATTCCTTGAGTGAGTAAACGTACGAAGTTGCCTGCTTGGTCCTTCACAACATTTTCAGACTCTATTACGATTCTTTGGTAATGCGCATAGTGTCAGAATCAAAGCTATTAAATTCCCCTACCTGTAACGTTTGGAACTACTTTGAAGAAAAACTGTTATAACTTGGGACTTCAACTCTCAATTAACTAACGTTAATGCTAATTAGAAAAGAGTGCCTATAGAATTTAACCCTCACAATTCCTATTAAAGTCAAGAGAAGTAGAAATTGCAGGGGGCTAATGTGAATAGAGAGCAGAATAAAGTCAAAGAGAGTAAAGAGTTCAAAGCTACTTAGAACAACAAAAAACCAGCAAAGTATTTGAAGCCATTACTGCTGATTCCTGAAGAAACATGTCGCAGGAATTGAAGAAAGACGCCTGATTTTGCCAACTTGGATATTGCCAATCTCTTCTCGGATTCTCAGAGAATCATGGTACCAAGAGAAGACTATAATCCTTAATTTTAGATATAACTCTCAAAAGTGCAGAGGTGTGAACTGAATACAACCTTTTTCGATTCGAATTTCACCTGATTCATTTTCCATACGATTTAAAAGTTAGGTCCGCACGGCGCTCCCATTTATTCGATGACTCTTTTGGAGTTCTGATTGTAAAAGTAGTTGTAAAAACGATATTACATGAACTTAATGTAATACTACGCTAATACTGAGGTCGGCCCATTGAGAATCGGACTCACTATAGTAACAAGCTTACTAACCACTGCATATCGACGACGTTCGCAAGATGTGTACATTCATTTTTGTAAAGAAAATAAATGAAATACGTATTGCTTTTTCTCAGTTTTGACCCAGAACGATTTCCCTGGATCAAAGTAAACAAGAAATAGTTACAAAAGAAGAATACATTGAGTTTCGTCGTTGTGATGCTATAAAGCGTGTCATTGCATTTTGGGGGAATATGCGAGAAAAAAAACATTACGTCAAATCCTGTAATCCGTAACTTATTACGGTCTTGTAGGGAAACCACATTTACTACTTGTTTGAAATTCAATATTGTCCTTCTCCTAGTCATGTTGACACCTCGAGGCAAGAGATTTCAGTTAGCCTTGGCATTTAAAACATGACAGGGGAGGAAGAGAAGGGTGGGATTTATATTTTCCTGACCTTTAAATTGCTTAATACGAAGTTTTAAAATTCAGATACCATATCATAAAATGACTTTGTATTATCGCATTGTGTAAGTCATCTTGAAGAGATTAGTTTGCACGTTTTGAAAATGGAAAAAGTCGCAAAACGTGTGATGGTTAACTTAACCCATATATTATAATATTTTAAAATGTAATACTTAACTTAGTGTTTTCTACACGTTTTGTATTGGTGACACAGTTATTTATTCGCCAATATAAATACGTTATTCCGAAACGTAATTCACTGTAAGACGTAAATACTCAATAAACGGGTAGTTAATTACAGTAAAGTGTCACTAGTTTGAAAATCCCTGCTGTAGTCTGTTACGTAGAAAAAATATATATAATTAATATATATATATAAAATTTATATACACACATATATATATATATGTGTGTGTGTGTGTGTGTGTGGAAATTTTAATAATGCTTATAAAACGCGTAAATTTCAAGAATTAGTAATTAAAAAAAAATTTCGCTTGAAGATGGAACAGAGCTTGGTACTTTAATTCAATTTAATTCAAATAATTGAAGTTTTCGGCTCTTGTTTTGAAACATGAGAACTCTTATGTAGCGATGGAATCATATTTTTAAATAAATAAATAAGTAAATATATATATATATATATATATATATATATATATATATATATATATCCTAGCTTTAAGTATTAATCTTTTAAATGTGCTCTAACCTAAATTAATGTGAAATTGATTACCATACATTATTACATCTTTTTAATCATTTTTCACTCAAGCAAGGCAGTGACGCCAATAAGACGTAAAGGGTTACTAACAAATTAACAAGATGGCGATTGATATTTCATTGTAATTTTTGAAAATAAAATTGACTGGAAAGCAAGTGTCTTCCACGAATGGCGAGTACGAGAGGAGGAATATTTAGCATAGTACTTAAAATTAGATCTCGTCATATCAAACGTGAAATGATGAGATCTAGCTGATAATCTAGGATTACACTTAATAAATATTATAAGACTAGCTAAACTTACATGTAATAAAGGTTAAATTTTAGAAGCACAACTTCGCGTTATGTGTGGGACAAACAGATCTCCTGTCCTCAGTCACTGAGAATCTTTACGGATTATTTGCTCGTAAGATATCCAAATGGAGGCTTCAATACAATTCAACCAAAGAATTAAAAATGTTTATGCAGAATGAATCATCTTCAATGGACAATAAACATTTATGGCGACAAGTAATGATATATGCCAGAACGCATTCTTTTGGTTTTTTATCGTCAAGGACATTTTACAAATTGCTAAAAATATAAAAATCTTATTGGTCTCCTGATTTCACTATTTTAGTGCATTTAGAAAAAAAAAACTACAAAAGTACATTTCAAACAGATTTTACAGAAAAAAATTCTTTCATAGCATATGTACACCAAATCTTATAATATAATGTCGAATTAGTTAAATTCTACCTCCATATGTTGAAAGTTCAGCCGGCTTTATAAATATGCACCACACTGTATATATGTACGTAAGTATGTCATGAAGATATGCCAGCTATTCGTTTATTACGATATATTTTCTTTTATTAAGGTTAAATTAAATTCAATACACTGTTATATATTTTGCTGATGTATTAATAATTACCAAACTTTACACGGATGACCTGATAAAACCAGAACTTACTTAAAACCTGATCCAAGAGACCTCTACAACTTCAAAATATTTTGAAGAAAAATTGATTCCGGTGAAATTTAATTAAATTTACACTTGCATGCCTGAGGCAAGTCGACTGAATCTGCAGTATTAGAAATGAGGAAAATAATGATTTAATCAGTCAGTATTTGTTTTTATTTCCTTATTTTTACTGAATAAAGTTTAATACTCTTGTTTGAAAAACCCTCTTAAAATTGTATGCTAAACAATCGCTTCACAAGAAAATTATTGATATTTTCCCGAGACGGTTTTTAGAGACCAGTAATGATAGAAATTTCAAGGCGCAATATATTCCTACATGTAGCTTTACTAATATTTTGTATCATGAGAATGCTACTAGGTACTAACTCATGTAATAATAATAATAAAAATAATAATAAGAACAACAGAAGCTATGGTTACAAAATAAATAAGAAAATATTCAATCACCTACTCTACATAGATGATCTCAAACTCTTTGCCAAATACGACAATGAGTTGAAAGGCCTCCTCAATATTGTAAAATACTTCAGTGACGACATAGGTATGGACTTCAGATAAGTGTGCAAAATTAACATTCAAAAAAGGTAGAATAACAGAAACACCCTTAATAGATTTAGATTTTGTCACTAAGATTAGGTAACTGGAGCATGATGAAGCTTATAAGTACCTAGGAATTAGCGAAGGAGATGGCATACAACACCCCCAAATGAAGGAAAAATAAGAAAAGATTACGACAGGCGTGTACGTCTGGTACTAAATACTGAGCTGAACTAAAAAAACAGAATATCAGCCATAAACACATTGGCTGTCCCTGTGGTGCAATACAGTTTTAATGTCCTTAACTGGACCATAGCTGAAATTAAGCGAATAGACGCCAAAACTAGAAAGCTTCTCACTTACTACCGCATGCATCATCCCAAAGCTGATGTTGATCGTCTGTATGTACCCAGATCCGAAGGAGGCAGAGGATTAGTTCAACTAGAACTGTCCTACAAAACTACAACAATTGGCCTCCAAAGATACTTGGAAACTATAGAAGACTGGATGATGTTATACGTCAAGGAACATGAAAGTAGGAAGCGTCTTTACTCCGCAATAAAAGAAGCCAACAAATTCAAAATGGATTTTCAAATGGGCGCAGAAATGCAAGTACAGCACAATACACCGGCTGAAAATGCAAAATACTTTAAAAAGACAGCAAGGACAAATGCAACCGACCAGTTACAGAAGCGATGGCAAGATAAACCGCTTCATGGCCAATACTCTGCCCGTACCAAACAAGCTGACGTAGACAAAACCCGTACCCATCAGTGGCTACGTAGTGCAGGGTTGAAAGATGAAACTGAAGGTTTTATCCTTACTTCACAGGACCAATGCTTGCTAACTAGGAATTATCAAGCACATATACTAATATATTGCCTTAGCCTAAAACGCAGATTCTGTGATAAATATCCCAAAACGCTTTATCATCTTGTATCAGGTTGCACGATATTGGCACCCACTGAATATAATCCGACATGACAGAGTGGGCCAATATCTGCACTGGAAAATTTGCAACTTCTACGGGAAGGAAACTGAAAGGAAATGGTATGAATACCACCCAGACCCGGTTACGGAGATAGAACCTGTTTCAATTCTATGGGACTACACAATACACACTGACAGAACAATCAAAGCCGTCCGCCCAGATATTGTTATTAAAGACCACAAACAAAAAAAAAACTGCCTCCTTATTGATATGACAGTCCCTGCAGACTGCAATGTATCTTTGAAGATATTCAAAAAGCTGTCAAAATACAAGGACCTTGAAATAGAAATCTCAAAAATGTGGAACATGAGAACATCAACAATCACTGTTGTAGTTGGACCCCTAGTTGGAAAAGATTCCAGTAGACTACTTGAAGGGATTCCTGGAAGTCCATGCCTCAAAGAGACACAAAAAGTTGTTCTGACAAGTACAGCCCACACATTACGAAGGGCTTTATCTATGTAATATTTTTTTTTCGTCAGTGGAAAGTGACCATTTCTAACCTTAGGTCCCTGGCGGGACCCGGAAAGAAATGTGCAAACGCCAGAGGGACAGGAGGCTTCTATCATGTAAAACGTGAACACAAAGAAAAGGAGAAGATCGTTAACTACAAGACTTCAATAATGAAATTCCAAAATTTTTGGGAGGACAAGAAAAGAAAATAAATACAGCGGGACATAGAGATGTTATACAAAAACATAATCCTTCTGGGTACTACGTTGAACTACATCCGGCAGTCAAGCCTCGCATCGGGATCATTTGAGGAGTATGGAACCACCTCTTAATTGTCGTGTTCCAAGATCCACCCTGACTAGAGGTGGTAGCTCTTGTTATGGTCCCGATTATGAGCAAATAGTGAACCCCCAAACTAGGGTCAAATCATTATGAAAGTATAAAATATATTTTTATAGAAAGAATACCAGCAATACACTTTGATAGTAAAAAAAAATTACCAACAATAACTTTCTGAAAAAGGAAGAGAAATACCACAGCCCCCAAGGAAATTAAATTTCGATATTATAGGAGTTGATATAGCCTTAAACAAACCAAACCAATCCAAAACAGAAAATTTCTTGCAGACACTGTATTGTAATTTCGAAATAGAGCCATCACAAAAAGGTTGCCTTGCCGGAACAGAGAATATGCTTTTGAGAAGCATAGAAATTTCTGAGATTGCAGCGTTATTTGTTCAAGCCTTTGATGTGAGGCACTCAGATACCTTTGTCTGTTAAGTGGTCGTCTTGCTTTACATTGACCTAGAAATACTCTTTGTCATCAACGTCTTTGTTCTGTTTTTTATTTTTTTCTTCATAGAGATATTTTCACTTCATTGCTATATTACACACATAAAATTCGTTACATGAAAAATGTCGAACAAGTAGTGCAGTGTTAAAACTTAAAGCTGAAAGTGAAATGCAGGACTAATCTGCAACATTTAAACTGTAATTTGGTATGAACACCACCCAGATCCGGTTATGGTGATAAGACCTGTAATTATTTTATGGGTCTACACACAGACGGAAGAATTAAAGCTAATCACTCTGACATCGTGATTAGAGACCGCAAAGGAAAAATGTGCCTCCTTATTGACTTGGCAGCCCCTGCAGACTGCAATGTATCTTTGAAGATCTTCAAAAAACTTTCAAAATACAAAAACCTTGAAATCGAAATCTCAAAAATGCGGCGCATGAGGACAGTAATTTCAGTTGTAGTTGGAGCCCTCGGATTGATTGGAAAATATTCCAATAGATTCATTGAAGGAATCCCTGGTATCTGATGCCTTAAAGAAACACAAAATATAAATAATGTACAGCCCACACCTTACGAAAAGGATTTATCTATGTAAAATATGTGCGATATTTTTTTTCAAAACTGCTCAGTGGAAAATGTTATGATGCCATTTCTGACCTTAGGCCTCTGTTCTAGACGTGCAAAGAAATGAGTACAAAGCAGAAACCAAAGGAAATAATAATAATAATAATAATAATCAGCAGCAGCTGCATATTTACCTGTAATTATTAGGCAAACATGGTAAAAGTGGTGTAAACACAATATGTTGATTATGAAAACAAAATATTGCGACTATTAACCACTCAGTGTCTGACTTACCAAATAAAAATCGAAGTAATTCAAAGAGCGACATGAAAAAGATTGGGCATTCATCTTTCACATTTATAAATCTACCATTCGTCCGTGCATTTTTTATTGCTTATTGTATGTTATGAGATGTTTTCCTCTGTCTGTCTTGTCTTCAATATATCCTGTGAGTGCAATGGCTAGGCAAAAGCTTCTAATGAACAGGCAGCAAAATAACTGAATAACAATAAAAATAATAATACCTGCATGACTCTCGTGGCCTCTGTTCTTAACCGATTGAGGGTGATAATATATAAACGTTTTGTCTTGGTAAATTGATATAGACGAAATTAAATATCCCAATCAATGCTACAGATTTGCTTCACATTATCAACTTGGGCATATCGCCTAGTTTCTGACGCACGGTATATTTTGGTTCGTGAGCGGTAAGAGCTGGGCGAGCATCAGGACCGATTGCCGAGAATGTACTTTTTAACTGGAACTTCTGAGTCTCATCTGGCCACCTAAGGTCAATATCATTCGATTACTGTCTAAGCAGACTGGGTTATCCGGCGTGAATTAATTTCAATGAAGGCCCAACCTGAATCTGTCGCGATGTCGCGGTCAATTGGCTGTGATGCATGTACACAATATACTCTTATCTGACTGGCCATCTCATGATATTTTGTGATTTGGATATTTGTTGGCGTGCTGCTTTCTCGATAATAATATCTGTTTATGCATTCAGTACTGTTGTTTGTATTCAAGTTGATTCTACAAGTAATATGTCTTAGTGATGGATATACTGAAAGAGAGACTGAGAAACAGATTAATTAATTGATTCATTCATTTTCTACAGCTTATCAACTCATTGCAGGTTATTTAATGCCAGAAAATATTTTTCAACAATAAGATTTGGGGGGTAAGGAAGATAATAATGATTTAGTAATACAAGTCTTACTAATTAACTCACAGCTGGGGAGAGAAAAGGGGGAATTTACGCCGTTCTCACCCGCACATCCAAGCTTACTGTACCTGACGGTCATCCGACTAAGTACTGACCAGGCTCGATGTTGCTTAACTTCTGTGATCGTACGGGAACCGGTGTTTCAACGTGTTGTGGCCGTAAGCCAAGAGATAGAGACTTAGATAAACAAACTGATAGATAGATAGATAGATAGATAGATAGATAGATAGATAGATAGATAGATAGATAGATAAACAAACTGATACATAGATAGATAGATAGATAGATAGATAGATAGATAGATAGATAAACAAACTGATACATAGATAGATAGATAGATAGATAGATAGATAGATAGATAGATAGATAGATAGATAGATAGATTAATTAAGAGTGAATTATAATTATCTAGACAACACTGTGATTCGTTAAGTCATGTTTTGATTGAAACTATATAATTTATGTCTGAATTTACGAGATGCTAGGTTATTCTTATTCACACTATTTATATGCGGACTATTGTCCTCATCTTTTCGTTATCGCTACATTTCAGTCTATATGCCCTCCGGCCTTCATCCGGACAATACGGGTAACTTAATGGAATTCCAATCTGAATACTTTATTCAATTTTCTCTTTCCACCGACGGAATCTTTGGATATTGCACTGTCCATATGCTTTTCTTTGACATTCCCTTGGCAATAGGAGGTATCATGCAGAAGTAGCAATCAGTTGGCTCTCTTCAAATCATGGGCACTGCAAAGGCATAGAATGTTTTCCTTGTTAGAGATTAACTGAGATATGTTGCACAGGTATTACAGCATATGTAATTCAAAGTATAGTTGGTAAGCTTTTCTCGCAACAGATGTTATATTTCGATTTTGACATGTAAAATTTACTTCACCACAGAAGTAGAAGTCACCGGCTTTGTTCAGACATTCTCGGTGCATTTTGATAGAAGTTAAATTTGTGCAAGTTGAAATAATTTATTCGGAGAATAATTATATTTGACTAACAAGCTTTGCCCGCTCACTATTGCAAAGTAAGATATATTCACTTATTGAAATCATTGAAACAAAAATTTTAAATAAACATTTCGTTCATAAATTGGCTTGTTATATTGAAGGAAAGTTTTACAAATAGTAAAATGTAAATTTCAAACACTTTTCTGCACTATATAAGACGAGATTCCTAAACGGAATTAATTTTATACGGAAATCAAAATAATCTTCGAATAAAAGAACCGTAATGAAGGACAATTAATTAATGAAATAAACTTTTTAAAAAATCAATATGCAAATTAATTAAACCTGAAGATTAATAGTGCCTAGAAGTAGATAATATATAAAACAGATATGGAGGCTTTTTGAGCTGTGTCTTTGTGGGAGAATTGAGCTCCAATTTCGCCTATTTTTCTTATAGATTCCATATTATAGGTTTTATCTATTGCTTTTCTGACTCTTCAAATGTTGAATGTATATCGAATTCTAATTTCTATTTTCCCATTTTTACACTATATTAATTTTGTCTTATAAATTGTCCACTGTTCTGTTACTCATAAAATAAAAATAAATCTCTGTACATCAAATCGTCTTTAAATTAAATGGCAGCAGAAGAATTATCGTTGAACTAAGGTCAGCTTAAACATGAATTCAATACTTAAATGCAGCGATCAATTTTGAGATCTGTGGTTTATCGACGTCTATCGCATCTACTCTTCCCTAGTTATTGTGATGGTGGCCAAAGCAATAGTCCTCCAACTAAGCTAGCTTAAATGCCGCCATATAGGTCGGCTTTTAAGCTAGCTTAAAATTTTTGCTAGCTTAAAATTTTTGCTAGCTGCATTTTGGGATACAAAATGAAAATAAGAGTTACTCCGCTCGAACGATAAAAGCAACGATAATGGCAGGTATGGTATATTAATATAGATTTTTAACCTCGCAAAATCTGGCAACCATGAATCTGAGCTCAATGAAAATCGTTCCCAGCGCTTAACTTTTCTAGGGCTTTGAATGAGCCATGAATCATTGAAATCGGAACAGTGGAAGCGGAGGAGTTGCTTGGACACACACACACACATAGACTGTACTGTATATATAAGATAAGGTTATCTGTAGAATAATAAAAATTTGATGAAATATTCATATACCACAAGTATTATATCTTGAAAGCTAGAGTCATACAACAATTTTTGGTATCATTTTTATTTTGTGCCTCAAATCAGCTAAGATTGGCTATTTTATTCTTGGAAACATTCATGTCGTAGACCAATGTAATTGGATTCAATGCCATCAGACACCAAAATTGCACGAAAAACGTTTGGCCAGGGATATATATGCTATTGGAAATAGGATAAAACAATTGTCTCTACCATTAGCGTCTCCACAGCATAAAACCGAACTTAACAATCAAACATTGTAAATTTCTGTCTTGTTTAACATTTACCATTGCTAGTAATAGACAGCTTGCAAAGTCGCTCAGTGATAACGTGCATTGGAAATTGAATTTGAAAAACGACGATGAGATACTTTAACAAATAACACACTGTTTACCTGCGACATCTTCTCCTTTTCCTTTTGCATTCTGACCTTTCTTCTTTCTGTATCTCACGTCTACATGAGTAAATAATCTAATACATACATACATACATATATATATATATATATATATATATGATTTGTGCAGGTATTGTTCATGAAATCATGTTTGAAAGAATTCTTCCTGCCAAAATACACAATATTTCAATTATATTGACAAAATAGTTCGATGTGCTCTCGTGGAAAGAGAAATCAAAACATCCAAGGACAGCAATAAATGAGGTCATATTTAAGTGACTTGAAATTGCTTCCAGTAAACAAGGGAGCACCAGGATGTGTTGGGATCAAACAGGGGAAGAAGATAAATACATTGAATTGAGAAAACACAGACTTTTTTTTACTGCCGACATCATTTCAATCTCAACGCTTTAAAAGGAGCTAACACAATAGACAAAGCGAAACAACTAGAAAACACCGATAACATTTCTAATAACAAAACATACTTCATAAGGATGTCAGCTAAAACACTTTCTACGAAACTTGGAAAGGAATCAGTCATACCTAATAATGATATGTATTTGCCACCACGTCCACGACAGTCGGAGATAGAGAAAAATATCCAACGTCAGTTCTGGTACCGGCACTTATCAAATAAATAGCTTACAATGTAAAAACAATAAAATAGATGTACATTAAGACAACCATTCCGACTAGCTCGCAATGCAAAGCAACAAAAGGGGACATAACTCTGATTTTATAACTGCCACCCTGATTAAAAAAGAATATAATTCTTTACTGTGAAAACACCTCGATGGATTACTAATAACAAATAACTATATAGAAAACTATAAACACATATCAACAACATTAAATTACATCACAAACCTTTATTGAATCCATTCTTAAAGAATTTAACCTATCTAAAATCAACGGTATGTTCGTAAAAACGTTCCTAAATCAATATACAAAAACATCAAACATAATGCTTACTACACACACGCACACACTCACGGACTCTCACGCACACACACTTACAAATATACATTATCATATGAATATAGACAAACACCAATGACTATAAACTTACATACATAGAGCAATATTTAGTATTTTTCAGCTAAGCTTGGTATACTTTAATTTCTAGAAACGTACAAGGGACGCGTTACTTCTCTTTAAAGTTTGTTTAACAATTCAAATGCGCTAGGAACCTGATTAACCTACTCAAAATTAAAATCAAAAACAAGAATTGCTTTTGTCTTTTTCTCCATTGCTCATTCCCTTATGAAGCTTTAATTATAGTAAAATATTTTAGATTAATAAACATTTCCTATTTGTTTATGACATAATGATATATATATATATATATATATATATATATATATATATATATATATATATATATATATATATATATATATATATACATACACACATTTGGTTGGATTAATGTGAGTTTGTTAGCTCTATCTCTGATACTGAGCGCTTTCTAATAAACACCGCGCATATAATATATAAATATATATATATATATATATATATATATATATATATATATATATATATATATATATATATATATATATATATATATTAGTGAATATACATATATATATTATATATCAGTGAATATATATACATATATATATTGGTGAATATACATAATAACCAACGTCAACAACATTGCTCGGCGGACCATGCAGTTCCTGCAATCTGATGGTGTGTAAGTTTGCATTAACTGCATGAATCTTGGTTATTATGTATATTCACCAATATATATATGTATGTATATTCACAAATATATATATGTATGTATATTCACTAATATATACTTATATCTCTGTTTCATAACATTGAGCACTGTTTTATAAAATCTCAGGAATAAATATACTTAAGTACGTGCGTGTATATAATCTTTTATCCTAAAAATTGTGTATATATATATATATATATATATATATATATAATTATTTATTTAAAAATATGATTCCAACACGCTACATAAGAGGTCTCATGTTTCAAAACAAGAGCCGAAAACTTCAATATAATTATTTGAATTAAATTGAATTAAAGTAAGCTCCGTTCCATCTTCAAGCGAAATTTTTTTGGAATAACTTATTTCTCAAATTTACGTGTTTTAATAGCATATTCATTATTGAAATCAAAATTTCCATGGTAACAGCCAGGGCGATTGTTTAAATCAGTAGGGGCGTTGCGTGTTAATAATTTGTATCAGTATAGAGTTACATTCATAGATATGTAGTCAGGGTAAGGTAGAGGTGTCTAAATTTAAAACGGAAGATGTTTTCGCCTAGTCTGGTTTACGTGTCTATGGAGATTTACTTATGTTTTTTTTATTTTATTTCTTTCTGAAAGGGTTTTGTGTATATAAAAAAAACTGCCGTAACATTTGTTTTTTGACGACTTCATAAAGGGTTATCTTTTTTGTAGGTTATTTAAACTATTTATTAGGGCTATG
>CAHIKZ030005436.1:847500-935000 GCA_903632075.3 Acanthosepion pharaonis
ACAGCGGCTTTCATGCTGTAGTCATTTAATATTCACTATTTGTTATTTCCCAGAACACACCTCAAGTATCTATTTATTTAAACACACTAAAAGTATTAGTACTAATATTATTTTTTCACTATATATTTACTAATGTCCAGAAAATAACAGTCTGTGAATTGTGAGAATAAGCAAGTGAAGTTAAAATAAAAGAAATACTACTCATGTTAGTGGCAAACGTGAAACCAAGAACAACGCTGTGAGATGCTATCCAGTAGGTTAACATCAGCTATGCTGATGGAAGACAAAATCTTCAGTTGAGAGTAATGGATAGCGGCTCGGATTGAGGAATTGGAGAACCGAGTTCGAATCCCAGTCGAATCCATTACATTTACTTACGTGCTAATAACTTTTGGAAAGGTATGAATCCTCTTCTTCTCTCCAACCAGCTATGGGTAAATAGCCTTCGATGTAAACTGGTCTACCGTTGAAAGAAAGGGCAACCTACTGCGGAAAAAATTTACTTCGTCAGTCATGTATCGAAAGATACATGATCGCCTAAGCTTCTATCACGCATGGCACATAACTGACTGACTGAGGTGATTAAATTACTTATTTTTTTTTGTTCTTTTTTTTGGGGGGGGTCCCCTGCGTTGTTATGTGACTCTGGGTGTTCCGTAGTGGTTTGCATGCAAGAAAATGTATTAATCTAAAATGTCAGCTTTGTTCTGAATCTGATATTATATTCTATCTTCATATGGGATTTAGTCTTGAGAGTTTTCTTACATTCTTCTTAGTTGCTGCCATTATTTCTGTTTTGGATCATTTAGCATGATGTCTCTTATTCGGTTTCAGTATTTTCAGCTGTTTCCCATTGCTATATATGACCGTAGTCTTGTTTGGATCCCTACTGTTTGTCAGGATTGACATCTTTTCCATTTACTTATACAAATATACAAGAATCTTTCATTATGGAAGTGAACGCATTGACAGCAAAATGAAATTAAATTATAAATACGGCTTCATTTCAGCTTAATTAGGCAAGACTTTAGATTGTCGTATCGCCAGCCGCTGATTTTATGGCACTAAAGCAATATTCCGTTTAGCGGTTCTCCTTTCCAGAACAAACTAATAATAACCCAACAGCTTTGCACTCTCTCGTTTCGTTTCATTTCGTTTGGTCAATCTGTCATTCCCTTTTCCAACGTTATCAAGAACTGAAGTTTTCTTGGTAGCTTCACTTACAGGTGATTTCGGTCTTCTCGGCCTCCTCGTGTGCATATCAAGAAGCTGAGTTGTAACTCGAATCTGCGGTGATTTCACCCAGGGGTTGTTGTGAATCTAATTCTAATTCACGTAGGAAATCCTCGCAGACGTAGTAACTTCTTTATCTCTCTTCGGAACACAAATCAACAATCTATGTTGATAACTAACAACTAGTTTAAAGAAAACAAGATGTAAAGAAGCAACTGATCAATCTTTGGAGTTGAGGATCTTTCGGCAGGACAATTATTCTATCAATAATTCGTAATAATTTGCGAGACCTCAGTCCTGTATAACATATCTTGTGCTTGTGAATTCGTTGCAACAGCAGGGGGTTACTGGCTTATAACAAACCTATATTGTCATCTGGTCTCTCCATTTCTCTTTGACTCTCAAACAGTCTCATCTTATTTTAGCCGATTTGTATAAGGACATCAAGCCCATCTGGTGTGATTCATGGCATTTTTATGTGATATTAATGATCATTCATTGTCTAAAAATAGATGTCACTCTTCGGAATTAAGTCAAGCCAAATCCATGTGCGGAAGTCTTTGGCAACAATATAAACGTCTGTGGTTTCTGAAATTACTTTAAGTAAACATGAGAATCCTTCGTTTACATTATATACTTTTCGATTTGTCTTTGTGTTGCACCTGCTGAGAATTAATACCTGTAATTCGATTTACATATTTATATTGAAGATATATTGTGTTTGCTTTGTTTTTTAATCATTTCCATCCAAACAAAGCAACAAAGCCACTAATACGAAAGTTGGGGGCGCTTCTGGGCGTGAAATAATATATGAAAAAGAAAGACATTATTAAGGAGCGATAATGAAGAATAGAAATTAAAAAGACGGAAGATAACGATTGACACTGGATTTAAATATGTGAGGATCGAACTTGACTGGAAAGCTAGAAAATCGAAGAGAGTTTCACAAGCGAGAAGTGCGTTACATGAATATTATGAGGTGTTAACAAAAGAAAATTTCTTTATGAAATACATTAGTTTAATATTAGAATACTTTCCACAGAGAAGAAACTAACTAAACTCTACCCTTTAGCATCTATGCTAAATAATATATTGTTTCAAACTTGATTTTTTTATCTATGCTATCATTGGTTTTGAATATATGAATATTCATTGTTTGCTATATTGATTTTTTGACTGATTAACACATCATTTTGGACAATCTTCGTTGCCGGGTTGATAATTTCGGAGGCATAAAAGATTGTTTACGCATGCATAATAAAAATGATTACGTATTTTATGAAAGCACAATATAAAAAAAGGTAATCGAGAGGGAATTGCGATTGAAAGATAGGGAATATTGTTACAGAAGAATCTAAAGTGTCTTTTAAAAATTTATCATTGTTAATCTGTCAGATTGACTTTTCTTATATTAATATTTAAATTTCTTTATCTTTCTTTTTCCATTAATTTCTTTCTTATATTTATGTTGCCTTTCTTTTTCACTTTTGATTTGTCTGTTACTTTTTTCATTTAAACTTTTACGTTCCATGTTAGTTGTTCTTTTGCCTTTTTCAATCTTTCTCCTATCCATCCCCATCTTTCGTTTGCCTTTTCTGATATTTCATTGTTTTTATGTTTCTTTCTTGTTTGCATTTCAGTTCGTTTTCTTTTTGTTCCTTCTTTTCTGTTCGTTCCGTTATTTCTTTTTTTTTTTTTAAATTTCCACTTCTTTTTTCCCATCCTTCTTTCTTCCCCTTCCCTTTTTGTTCTTTCTTTGTTTTCCCCCTCCTTTTTCCTTTTCTCTTATTTCGCCATTTTTATTTTTTCCCTTTGTTTTGCCTTTTTCTTTATTTTTTTTTCCATTTTCTTTTCTGCTTTGCCTTTTCCATCTTTCCACTTTTCTCCTCATTTACCTCTCATGTTCCCTTTTCTTTCTTTTTAACTTTTTATCTACACTTCTTTTATTCTGTTCCCCTTCTACTTTGACTTTTAGATTCATTGTTCTTCTTGTTTTCCCCACCCTTTCGCATTTATCATTCTTTCTTTTTCATTTCATATTTCTGTTTTTTTATGTTTTGGAATTTTTTCTTCATTTTCTTTTTTCTTTCTGTTTTCATTTTCATTTTTATTTTCAGATATTTCTTTTTCTTTTCTTATTTCCTTAAATTATCCTTCTCTTATATTTGTTAGTACTTCCATTTTCATTTACTTTTACCTTTTAAGGTTTCTCTTCACTTCGCCATTCTTTCTGCTACTTTCGTTTATGGTTCTAATCATTTCCCTTTTATTGTCTAGGATTTCATTATGTTTCTCACGCCACTTATTTTGTATTTTTTGTTCTTTCTTTTTTCTAATTCCTTTATCATTTGCCTTTTACTATCTTTCTCTCTTTTTTTCTTTCATTCTTTCTTTCTTTTCATTAGTATTCTGTTACTTTCTCTGCTTTATTTCCTTTTCTTTTTCTTTATAATTTTATTTTCATTTCTTTCTTTTGCCATTCTTTGCTTTTATTATTCTTTCCTTCATTCTTTCCTTTTATCGTTCTCTCTTTCTTTTTTGATTTCTGTCTTTCTTTCTTTCTCTCTTCCCTTTCATTGTTCTTCCTTTCATTCTTTCTTTCTTAATTTCCTTCTTTCCTTTTAATTTCTTCATTTTCTTTTATTGTTCTTTCTCCTTTCTTTTTATTTATTACACTTTCATTCATTATTTCTTTCTTACTTACTTTTATTGTCTTTTCTTTCTTAACTTCTTTTTATTGTCCTTCTATTCTTTCTTTTTTTTCTTTCTTTTGTTGTCTTTGCTATTTAATATACTGTTTCTTTCTTTTTATTGTTCTTTTCTGTTTACCTATTTTGTTCTGTTTTGGTGTATTTTTATATTGTGGGGCAGTCTTTCTGACTTAGATTGAATCTTTATATCATGTTGATGCGCAGATTCTTTCCCAGTTTTCTCTCTGATTTTTTTAAAGATCTTCCATTCTTGCCACTGATGGAATATTTCTATTTTGTACGTTATTTAGTTTTTACTAAATACTTTTACCGTGACATTTTTTCATATTATTTGCTTTCTTAACATAATCCGTGTGTATTGTTTAGGCTTTTTTGACTTCCGTTATTCTACACGAAATCTAATCCATTATGCTTTCAATAAACCAAGTGACGTCTATCCAGTCACTAAAATTAAAGTAAAAATCATAGATGTGTAATCTTTTACGATGTGTGCACTAAATGTGTTTATCTAAATGCCACGAAATTCTGCTTTGATATGTTGTTCATAAAATATGTTGTTCAGTCGGTTTGTTGAAGAAAATATCTGTAGACTTGAAAACTACTAAAACTAATGAAAACCAGAGCGTGCAATAAAGCGAACATATTTCGTACTGGTTATGAAATAGAGAAAAAAAAACAGATATTTTAATATAATAACTATATTTTAAAATAAATTGTACATAAAGATCTGGCTGCTATATATCTTCTGTTATTTTTCGTAATTCCCTGCATTGAGTTTTACTGCTGAAACATTCCTAATCATAAGACAAAATTTGAAGAAATTCAAGTTTTATCTATCTATCTATCTATCTATCTATCTATCTTATTATTCTTATTATACTTATTATTATTATTATTCGTATTCTTCTTATTATTCTTATTATTCTTATTCCTATTATTATTCGTATTCTTATTCTTATTCTTATTATTATTATTGCTCTTATTCTTATTCTTATTATTCTTATTGCTCTTATTCTTATTCTTATTCTTATTATTATTCTTATTCTTATTATTCTCTTTATTTTTATTCTTCTTATTATTATTCGTATTATTCTTATTATTCTTATTATTTTTCTTCTTCTTCTTCTTCTTCTTCTTCTTATTCTTATTATTATTATTATTATTATTATTATTTTCTTTAATTTCTGGCGTTTACACATTTCTTTCCGGGTCCCGCCCAGGGACCTGAGGTTAGAAATGGCGTCATGACACTTTCCACTGACAAAAAAAAAAAAAAAAAAAAGATTACATAGATAAAGCCCTTCGTAAGGTGTGGGCTGTACTTGTCAGAACAATTTTCTGTATCTCCTTGAGGCATGGACTTCCAGGTATCCCTTCAATTAGTCTACTGGAATCTTTTCCAACCAGTCCTAGGGCTCCAACTACAACAGGGATTGTTGATGTTCCCATATGCCACATTTTCGCGATTTCTATTTCAAGGTCCTTGTACTTTGACAACTTTTTGAATATCTTCAAAGATACATTGCAGTCGGCAGGGACTGCCATATCAATAAGGAGGCACCGATTTTGTTTGTGGTCTTTAATAACAATATCTGGGTGGTTGGCCTTGATTGTTCTGTCAGTGTGTATTGTGTAGTCCCATAGAATTGTAACAGGTCCTATCTCCGTAACCGGGTCTGGGTGGTGTTCATACCAGTTTCTTTCAGTTTTCTTCCCGTAGAAGTTGCAGATTTTCCAGTGCAGATATTGGCCCACTCTGTCATGTCGGGTTTTATATTCAGTAGGTGCCAACACCGTACAACCTGCTACAAGATGATCAATCGTTTCTGGATATTTATCACAGAATCTGCATTTTGGGCTGACACAATATTTTAGTATATGTGCTTGATAATTCCTAGTTAGCAAGCATTGGTCCTGCGCAGCAAGGATAAAACCTTCAGTTTCCGCTTTCAACCCTGCACTACGTAGCCACTGATGGGTTATTATTATTATTATTCGTATTCTTCTTCTTCTTATTATTATTATTATTATTATTATTTTTATTATTACTGAGTGAGAGAGCCTTTGAACAAAGTGACGCTGAGGTACAAGTATACGAAAGCCAATATACTGACAATGACACCCAGTCGGATATGTGTATATCAGAAACATGCATTACAGCCAAATGTGCCTGAAATGATTACATGTTTGAAAGTGTATGTAGTTGTTACTCCCAAGTCGTCTTGTCTGCCTAAATATTTCCATTTAAAAATAAAGAAAAAATAGACCCACTCATCACCTAGCCATTATTGTCCTCCACTGTTTAGTGTCAGGCAAATGTCAAAACATTCAGTGGTACTTAATATTGGGGTTAACAGCGATCCTCATAGAAAGATTTCTCGTCGGATACTGAGTCGGTTGGAGATGGCATTCCTCTGGTGTGATTTGGGTATAATGTGGTTTTCCAAATTCCCATGTTGTGTTTAAATAAATTTACTATCACGAGGGAGACTTTGTACATTTCCAAAATCTTACGTATTTAAGAGTGTGGTATACTATCAAAGGCTATACAGTAATCTGTCCATGTTTTCTACATCGTCTTCTGCAATTTTCCAGGATCATTTTGTTTATCAGGAGTTAATCTTTGCAACTATTTGAATCCCTCCGGCATCCCTTCTGTCCCAGTAGGAGAATGTTTAAAAAAAAAAGACTAAGTACGATTCGTCAGAACAGACGTGATCAGTTTATACGTGGTGGACAGAAATGTTATGTTATTTTGCGGGGTCGACTACTTCACTTGTTTTTGGCAAGAGATATGTAATACCTTCAGTAATCCATTCCGGGATTTAATTGGGATTATTAATAAGAATTGACAGAGTTTGTGCAAGGATTGATGAAAGATGATAGAGCCAGAAATTGGACACCTTGTCATTACCTGGGGATTTTCATTTTTGGGATTTCGTTACTGCTTGCCTAACATCATTTGTGGTTAATTATTCCACACTTATAGAGGTTTATTCAGTGTTTGCTTTTCTTCACGTTGGATCCATTCTGCATTGGAGTTATATTACTTTGAGCTGCTCCAAATATTCTCCCAAAATTTCTCCAATTTGTCAATAGAGGGTGGCTTTATGCCATATATAACTTCTTTTCTAATTTCCCTGTAAAATTTCTTCAAGTTCGTTTGGAATATTTTATTCTAACGATAGAACTTACAACGTTTTTTGTATCGTCTTGTGTTCCGTGCCTTTAACTGCAGTTTCTGTTTTAGCATTTCCTTGATTGATGGAATTTCATTTAGCGATTTTATTTTATATTTCCGCTTGATTTTCTTGCATTTGCGTGTTGTGACATTTGTGTATCTTGTGAGCTCATCCAGTATCGAAATCTCATATCTGATTTCTTTTATTTCTCTCACCAGTTTTGCCTTCCAAGCCATGACTTTCTTTCTCTGTTGTTTGTTCTTTTCATTGTCTTGACTCCAAGCTTCCCAGTAGCTGCTGAAGTCGTTGAGTATATGACATTGTTAACTTCTGTGGTGTTTCTCAGTGGTTTATTCGTTAAGTTTTTCCAGTGCAGAGTTGTATACTTGCTCATTTTGTTTATAGGACTTTGCTATATGAATTTTGGGGATCTGGTCTCTTTCTGACATTTGTGTGAGAGTTACTCTACTCTACACTAGAACATTGTGGTTTTTCACTTCGATGAGTTCACCTCTGTGGATTTCAAGGAATTTTACCCTAAAGTAGTTGGAGTCATCTTCACTGACATCGTCTGGATAACTGCAGGTTATGTCACAGGCATATTCTTGAGTTTTATTTCCTGGGAGATCATTATTTCGTATCTCATTTATTCTAGATTTTACCTCGATCTCTGTCATATTATTTTTTTCTACTCTCATCTCTTTACTGTTTGAGTGATGGGTTATTTTAATTTGTCTTATATCTAGTTTCTTTTTATATATTTCTACATTTGAGAGTATTTTGTCGCGCACGATGTCCCTGCGGACATTGGCAATGATGTTTGGGCTAAGATGAGGTTTTATTTCACTTCCTACCATAGTGCGCCATATTTGGTATGTCTGATTCGTGGCGTTCTTTTTCGATTCTCGAGTGCTGTGAAAAAGGATACTCTTCGCGTGACCATTTCGTTCGTCTTTCTTTTTAAAAGTTGATTTGGCATTGTGTCACTTGATCCGCGTTTATTAACTAAGTGTCTCTTCTTTGTTGGAATAGTTTGTTCCGGTGAGAGATTTTTCGACCCCAGACTCGTTCCTCTCTAAAGTACGCGGCCCTTGTTGACCCGAGTGATGACCGATCAGATATGAAAATTTGTTTGTAATCATTGAGATATATATTTTTTTGCGTTTTATCGTTGACTTCCAAGGGGTAATTTTGTTCAACTTACCAAGTTTAAGACGACTGCCGACCAAGAGATCGTCCTGCCCAGAAGATGGGGGGGATATTTTTATTCAGATTATATGGGGGATTATAGGGGAGGAATTATTATTATTATTATTATTATTATTATTATTATTATTATTATTATTATTAAAAACAAAATGATTGATGTAACTCTTCCAATATTTTTCAAAACTTAAAGAAAGAAGAGGCAATTTTTAACAATATTTCGAGAATAAAAAGTACAAAAATATTTTAAAAATGTACAAAAATTGCTTGTCTTGAGAAAATGTTTGTAATGATAAACAATGCGTCAAAATGAATACAAGCCAGCCATCGGGAAAGCCATGCAACCTAAACGTGCGTAATACGACGATGATCTCGCTCATTTTGGAATTTTCTGTTAGAGGATTATTTACTAAGCAGAATTAAATGGCTTAGTATAAATCTAGGTTTCTCCAAAGATTTGCTAAAAAAGAGCATGGCATCATGAAAAAGGCGCCAAGCTTGATGAATAACAAAGTTTTATCGTCAAAATGTCTATGATATTCTTAAGACGAACGACCAAAATATTTTTTTTTTACTATTTTTTCAATTTTTAATCCTTTCTAGCACGTGCGAAATTTTGGTTAAAAATATTGTTTTTCTTGCGTGGACCAAAGATTAGTATGGCAAATTTAGATTCTTATTTGCAGTCAAATCTTGCAAAAATTAAATAATCGTCGGATTTTAATAAAATTTTCAGGACTTCTTCACAAACGAATGAAGTTATTATATTTATTTTATTTAGAAAATCTTGATAATCATCCTTTCACTTACATCTGTTACGCGCACTAACTTCATTTTTTGAAATTTCGGGAAATTAAAATTCCACCCTCTTCATACTTATATGAAACCGGATTGCTTGGAGAATTTATATCACCAATTTGTTTTTGCCAAACGTACACTATTTACCTAAAATCTGCACTGAGTTATAAAAACTGTAATAAAACACTGACATATAATTACATAATCCTTTTACTGTTTTTATAAAAAAAAAAGATATATTAAGGGCAATATTGTAAGAAAACTATTTTTCGATGAATAATGAATTTTTACAAGAACTGTTTTCATTTTTTACATATCAATTACTATAATTTATTAAGTTGTAAATCGTTTAAAATTCTGTATTAGTTTCAACCTTTTACATGATATTAAGTAAAATCTATATTTACTAACCATAAGTAGAAATCCTTAGTACTACACTTCAAACACCAATATTTTAAAATTATTTTTTTCTGTGTCTAAACGTACCTATTTTTGTAGATACAGTCGTCCATACACAACTATTAGCTGAAAATAAAAAGGTTAATTATAATATATTTAAAACCAGAAAGTATCTAAAATAAAATAAAACATTAGCATACGGAGAATATTTTCTTAATTCTTTAAGATTACTTAACATTTATATAAAAAAGACCCTTACGTTATTTTGAATTATTTTTACGACTGAAACCTCCATAGAACAACATAAAATAAACATCAATAAATCATGCTGTCAAACATGTCAACAGCTTATAGAAACAGCTATCGATGTGTTAAAAATGCATTTCTGTAATATTTTAAACTTAAAGTAAATAATATCTGTTTCAAATCAGATTAATTATACTTTAAACCTGCTAATACTCCACAAATAATATTCTAGAAACGTATATTTAATTTTTGGAGGATTCTTTTCATAAAGCAGATTACATTACGGTAAATGCGGGCGAAAATAGTGCTAATCAGTTATTTTAGCAAAAAAAAAAAAAGAAAAAAAAGGCACTTCTCGTCAGTTTAAATGAGTTCGAAATGCCGCAAAGTATTTTGATGATTGGAAATATTAAACTTAATTAAATTAAATCTAAAATAAAAGCTAGAAGAAAAAAATTTTCATCATTAAAAATTCATTTTAAAACTTAGTTATTGCGTTTCCTATAATGGTAAGTTATGTGCTATGCGTCAGACACGTTTAGATGATCATGGACCTTTCGATACATGACTGACGAGGTAATTTTTCCCGCATTAGGTTGCCATTTCTTTTTGCGTAGACCAGTTGCAATCCAAGACTATGAGACCCAGTCTGTCCTGTTATTTACCCATAGCTGAAGTGAGAATAAGGGTATATTAGCAGGTATGTGAATGTGAATGCAATGGATTCGACTGGAATTCGAACTCAGCTCTCCAATTACTCAGTCCGAACCGTTATCCATTACTTCACCGTGCCTCCTATATGGTGCCTATATAAATCTCATGGAACTCTCCTGTCATTCTCTTCATTGAAGAAAGTTAGTAATTTGCAGACGTGACTATCCTCGTGTATTTTAAAGGTCGCCATTTTTTTTCCGCATGTGCAACAGAAGGTGTTCGTCGAAAATACATTCGTTTGTAATAAAATGTTCCATTGAGGTGACATTGCTGTATGTGATATCATACATGAGCAATCCACATAAATTAAGTTACAATGTTTGTAGATTTTTTCTATATTTTTATACTTACATGAATTTTTAAGGATAATCTGATGAAGACAGACTTACTCTAGAAATACTGTTGAAAATTTTCAAACACTGGCTTTTTTCTTTTCTTAAATTTCGCTCGTCTCGAAGTGCATTATTATTATTATTTTCTTTGATTTGTCTTGTATACATATTTTAATCCGGGTCCCAACCAGTGACCTAAGATAAGAAATGGCAATTTCCAGTGATCATTTTTATAAAAAAAATAAAATAAAAATAAAAAAGTCTGAGATCACACACATTTTACATAGAAAAGTTATTCGTCATGTGTGAGCTGTACTTGTAAGTACACATTTTGTATTACTTTCAGGCATGGGCTACCAGTAATTCCTTAAATGAGTCTATCGGAAAATTTCCAATCAATCCGAGGGCTCAAAATACAACTGGAATTACAACGTTACGTCCCTCCCCGAGTTCGTCCAGTCTTTCCGTCAAGCGTCCGCTATTGATATCGATCACATCGAACCAAGACTTGCCCTATCCCGCATTGTTTTTAATTTAGATCATAAGGCTAGCATGAGCCAATTGTCCACATGAATCATTGAACTAGTCAGTACCGGACAAGTAAAAACACAAGTCGCAAGTTGCAAAGAATAAAATATATTGCAAGGCGTGAAGCCACTAGGATGCAGGGGGTTGCAGAAGATTTGGAGCGAGAACAGATAGGATGAGGAGAAGGATAATGGATAGATCAAGATAACTGGAGATGTCGATTGACATTAGATTTGAATAGTTGGAGATTATAGCCCCCAGGGAAACAGTAATTGGGAAGGGTATTTCACAGGCGAGAGGTGCGAGGTATGAAGCTATTGGAGTAGAAGAGACGGCTACATTTAAAAGTTTCTACAGTGTAAGGGTGGGAATGGGATGCCAGCCTCGTAGGGCGCTTGAATTCATGGAGTCTGGGAACCAGTGAAAGCAGCTCATCGGAGCAATTACCATGAAAGTATTTGTAGAAAAGACAGAGAGAGGCGACGGCGCGTCTGTGAGAGAGTCACTGTAAACGAGACGCCAGATCAGGGCCAATTATATTACATATCCCTCTCTGGTTCTTGTCAAGAACTCCAAGGTAAACAGAAGGTGCCCCCAGACCATATATGGCAGCAATACTCCATGCAAGGGCGAATGGTTGATTTGTATATTTGAAGTATCGATTCCGGGGAGAAAAATTTCCTGGCGCGGCACAGAGAGCCAATTTTCCTCGCGGTGGAAGAAGCAATTGACTCAATGTATTTTTTCCATCTCAGTTGAGCAGTCAACGTGAGACCGTGCAGACGCAGGGAGTTGCTCTCAAGAAGTTGACTATCAGACATTCTAATGGGGCGGGGAAGGATCTCTGTGGTGATTATGATGTTTCTAATACATAGCTGGTAATACAAGTTTTGTTCCCCATACAAGATTATAGGCTCTCCATGCAGGCATATCTTGACATGCAAAGTCACTCGACCCTTCCCTCATTCAAATATTTCGTGACACTCTTGTTCGTTATGAGTAAGTCAAGATAAGTACTCTGGACCATAGATCAAACTTGGAGGCTTTCTTCAATGGCAGGAGTTATGTGCAACGGTTAAATATCTCTCTTTTCTCCTTTTCCTGTCTTCTCTTGTCTTCGCAACACTCCCGTTCGTTATAGTTGAGGGTGTTAACAACGTGGTTGAAGTTAGAGATCTTCCTCAGGTAGGACTCAGATGGCATCAGGTGAAGCATCAGGTGAAGCATCCGTCAATCTGTCTTCTCCCTCGTTTTCATTCTCCGTCTATATTTTTCGACAAGTGCTCTCTGCATTTTATGCACCCCAGCTCTTACCTGGAAGTCTTAGTGTTTTTTCTCAATTCTCGGACTAATTAACTAGGTTCTAAAAAAATCTCTTTAGAATTTTTCCGTAACATCTTTAATTTTTTCCCAATTTGGAAGTTATCTCGTTCCGTGGGTAGAGGGCAGAGGCCTGGCTCCTCCCAGCTACTCCCTCCGCCTTAAAATTTTGTCACTCACCAGAGTTTAAATGGCGGAGACCACTCTCTCTTCCATCTACCTGAAACTGAACTTCCCTTCAGCTCACGCTTCCTCAGAGCCATATACTGGTACCTCCACCCTTCGGTGGGTAGAGACAATTCTGTTTCTCCTTAGAGTCTTCTCTCGTTGAATACTTTATGTCAGGAGGAATTAACTTTCTGCCCCTCACTCCACTCCCCATCCTTGGGACAGTCAAACTGGCATCATGGCATCTAGTTTTCATTCATTTTCATGACATTTTTTTTTCGTATTTCAAATTCCCTGGGTTTTTCTTAACCTGTCACCGATCATAACTCCATTTTCCTGTTATCTAGTATTTTTATCGGGTTTCCTTGACGACTGGAACACACTTTCTCAAAATTCGGTCATGTTTGAAATTTACCATTTGACCTTTTCGTCTCTTATCGCCTCTAAGGAAATATATATTCTTTCTTAATTAAAAAAAATCGCCTCTTTTGCTTTATCTCATTACTAATTTTCTCATAAAGTGTGGACAATTCACTAACCCAGATTTCCCTTTAAATTATGATATCGCTTGGTGATTCAGCTTTGCTAGATTCATTCTTTTCTCTTGATATCTTTTGAACAATGATATCTCTTGGTGATTCAGCTTTGCCAAATTAATTCTTTTCTTTTGACAACTGATAAAATAAAGTGAAAAAATATCAATTTTCCTTTTGCTTTTCTTTGTGGGAAAATAAATCAGATGTTCCAACCCTACCTTTCTCCGAAATTACAAAATCTGGTTACTATTAACTTTTCTATCATCTCAGTATATCTATCAGGTTATCTATTAACCCTTTCGGTGTCTTTAGGTATCACAGAATCCTCATACGCCAAATTTGTTTTTTTAGGTTTCTACATCAAAAGCCTTTTATTTTGATTATTTGTTGAATATCAACAAAGATACATTACAATCTGCAGGGAGTGCCATATCAATAAGAAAGCATAGACTGTTTTTGTAGTCTTTGATCTCAATCTCTGTGTGATTAGCTTTAATTGTTTGTATGATAAAGTCACATAAAATTATTACAAGTCCTATCTCAGTAACCGTGTCTGGGTGATGTTCATACCAAATTCCTTCCCGTAAATATTGTGGTGATATTGTCCAAACTTTCGTGTCGAGTTTTAAATTCAGTCAAATGTTTCTGTATATTTATCACATAATCTGCATTTGGGATCAGCAGAATTTTTCAGTGTGTATGCCTGGTAATTTCTAATTATCAAGCAATTGTCCTGTGCAGCAAGAATAAAACCTTCAGTTTCAGCTTTTAACCCTGCTCTACATAACCACTTATGAGTATGGGGTTAGACTACATCGGCTTGTTTGGTACAGGCAGTGTATTGAAAATGAAGAGGTTTCTTTCCATCGCTTTTACATTTGGTGCATTGCATTTGCTTCTTTTTTTTTAGGTTCATCGTGTCTGCTGTAGGTTTATTATGGTTTATTTGCATTTCTTCACCCAGATGAAATCCCCATTTGAATTTGATGGCTTCCTTTATTACTGAATAAACTTTCTTATTTTTTTTTTTCATATTCTTTGAAACGATCATCATCAAATCTTTGATAGTTTTCCAGATATTTTGTGGTTTATTTGACAGTTCTAGCTGAACTAGTCCACTTCCTCCATCAAGTATGGCAACATACAAAAGGTCAACATCAACCTTGGGATGAGGCAAACAGTTTCAAGTGAAAAGCTTTCTCGTTTTGACATCCATTCTTTTTATATCAGCTATGGTTCAGTTAGGGATGTTGAAAGTATATTGCAACACAGGGACAGCCAACTTGTTTATGGCTGATATTCTGTTTCATGAATTCAACTCGGTATTAAAAACCACAAACACACGCCTATAATATTTTTCTTACTTTCCTATATTTAACGAAATTTATTATCACCGAAGAGACTTTGTACATTTCCAAAGACTTAAGCATCCACGTGTGTGGCACACTAACAAAGTCTTTAAGGTTATTCTATATTTGCTGTGCTGTGATTTCTAACTTTTCTCGTGCAATTTCTCAGAATGATTTTAATTATTAGTAGTTGATCTTTTCAACTATATAAACCTCTTCGACAACACATCTGTTCTCGGGGGAGAGTGTTGTTTTCCTCAAGAAAAGACTAAGTATATTCGCTCAAGACAGGCGCGATTACATGTAGTGAACAGTCATGTTATTGACGTATAATTTTCGGGATCATCTCTTTTACGCATTTCTAGGAGGAGACATGCAATACCTTCAGCGATCCATTCTGGAATTTCATTGCAATTATTAATGAGTATTGATAAAGATTTTGCAAGTTTTATAGATTCATATGAGATGATAGAGCCAAAAGTTGGGTAGTTTGTCATTTCCTGGGGATTTCCATCTTCGAGATTTTGTTAGAGCTTGCTTAACGTTATTCTTCGTTATATTTTTCCATTCTTGTTCAGGTTTATTCTTCATTCATTCTTGTTTCCGATTTATCCACACTGCATTGGGATTATATTCCTTTGGATTGCTCCAAATATTCTCCCCAATTTTTTACACTTTTTTAATAGATGATGGCTTTTTGACTTTTCCAATTTCTCTTGTGTTCCGTTTCGAATATCTTATTTTGCCGATAGAACTTAACATTTTTCATAACGTCTTATTCGATGTGTCTTTAATTGCAGTTTATGTTTAAGTATTTGCTTGATTGGCGGAATTTTATTTCCTGTGTTATTTTTATACTTCCGCTTGATCTTCTTGCTTTTCCGTGGTTGTGGTGGTGGTGTTGTAATAATAATAATACCAGTTCATGCAAGGCAAGTTAAATATATTAATTCCATCTTAAAGAATTCTGATGGTAAACGTAATGTTTATATTTTCTTTTCATTGATAAAACGCTCCCAAGTAAATGAGTCCATTTCCTTCATCATTATCCGACCGTAATGCTATATTTCTTTAGCTCTCTAGTATGTGCTACGCCAGGGCTACATACAGTTTTTGAATTCAATGTTACTTTCTCCTAGACCGGTTGACACCCATGGCTATAGAACCCATAGCTGGTGGGAGATGAAGGGTATTAGTGAACGTAATGAATCCGACTGGGATTCGAACTCGGCACGCCGATTCCTCAATCTGAGCCGATCTCCATTACACCACCGAGTGTTTTAACAAAATCTAATTAGGGAAAACCATCGTTTTGACACATCGTTTATTTTTAAAGGTTAAACATTATGGAAGTAGATCATGTTGTTGTTGTGCAAATAATTTCCTTTTCATTATTCTACAGACTTACTGATTTGCCTACGCAAATATGTGAATACATATATTTAATATCTTCATATTAATATACAACAAGAATGTATTTAATATTGTGTGGGAATGTTTTTTTTAAATATATGTATTTAACTACATACGTCTTGTCAGCATGCTGTATATGAACATCATTATTTGCTATGAAATTGAATTAAAATAGACTTTGAAAAATTCCTGCTAGGAATGGTTTCAGTTCTTCATATGAATCCAGCAGGTGTTGTAGCTGAAAGAGAACTTTCAAGTGAATGTAAATTTGCAAAGAAAGAAATGTGTCTTTTATTGACCAAGAAAGAACATTAATAAAAATGTACTTGGAGAAACCGTACAATTGACAGCAGGAATCATTTTCTGATGTAAGAAATGTAATATTTTTTTTCTATTTTTTGATTTTCTTTTTCTTATGTCTTTCGCATCATCATCATCATCATCATCATCATCATCATCATCATCATCATCATCATCATCCAGAATCAATTTTTAAGAGTTAGTGTTAATATAGATGCTTAGTCTGACTTATAGAGAGAGCTAGGCATTCTATATACGACGTCATTGCATTAGTGTAAAACTCACCAAAGAAATAGTAACAGCTTGTTAGATTATAGCTATAGATTTTAGATTATTGTAAAAATAACTTTCGATGGGGCACGAAGCTTCATTGGGTTATGTTCGGAGAGTAACTTTCTCCCAGGCTTAGGATATCGCCGACTGAATTCGGCTCCAAGTAGCAAGATGAAACTCCCAAAACTCATGCCTGCCTCGTCCTTTCAACTTAAAACCAAAACATCAACCCGAAAACTCGTGTCATATTTCTCAAATAACCTCGTCAGATCAAGATATTAAATGGGTGATATGCATGGCACCAACCCCTTTCAGAAATATCTATCCAGTCAGCTGTATATAACCGCTTTCTAAGTGTTGTGGTAGGATCCACCTAATTTGCATAGTGGAGTACCGACCATATAAATATGGTTGGTACCGGGAAGACGGTGGGGAGGAATCAAGAGATTCAATCCAGAGACTCTGCCCGACTGCGACTAAGTCAACACATTCGCCAGGAACGGTCTTCCCAAGAATATACAAAAGACTATATGTAAATATTGTGTACACTTTCTTGTTTCAATACATTTTGTTCTAAGTACATTTTGTGTTGCATTATTATTCCATGCATTAGTCAAGTTTCAACACTAAGATGAATAGCTAAAAATGGAGAGTTTACAGTAAAGACTATCGCTATGGAATCACAAAGAACTGTACCAAATAACAAAAGTGACTATCAACAAAGGCAACAAATAAATGGATATCACATGTAACTCGAAGAGAAAATGATGAAATCATCAAGATGTTCATATTCCACATTTTCCATAAAAGGTTAGAAAGGAAAACCCCATCATTACTAGAAGAAGCGATAACACCTACTGAATTTGAGAAATTAATTAATATATTTTTAATATCGGCATTATTTCCTGAGAAATTGTTTTAAGAGCCAAATTTTATCAATAGATACCAAATGTTTCCTTGTAGGAAAATAGTTAATATTAGAAAAGACATTATCATTAATAGTATGAAAGTTATCTAAAAAGTATTGTGTTACGAGCGATTGTAAGTTTTTAGATTTGATGGATTTGATCTTAGAGGTTTTATGGTTTATCAAACTTTTGCAGGTTTAGCAGAAACTTAATTTTGGTCTGATAGATTTTTTTTTCAAATGAATAATATATTATTACTTTTGCTAGAGCTAATTAAGAATTCGAGATACAAGTCTTACCATTTAATCCATAGCTTGTGGAGAACAAACTGATTTATACTTTCCCAAGTCTATTTACGCGTATTTGAATATAACGAATCTGACTGGAATACGAACTCGACTCGATTTTTTATCCATTACACCATCCGCACATAGAGCACGTGGAATTCCCAAGCATTCAACCATCTAGGTACTGAATAGATTTGCTTAACATCGGTGATCGAATCAGAGGCGAACTGGTGCTTTCAACCTGATATGGCTGTAAGCTTTTAAATAGACTATATCATAGCTGAATAAGTGAACGCATATTTCGGATTATTAAATAATAGGTTTCATTTATAACTATATTTTCTGAAAGCAGCTGCTTTCAATATATATATATATATATATATATATATATATATATATATATATATATATATATATATATATATATATATATATATAATTGTAATATATCATAATGCTACTGTTAATACAACAGTGGTCGATATAAAGCAACAGAGCTATTAAGTATATATTAATAAATATAGATATATTATGCAGAACGCAGTCTTCAGACAGACCGTTACGAAATTTTAATTTTAAAAATATCTGTTTATGCAACGTTGACGCAGATATTTATTATAGTGGGATTTAGTTTTTATTTTAAAATTATATTTTATATTTAAAATAAACAGGATTTATATATATATATATATATATATATATATATATATATATATATATATATATATATATATATATATATATATATATATATATATATATATATATATATATATATATATATATATATATATATATATATGCGTCTTTGTGTCTCTGTGTGTGTAAATGTTATATTTATTAGGGCACACTTATTTGAACAGCAATGTTTAATATTCCTGCCCCCCACAAAAAAGCGATGCTCCGAATCGTTAATCTCTTGACACCGATAGTATTGTATTATATACTATTGATTCACTCAGCAATGTTTTTTTATTTTTTTTTATTTTTTTTGGTAAAGGGATGTTTAGAAAGGGAATTTAATCATGTTCTTTATTCTGAGAACTGACAACAAAGATGTTAAAGCTATTTATTTATTAGATTGATGATTTACAAGAATAATTCTACATTTTACAGTTTGTGAACCAACTAAAAATTTACCATTTTATATAGCAAGTAAATATCAAAATGTATATTTTTTTATTCATAAATTTATAAAAATATATTTGAAGCAGAAAATTGTAATGAACTGATATTGAAGTAACTGTAAAAAAACGTATTTTCTGCCCATTTCTTTCATTTTTTCTTAAAACATAAATTCATTAAAATAGTTTAGGAGCATAAATTTGTATTTTTATATAAAAAAATGTTTTCATTTTTATTTCTTTATAAAATGATAAATAATAAATCTTTATAAAATGTAAATAATAAGTATCTCACTACACTTTGTTCACATATTTTTATAATCTTGTTAAAATCATTGCTGAGGGAGTCAAAAGTGTATACAGTAATAGCGGTATGAAAGGAATAAGCGTCCATGTGACATAACATTTTTTGCGGTTATGAATTTTAATCATAGCCCAAACTTCCTTATTTTTTTCTAAGAGAAACTTACATCAACTTGCATGATGATTGAAAGGCCTACTAAAGAATATGGAAATCTCGATATTTTAATAAAACATTCGACCTCTTGGCCGGAACCTATTTATTTTACAACAAAAACCCAAAAAAACACACAGGCATTTACTCAGCTGTCCTAACTAAATATGACGTTTATAGCAATAGGAAATAATGCCGATATTAAAAATATATTAATTAATGGTCGTCGTCGACTTAAGACATATGAGACTTACAACTTAACGACAATGAACGTTAAGTGGCATGTTTGGCCGTCTAGCCACGACTGCTCGACGTCTCGCAGCGTGTGTGTTTCCCAGCTTGACAATTTCCGACCGAGCTCCCTGCGGAGCTCGCATTCCCTCGCGCGTCTCAAGCTAAGTGTTAGCGCAGCTTGAGTGTCACACACTTTCCCTCGAGTTCGTCTGTGCATTTTAAATGTTTCTTCAAACCCCGCAAGGATTTCTATTATGAGGAAATTGTCTTTGTCTACTTCTCAATCTGCAAAGAAAGAAAATCTATTGATCTCGATACAAAAATGACAGTGATTAAACAGGTACGAAGGAGGAAAATTAGTGACTGAATCGCATCTGATCTGAATTCATCACACTCGAGCGTGTCGACGATTTTGAAAGCAAGAGAAAGAATTTGTAAAGATCTGGGGTAGTTAATGGTGTTGGTTAGAAAAGAATCAGAAGGGTTTTTGATCAAGATTGCGTTTTTACATTAACAATCCACTTTAAATTTGCAAAGAAATCACAAAACTGAATGAGGAGAGATCAATGAAAATCAACAATTAAACATGTATTGAAACCAGCATATACATATAATTATGTTAATAGCAATAAAGTCACACGAAGTGGTTTTCCTTTGCATTGTGTGAAGAACAAACGTATGTTGTAATAATGTCTTTTGTTTAAATTTCTTGGTAGTTTAAGAATGTTTGATATTTGAGTTTGAAAATTGAAATATTTGTGCAGAAGATTGATATAGTTCGAATAGTTCACTTGGCTTGAAAACAGACAGTACACTGAGTGTAGTTTATATCTGTGTGTGTTTGTGAGTAGAAAATTGAATATACACGTACGTGGTTTAGGTTGTGAAAATTTATAATCTACTGAAGTTATTTCTTTAATTTCTACTTTATCTAGATGTAAGGTGGCTCCAGGAACGAGCGCGGGATCGATATTGAAGAAAGTGTCATTTAATATGATTGGCCAGAAATCGACCAATCGTTGATTTTTTTTCCTATAGCTAGTTTGGTGAAGCAAAAACACGAGAAATTTTTATGTGACTCGTGCGATGCGTAAATTGTCTGTACAAAAGGTATTGTTTATTTTCCGCCCGATTATTGTTGAGTAATTTGTGGGCGCGGTGTACGTAGGCGTCCACTACAAAGCTGTGAAATATTCTGCTCATATGCAATCGGCAGTTATAATGAGGCAGTGAACCGGGTTGATCTACGAAATAGTGAAAGTGCTCTGTATGTGGATGGAAGGTCAGATCTCAAAAATGTTCCAAGGAGACATTTTTACTGTGTAGACGGAGGCTACAATTCTATTTCATACTTTGAAGAGAGGCATCTAAAACGACTACAGTCATGAATTTGCAGCAAGTACCGGCTGGTTCAAGAGATTCAAGAAAGCATTCCAAATTCATAATGTTTAAAGGACTCGAGAAGCAACGTGTGAGGTTGTGGAAGCCGAACTTTAGTTTGATGACAATCTGGATGAAGTAATTACAGATGAATTGTATCTGTATTTTTTTAATGTGGATAAAGCAGAAATGTTTAGAAAACAAATGCCAGCAAGTATTTACATATCAAAAGAAACCCAAAGCATGGCTGAATTTAAAGCATTTAAGGATAAAATAATTCTGCTGCTTGGTGGGATTATCGCAGGGTTTAAGCTGAAGCTTTTCTTAATCTTTTCCCTCTGAAAACCAGCGGGCGTTCAAAAATGTAAGCAACCACACACACTGCCCGTCTACTTTTGTTCTAACCGTAAAACATGGATAGTGAACTTGTTGTTTGAAGATTATTTTCTGAACTGTTTTATTCCTCAAGTTTGTGAGTATTGTTTGGGGGGAGGAATTCGTTTCGAGATTGGATAATGCACCTGACACTGATACCTCATCTAAATGACGTCCAGCGCGACATGAAAATGTTATGTTTTGCCGCCAAACACCGCTCCAATCATCCAGCAAATGGAAAAAAAGTTTCAATTGCGTCGTTCAAATCGAATCTTCGAACCACCTTCACCCAAGCTACAGCTTCTATAGATGCCGACTCAGAACTATCATTGGACACAATTCAAAATTTATAAGTGTATCAAGAATCACTCTACCGCCTGGGATGCTGTGAGGGAGAAGTGAATGAATGGCATCTGAAAAAAAAAACGGCTTTATCGATATATTAATGATATTTGAGATTTGAAAGGGAACATGAATTTGAAATGATTCGAGAAATACTAGTAAAACTGTCAAGTTACCTTTCTTACGTGACAATAAAAAATGAGGATTTTTTAGACCTAGAGTCCGGATAACTTACAAATGAAGACCTAATAACATTGGGAAAAAAGAGTGAAAGAAGAAGAAGGAAGAGAAGTAAAAGACAAAGAAGAGGAAGAGATGCTGGAAATTTACGACTAAGAAGATTGCCAGAAGATTTATCAGTACTGAATAAACTCTTTGCACATTTTGAAGGAATAGACCCAAACATCGAAGACTGAACGGACGAAACACGATGGCTCTCGTTCATATGAAATTTGTAGAGTGAGAAGAAAGGACTAAGCATAAATTACAATAAGACAGAATGCATGGTCATCAATAAGATGAAGAGTCCGAGATGTGACACGTTTGAATCGAGATTGTCACCTTTTCTTTTGGATCCCTTTCTTTTAGAGAGGTGTTCGCCTTGCCTTGGAAACAACAGGATCAACTATAAACCATCTTCCTTTGCCTATTTGTAGCACACATTTAATACTAGGTATCGTCAATTATATAGTGACAATAACTTACTGATACCGTTAATGAACTGTTTCTTTAACTAATCCGGTGTGCGTTGATACAACCGCTTATGAATATGGTCGTTACCAAGCCGTTTCACGTGACCCACTAGCCAAGTCGATGTTGGTGAATGTGTGCTTCGATGTTGATCACATTTGTTTCTCAAAAACCTCAGCCTGGAGTGTATATTATCCAATGTATACATAGGATTAATATTAAGCAGTGCTGATGGCTCCGATACATCACGTATGTTTCATATGATTACAAAAGGCAGAAGACATGCGTTGTATACTTCTAGCATGGTTATCTTTTTCACTCTCTTCTGTAATCACGCACATAAACAGAGAAGTCGCCCGCCCTTTTTTTCTCAAGGGAACAAAAGAGGTTAACAGCGCTCCCCAGGTACGTAAATCATTCAACGACCGTCAGCTTCTTACCAATAACATAAGTGGATAGATCGTATCAAGCTCAAGCTGGAACATCACTATTGTCTTGTCTAAACTGATCATGAGGTCGAAAGCCCTTCATGTTTCTGAAATCAATAAAGGACTGAACATCGATTTCTGTTCGAGCAATGAATCTTAATCATTCTCATAGAAGAGATTACTAACAAGCAGTAGTAGAACTTTGGGTTGGGCAACGAAATGGCGTATGCTGACAAGTCTTTAGCATCCCTTTAGCTGATTTAGATTTCTTGGTTCTGGTCTCCGAAAGCCTCAGTGCGCAAGTGAGAGAATAAAACAAATATCCTTACTTATACCAGTGGAGATGTCACGGAAGTATACCACAAATATTAAATCTAACCCCACTTTCATCATGGAGATTAGTGTTAATATCTAGATGAACTCCAGTTCAAAATGTAATCAGAACATCTCAACATACCGAAATTTTAAAAACTGTCCTTCTATTAACAGTGGCAAATTGTAATGTTACTGATAACGTTAGCTATGTCGCAGTATTTGTATTCATTGCCCGAGCAGACAGTACTAAATCCACTTGAATTAAAAAAAAAAAACCTTTCTTTTAAAAGATTTGTTTAGGAAAACAGGTTTCTCAAGTCCAGTAGCTGTTAGCGCTCTATCCAATATTGATGGCGTTTTCCTTCCTAATCTTCTATTTGAAGTGGAGTGGAAAGTTAACATCTTCATTATATCATTATTTTCCCTACACCTGAGATCCATTTTAATTGTTGCTGCTGTTAGTAGTCCTCAGGATATGTGGTTCATGTTATTTGTTACAGTTTTTGTGATTATGTAGTGCCAGTTCACAATATTCGAAATAGCATGGTACTTTCTCAAAGTCTTCTTTTCACCATCGTCCGTAGGAAGCATTTGTATCCAACTGATATTTTAGATATTTCTGAACAGGTTTGGTGCCATGCGTGACATCCATATGGAAGTCTTGATCTGACAAGACTATTTTAGAACATGATTAGAATTTTCCGGTTAGTTTTGTAGCAATTTGTGATGTTGGGCACAAACTATTCTATGTTCAAATTCTTTTTTCTCCTAGATTTAATTTCTTTTTACGCCTAAGTATATGGCGTTTTTAGTATTTACTAATTCCAGATCAAGATTTTTTTAATGATAGATTCAGAATAAATGACATCAGTGCTTTCGATCACATTCCAAAAGTTTTCCTCAAATCAACGGATACTTGCACCTATTCACGGCACATCTCTATTTGACATATCATTAATTATATATACAGTGGAAGGTAGATTCACGAATTTGAATCGTTCTTGAAGCCTGTTCGTAATCCGAACTGTTCGTAAACCGAAACTATTTTTTCACTTAGGAATTAATGTAAAAAATAGATTAATCCGTTCCTGATCACAAGATCATTGATTATTTAATCTTTTACGGTAATACTTTGTGCACAACTTTATACACAAAATAATGAAAATAATTACATCTAGTAAACAATAAATAAACCCAATACAACATAAATAAAATATAGACAAACACTTTAATTTTGCCGTACTTGTAAGTATGAGAGCTGATGGTGTAAGTGGAAAGTGGTGTCGAAGCGGAAGGAAAGACATGATCGTCTCTTTCTTTATAAGCATAGCAGAGATCGTTGATTTTGCCATACTAAACTATGTAGGAAGAGACAATATCATTAACAATTGTTTTTTTTTCTCTCAATTTTTCTTTTTTTCCTTCACAAGTATCACTACTAGCTTTCTTTGCAGCCATGACTAAAGGAACAGTACAATAAAATTGGAAAAAAAAGCACAGCACAACGCACAAATGTATACAACATGTCGATCGACTCAGAAATAATTACGTTCGGCATAACTCGGTTCGGCAATGTTGTTCGAGAACCGAAATTTTGTTCGGTTGCCGAAGCACTTTCCTCTCGAATTTTCCGTTCGAAAACTGATTTGTGCGACATGTAAAATGTTGCTCTGTATATCATGACCAGTTGAACGTTTCCGAGCACACCCGACTTTTAGGGTGTCTAGACAAACCCGTTGCAGCTGCCCACAGTGTCTTATACTGAAAATTTGCGGAGCGGAATTTAGTTTCTAGGATAGAACGCATAATCTAACATGATCATCTTTTGAACATTACGTTTAAACCCTTGGTTACAATGAGTTGTGACCTGGTGTATGCACAACCCTCGACGACACCTGAACAATTCTGTCTATTCGATTTCCCTTATAAAGCTTGAGTCAACATTTGCATAGTTTTCAGGCAGTTCCCAACATCGTGCACGCTGGGATTACCTTTACAAATCGACCATTTTAGGTTTCGAAACCGGGATTCATTTTCAGATAGTCAATGTTCTAATCGCTACCATGGGCCCATGCTTAAATATACATTTTGTTGGTCGACTCATGGTCGATTAAAATCAACTCAAAATCTCAAAAACGAACATTTTAGAGCTGGTTTCGGACCGAAACGTGGTGAACATGACAATAAAGATAAGGACAACAGTTCGAACAATGTAAATAAAGCTTCGGAAAGTTTTTTTATTTATTTGTAAGGATGGATGTTATGCGAGAGCTATAAACTGTTAAATGTGTTAAAACAAATTCATAAGTACTCTCCAATTACAGTATTAGCAATTTGAAAGATACAGCTTCTGAAATAATTGGATTTTTTTTACCCTTATTGCGCTTATGGTGAAATGAAAGTAAAACAAATTAAATGCTTTTACTCTACTTTTGAAAAAAAAGTTCATCAGTTTATGACACGGGAACATAGAGTTACTAAAATCATGTATGTATGTATAGCTGGCCACACGTATTCAAGGATACCCGTCTAATAGAGCGGCTAGCCAATCCCTATTGCAGACGCTTCCTTAGGCGCATTTGTGTTTATTCAACCCCAAACAGAGCTCACGTGTGGTTTACACTGCAACTTTGCTGAGCGGACCTTAGTTACAGGGAGTTTCTGAGAAAGATCGTGTTATCTAGTGTACGCTCAAGGCCTCGGTCACGATGACTTGTGACTTCGTGCTAGCACAGCTATCGTTATGGTTTTTAGTCACTTTCCAAACGTGCCGTATACTGGGATCGACCACTTCAGTCCGATTATATAAGGAAGTATCCAACCTGACAAATCAATCATGCTGAGATTCGAACCCGGGTCAAATGATCAGAAGGAGAACGTTCTAACCAGTCGTGCCCGTAAACATAACCCTCTCTCTCTCCCTCTCTCCCTCTCTCTCTCTCTCTCTCTATATATATATATATATATATATATATATATATATATATATATATATATATATATATATATAGGTCAACGTCTGGTCATTCCTCCTCCCCCAATAAAAAGTATACGTGAGAGAGATATGAAATTAATCCCTCCCTATACTCTACCATGTCTATTTAACTATCTCTTTTACACACTCTGTTAGATTACAAAAACTTACACTATCCATCAATTTTAATTTCATTTTTCGTTTCATTTCATTTTTGGAAGTGGTATCTGATGATCCGGCGTCCTTTAAAAAGACTCTGGTAAATTATTATAATGGTACCTTAAAGTGGTCTGTTTTTTTTTTTATATATATATATATATATATATATATATATATATATATATTGTTACATGAGAACCTGTAAGTTACTAGTACAAAATTGTACATTTTGTTTCAACGCCTCGTCAGCTAGTTAACAATGTAACATCAGGTAGGTACCATCATTGTTAACAAGAAGATCGGACGTTGTTTATTAAATGTCAGAACAACATGAACAATTCTGTAGCAGTAACTTAAAGGTTCTAATGTAACAATGCATAATAAATATTTATTACTCTACTCTTCTATCGAGAACTGTTTTAAATTAATGTTTTTAACTTTGCAATTTTATTCTTTATTCTTTTACATTTGGATTATATATATATATATATATATATATATATATATATATATGATTGGTATATATGTAATGAATTCCAATAACCAACAAATACTATTCTTAAAAGAGTGCTCAATACAAAGTAGAGCAGATATAATTACTTATTTTAAAAAAAAAATTATAACATAGATATGTTATAAAATCACTACAAAAATAGCCATTTTTTTTCAACACTCTCGGTGTCTTATCAAGTGATCTTGAAAGGCACTTGATAAGACATATATATATATATATATATATATATATGTGTGTGTGTGTGTGTGTGTGTGTGTGTGTGTGTACGTATAAATGTACCATTTGATGCTGTATTTATGAAAATGTTAAGCCCGCCAGGTAGGATAATTCCTGATGTTATCGGACTGGAGTGGTCGATCCCAGTGTAGGCACTCTTGTAAAGTGCCTAAAAACCATAACGATAACTGTGCTAGCACGAAGTTACAAGTCATCGTGACCGAGGGCTTGAGCGTGCTGGCCTTGTTCAAATTGTTGATCACACAAGATAACACGCTCTTTCCCAGAAACTGTAATTAAGGTGCCCTCAGCATAGTTGCAGTGTAAACCACAGCTGGGCTTAAAATTTTCATAAATGCAGCATTTTGTTGATAAAAATATCTATTGATTTTTATTCACACGAACCAAAATTGATGTAGGATATGGGTTTCTCATGTCTGTTTCAAAATCTAGATCATCGTGATTTAGAAAAGAAAAATTATTAGCAAAGATTTTAATCTACTAGAGACACGTTTTCGCTCGTGAATTAATTTGTTAAACACAACAGTAAACAATTTTGACGATGAAAGAGTGATTGCAACGTCAATAATATTAACACTTAATATTCTATCAGCTTGATGTCATTGCTGAGCGTGCCGGCATCACATGGTGTCCATTTCAGAATGATCCAGATGAATATGTGAGATTTTCCTTGATTCATTATGTATTCGTACGTTATTTATACGTTAATCATACAGATTCCTGAAGCGACACGCTTGAGTTAGAGGCCACGAAATGACATCCATTCTTCTACATTAATGACTCATCTTAATGGATAGCCTGCAGCTAGCCTTCAGATATAATGAATAACGTCAAAGGTGTAACATCTGCCATCCAATCGTTGATAAAACAATCAGAGATTTGAATAAGCACATGACACATCTTATTAAATTCTACGTTTATACGAGACAAGCCTGCAATTTATTACTTGGTTTACTGAATTAGCATATTAGTTTCTTGTGGATTTCTAAACTCCTAGAGCGATTGTAGTTCAAGACTCGGGAAAATGTTAGGTTTTTGTAATGCTGATTTTCAAAGTAAACATACTCTTTCCACTTGACTGCTTATTGCAAACTGAACTTTAAGACCTAAGAGCTACTCAAGATACAGGGTTTGATAGATGGGGGAGGTTTTATTGGATTATGAGTAAAAGGTCCACAAAACCGTAAAGGTCAAGTGACGAGATAGCGAAACACCTTCAAGAAATTTATGTAAGAATTTTCTGGATCAGTTTGAAGATAACACAGTCGGAAATGTAAAATTCACCAGCGAATCGAGAGCCCCCCCCTCCCGCCCAATGGAAACTGTGGTACAGTCCAGATTCCATTAACTAAATGTCAATACAGAAGCCCTGATATTAAACAGCTGCTGATATGATAGCCTCCTGAAGGGTCATCCTAAGGTTCGGATCCCTGATTATCAGACGGATAGCGCAAAATCAGAAAACGTTTACCTCTAGCTTCCTTAATGAAAAGACAAACAATCCAGAAAAGAAGACAATACAGCAAACAAAGAATTTTGTGACCGCTAAAAACCGGAGTGTTTAAAGGATGGGCTTTCCCAGGACGCCGCTATTATTTTAACTACCTTCACTCCTTGCCAATGTTTATTGTTTTACAAAGTGATGTTTAGAATTGTAAAACCTAAACTTATAATGAAAATGAATTTATACAATTCTTTATGTTCTTGAGAATTTCCAATAAAAACATTAATCACTCTATTAGATTATTTATTTACAAAAAATATATTTACAATATTCTAAAAACTAATACAATTAAAATTAATGCAATATTAAACATTTACAAATTTATAAAGAAATATATATAAATTTTTGTATTTATAAATTTATAAACATTTCCTATATTATTAATATACGAGAACAAACTATAAATAAATCCTTATAATTTACCATTTTATAAAGATCAAATCAATTTGTAATTAACTGATGTTTTGTCAACCATTCCAATAGACAGTATATTAAATAAATAATATTAATAAATAGTCTAATAAATAAAGAAGTGTTTATTATTTTTGTTGGCAATTCTGAAGAACAAACAAAATGTCTAATCTTTCATATGTTTATGTTATATTACAGTTGTAATCCCTTTTTAAAACAATAAATATTTGAAAAAGAAATATCCTTGTAAAACCTTTCCTTTTGACATTTAATTTTTTTGGCAGTCACGAAGGTAGATTTTTTCGCCAAAATGCATACTCCTTAGCGATAAAACATGTCGTCTCCCGATAAAATGAATGTAGAAAAACCTTTCCTAAAGACGAAATCATCATACCTAGGAAAGATTCCTAGCACCGTGTGAAAATCTTACGCATGCCAGGGCTCTCTAAGAGTAGAGGGTTTACAAAGGTCGCTCGGTGATGAGCTCATATCCGCTACTGCCATTGAATGTAATATTACTCTAGCATTTGTCATCTATGGGGAATGTTGAGAAGAAAAAGAGCATTAGGATGACACCATTTATTTGGCGCGCGCAAGAATCATTATAATGATTATACTAAGGAATTGAAATTTAAAATCCACACTATATTCCCTTCTAAGAACTTCCCTAGTAACAAATGAAAAAAAAACAAGTAGGGAATACATTTCCTTTAGTAGCCCACAAAAGACTTCAGGGTATTTCGAGATATCTTTAACTAACCTTGTGCCTAAGGAAACAAAATATGTGTAGATGGTTTGTTGAATTTTCTTCAACAATAGGTATTAAAGTAATCATAAAAAAAGACTAATGATAATATTCGCCATTTTTTGACGGAGCTGCCAATTTAGGTTTCGGTTGTAACTTACAAAATATTTTTATTAGATCATTGCAAAAGTTTGCATTCCAACTATTTACGCTTCTGCAAGGTCTGTTTTGCATCATGCAGTCTTGTGTTGTCGTGGTAGAAAATGACACCTTTTCGTTTTTCCAAAATCGGACGTTTTTCTTGAATAGCCGTAAAGAGATTGGTGAGACGTTCGCAATACATCTTTGCAGTAATTGTTTCTCCGGTTGGAAGAAGCTCAAAGTGAATTACCCACTGCAAGCCAACCGGATAGACAGCAACATATTCATTGAATGCAAGCCCGCTTTAGCCACGGATTCTCAAGCATGTTTCTAGCTTCGTTTACTTCAAAGTTTATCATAAACAATTAATCGCCTGTGACAATTCTGTACAAGAACGGCTTTTTTCGTGGTGTAACTGCAAAAGAAATCGCAAATAGATACGAAGATACGCAATCGAGTTTGTTCTGTCAGAGAATATACCACCCACGTGTCATATTTGGAAATGAACCTAAGTTTTTCAAGTGACGAAAGGCATTTGAGATATCGATTTTCAAACTCTTATCAATTTTTTCCGTCGATATATTCAGCTTATCTTCCACAATGTTAAGAAGATCATCTTCCCCGACGGTGTAAGACCGCCCGGGGCGTGGTTGAACGTTATGGCTTAAATCATTTTGACGAAATCTGCCTAAACACATTTTGATCGTCCGGAGCGCTGAGTCACGATCTAAATGATGCTTTCAAATGTCTTGTCACAGTTCCGGCACTTATTACTTTCCGAAAATCATAGAGAATAATTTGGCGAAAGTGCATGTTTTTAACCTCCATCTTTAAGGCATTAATTTGGGGACAAATCTTCAAAATTCAACAAAGTCTGACTAACAACTGAACTATGCAAGGCTTAAATCTAGAATACACCAGAAATTGGTACCAATACAAGTGTCAAGTTATTATCATTTTATAATAACAAATAATGAAATAATTCTTCAGGAAGATAGGTTTCTCAAGTCCACTTGCCAGTATTAATGGGAGTCTTCCTTCCTAAACTTTTGTTTTAAGTAAACTGTGGAACGTCATCATAATTATTCTGACATTATTTTCTCTTTGAGTAACATATCTTCTTAACCATTCATCTTAGAAAACGGTTGCATAAAACTGACAGACATTTCTGAACGGTTTTGGTGACATGCATAACATCCATATAAAAATCTTGATCCGATGAGAATATGAATTAAGTTTTCAGTTTAATGTTAATTAAAAGTCAGTATCAACATTAAACTGAAAACTTAATTCATATTCTTAAATAGCATCATCACTGGATCTTAAGATTTTGTCGACCTTTGTCTGTTGTCATCCAAATAAACGGAACAATTGATTTTTTTCTCTATTTTGTTCAGAAAATATCTTACAAGTACAACGAAATTGCGGTAAAATAAAACTCAGTTGCTTTACGTTTGGAAAACATAAATCTATTTTGTGGACAACAAGAATCACAATCCATACTAAAATAAAGTTATACTTCATATCATTTTCCATCACTTTTTATGTGGTTGAGATTGTGGCATGGAATCACAGCTCAAACTTAAAAAAATTCTAATATAGTATGGTGCATATCACAGAAGACAAAATGAGAGACAAAGTGAAATTACCTACTCTTAGAAATGTAATTTCACTCTTCGATAACAATCGTTACAAATCCTTGAAACTATTTGGACATCTGGAAAGATCAAATAAAAGGCTTGAGGATATATGGCGCCAAAAACGAAGAGGAAAGCCAAAACAGATGTGGTGAGATAATAGAAATCTGTGATCACCAATTAATGAATGGCAGACAGAACCTAATTTTTCTCAAGACGATAATAAATGACAGGAAATCATTTCATGGTAGTCCACAATTTGCTGCAGGCGGAATCAGAGAGAAATGTTTGTTAAAATTATGTTTATATACGTAGTCTGTCGGGTTAAGTTTATTATATATTTTATATATTCCGATAATGTGAATGTTGATATTACTTCGAAATTATAGTTTATTCCTTTAAAAGTATAATTTTTATTACATTATATATAAGTTTTCGTAGACGGAACCTCCGGGAATCACCCCGGCCACTCGTCAGAGATTATCAAGAATTGACTGCTTATACTTCTTCAATTTTCTTTTTTATATGCTCTTTTCATTGGTACATTTTTTTCATCTGCGTGCGAGTCTTGGCACACGTGCGCCCATACACTCGTCTGTGCGTATGTGTAGATCATCGTAGTTATTTGTCTTTTTCGTCTTTCTTTTCACTTTACACTCACTCCTTATTGGTTTTAACCTTTTCTCTCTTTTTCTCTTTTTCCTATTTCCTTTCAATTGTAACAATGTTACAATGTATATATATTTGAGATGCTTTCCCAGACCTACTAAATAAACATTTCATCCAAATGGAATCGAATCTATATACCATTTTTCATCAGAGAAACCATTTCTATAATAAAAACATACCATTATCAATTCTGTTACATTTTATAGATCAGTTATAGATCATTATTTGAAAAGATTTATTGTGACTTATCGATACATTTTGCATACAATCCCGCAGCTTTTGAAGTGAAAGGTTTCTCGACGAAATCTTAATCTGGATTTTTACCATCAAAATGTCTTGCAACGATCGTTAATGTTTATAATCAGTTGAAGCAAGGTCAGGTGAATATGGCGCCTTTGGTAGAACAGATCAACTGAGTTCTAAGTTTCGATTCATGCTGTAAGCGACCTTACGTTTTCATGAAGGATAACAACATCTGGTCAACATCTTCTACTTTATATAGATGTAACAATATCTAAAGAACTTTAGATTACTCCAAAATATATTCTTAACTGCCATGTTTGATTAGATGTTAGGATGAATACATTTGGTTCGCAAAAACAGCTATTATTTATGACTGAACATAATACATTCTCAGTGAGAGGATCTACGGGAATTTTATCAAATTTTATTGGATTCTCATTTTAAAGAATGCATTTCTGTGTAACAATGAATACAAATGATCTACAGAAATAAATTTTAGCCTATCTAGGACCAGTGGTGAAGTACAAAATCGATTTGATGAGGCATTAAAAAAAACAGAATCTTCTTAAATGTGATGAACAATTTGTTGAAGGCTTTTCTTTACTTGAGGCTAGGATTTTTCTTAATAAGTTTAAGCGATGTTCTTTCCCATTTTGTTTTTCCTGAAAAAAATTTAAAACATAAAATATATAGAAAAATCTAATAAAAAGTGAATCTCTCATAGTTTAGGAATAAGCCATAAACTGACGCCCGAAGTTAAATATTGCTTTTAAAAGATTGCTAGGATAATCTATTTACAATAAGAATTTGAGAACGGGTCACTCAAAAATCGATTCTATCCCGGACGCGTGCAAAACTTAAGTTTTGTTTTATTATCTGCGTCAAACTCTCTAGATCACTGCCGGGTTCTGCAAATAAAAATACTTAGCCAATTATCATTTACACTTTAAATTTCAATTTTTTTTTCTTTTTTTATTTTTAAACTTGTTTGAGAACAAAACTTTAGCTTCTTCCAAATTTTTAGATAGTGACAGCAAGTTTGAAATGTTGATGATTTGATGCTAGAAAATGAATTATTAACACATTCATTTGCATCGACGAAACGTATCGTCTGTGAAGTTGGCAATGATTTTGCCACTCAAAATAATAAATGCCTACTGAGCAAATTCCAAATCCAGTTTCGCTTGTTCGAAAAAGCGAAACTGAAATTGGGAGAGCTCTTCTGCATTATTTTATGACTTCATATTCCATATCTAGGTTCTTGCAGTGCCATGTCACGTATCGAACAGTGTCCCTGCATGCAAATCCTGTGGGCAATTCTGAGGTCACATTATGTTGCAGTCTGCACCAGTTCCTTTCTGCCCATGTCACATAAGATGTCCGTCTGTTAATATTACATTAGGTCTTTTCTTTATCATCATAAGTCAACAATAATTGCTCAACATTTAAAAGAATATTCCGGTCCATATTTAGGTTTCAGAGAAATATTAATTGACAATATGTTGTAGAGTTAGTTTTCACAGTGGAGGCTTGTATTTCAATAAGTCGTCCTAAATTAGGTTCGACGTACAAAACGTTAGGAACTTGAAAATAAGAGTTAATGACGCAGCAATCTAGTTGTGATGATTGGTACTTCAATGTCCGATCTCGTCTGACTCTCTCAACACCACTGAGTATTTATCGTTCCACCCACGAGGACCGAATATGGCACAAGGCCGGTTTTAATGTGGGCATCCCGAGCCCGTAGCCTCGGCCAAAATTATAGCCTTTGAACCCGCCTCGACGGGTTCAGGCCCTGTCTACCTCCCCGGACGAGGCTTTGCCGAGGTTCCTCTCTGCTAACACAGAGAGTTCGACAGAAGGCGCGCGCAGTCAGAGACCGCTCAACACCACTGAGTATTTATCATTTCACCCACGGGAAACGAATATGGCACAAGGCCGTTTTTATTGTGGGTATCCCCGAGCCCGTAGGCTCGGCCAAAAAATAGCCTTTGAAGCCGATTAGACGGGTTCCACCACCATCTACCACCCCGGACGAAACCTTACCCTTCGGCAAAGCCTCGTCCGGGTTCCTCTCTGCTTACGCAGAGAGTTCGACAGGAGGCGTGCGCAGTCAAAGACCGCGAGACGCCACTGGGTATTTATCTTTTCACCCACGGGAAAAGAATATGGCACAAGACCGGTTTTAATGTGGGTTTCCCCCGAGCCCGTAGGCTCGGCCAAAAAAATAGCCTTTTTGAAGCCGATTATACGGGTTCAGGCCTATCCACCTCCCGGACGAAACCTTGCCCTTCGGCAAAGCTTCGTCAGGTTCCTCTGCTAACGCAGAGAGTTCGACAGGAGGCGTACGCAGTCAAAGACCGCGGGACGCCACTGAGTATTTATCTTCTCACCCACGGAAAAGAATATGGCACAAAGGCCGGTTTTATGTGGGTTTCCCGAGCCCGTAGGCTCGGCCAAAAAATATAGCCTATTGAAGCCGATTATACGGGTTCAGGCCCTGTCTACCTCCCCGGACGAAACCTTGCCCTTCGGCAAAGCCTCGTCCGGGTTCCTCTCTTACGCAGAGGTTCGACAGGAGGCGTGCGCAGTCAAAAGACCGCGGGACGCCACTGAGTATTTATCTTCTCACCCACTTTAAAAGAATATGGCACAAAGGCCGGTTTTTATGGGTTTTCCCTGAGCCCGTAGGCTCGGCCAAAAAAAATAGCCTTTTGAAGCCGATTAAACGGGTCCAGGCCCTGTCCACCTCCCCGGACGAAACCTTGCCCTTCGGCAAAGCCTCGTCCGGGTTCCTCTGCTTACGCAGAGAGTTCGACAGGAGGCGTGTGCAGTCAAAGACCGCGGGACGCCACTGAGTATTTATCTTCTCACCCACGGAAAAGAATATGGCACAAGGCCGGTTTTATGTGGGTTTTCCTGAGCCCGTAGGCTCGGCCAAAAAATATAGCCTTTTGAAGCCGATTAAACGGGTTCAGGCCCTGTCCACCTCCCCGGACGAAACCTTGCCCTTCGGCAAAGCCTCGTCGGGTTCCTCTGCTTACGCAGAGAGTTCGAGGAGGCGTGCGCAGTCAAAGACCGCGGGACGCCACTGAGTATTTATCTTCTCACCCACTTGAAAAGAATATGGCACAAGGCCGGTTTTTTATGTGGGTTTTCCCGAGCCCGTAGGCTCGGCAAAAAAATAGCCTTTTGAAGCCGATTAAACGGGTTCAGGCCCTATCCACCTCCCGGACGAAACCTTGCCCTTCGGCAAAGCCTCGTCCGGGTTCCTCCTGCTTACGCAGAGAGTTCGACAGGAGGCGTGTGCAGTCAAAGACCGCGGGACGCCACTGAGTATTTATCTTCTCACCCACGGAAAAAGAATATGGCACAAGGCCGGTTTTATGTGGGTTTTCCCGAGCCCGTAGGCTCGGCCAAAAAATATAGCCTTTGAAGCCGATTAAACGGGTTCAGGCCCTGTCCACCTCCCGGACGAAACCTTGCCCTTCGGCAAAGCCTCGTCGGGTTCCTCTCGCTTACGCAGAGGTTCGACAGGAGGCGTGTGCAGTCAAAGACCGCGGGACGCCACTGAGTATTTATCTTCTCACCCACGGAAAAGAATATGGCACAAGGCCGGTTTTTATGTGGGTTTTCCCGAGCCCGTAGGCTCAGCCAAAAATATAGCCTTTTGAAGCCGATTAAACGGGTTCAGGCCCGCATCTACCTCCCGGACGAAACGGTTTTTTGCCCTTCGGCAAAGCTTCGTTCGGGTTCCTCTGCTAACGCAGAGGTCGACAGGAAGGCGTGCGCAGTCAAAGACCGCGGGACGCCACTGAGTATTTATCTTCTCACCCACGGAAAGAATATGGCACAAGGCCGGTTTTATGTGGGTTTTCCCGAGCCCGTAGGCTCGGCCAAAAAATATAGCCTTTTGAAGCCGATTAAACGGGGTTCAGGGCCTGTCCACCTCCCCGGACGAAACCTTGCCCTTCGGCAAAGCTTCGTCCGGGTTCCTCTCTACTAACGCAGAGAGGTCGACAGGAGGCGTGCGCAGTCAAAGACCGCGGGACGCCACTGAGCAGAACTGGCCACTGCTAATACTACTTATTATGTATGGGAGAGTCTATTAATAATAGAATAGGTACGGCCAGGCATGACACAATACAAGTATAGAGCACCATGAAAATAAAAAGAAAAAATACTTCAAATCCTTGAAGCGTTCTATATTAAAAATAAGTTTACTCATGTGAATAGCAAAAATGATTCAAAATACCTGTAAGAGCAATGTTTTGAGGATACTGAAAATGTATTTTTTAATTACAGGTTAAGTATTTAAAAAAAAAAGATTAAGATAAAAACATAAATTAAGTTACCTCCCTTACATATTCTTAACGGTAATTTTTAAATTCACTACAAAGGGGCGCATTTCATGCGCATTAAAAATAAAATTACAACTATCAATTACATTAATTTTTGTTTTAGCAATTCAGCCCTTGGATGAAAATGAATTTACTTGGTAAAAAAAAAAAAAAAAAAAAAAACTACGGTGTCTTTCTTAAACAGTTTAATTACAATACTAAGAAACTGAACCGTGAATTTGAAAGGATTAAAATAAAAATAGACATCATATGTCTAGATTATTCAACCAAGCATGCATGAATGAAATTACGCTGGCACACACACACACACACACACACACACACAGACACACACACACACACACACACACACATATATATATATATATATATATATATATATATATATAGTCGACTCTCCCGTCGAATTCGACGTATGAGGGTCAAGCAGATCAGTTTTCAGGAAACCGACAGCGCGACAACAGCACATGAGATTTGATTATAGTGGTGAAGGTTTCGTGCAAGACCAGCCACACACTATATATATATATATATATATATATATACACATACAGGGTGTCTCTAAAGTCTAATTACAATTTAAAAATGAACAGACCAATGTGTTATATAACTTATATAATACACCTCTATATGGACATCATTAGTTGTTGTACCAAGTACATGAAGGACGTTACTCGGATTCTAGCCATGTTCGCTGTAGCCTCGCCTCATTAATGGCGGCAATGGATTCAGTTAACTTTTGCTTTACATCACTGATATCTTTAATATAGACCCATAGAAGAATTCCAAAGTAGTGATATCTGCTGAACTATGAGGCCAGGGTATAGGGACACCCCTTCTAATCCACCGGTCTGGAGTTCATTTAACAGTACCTCGTTCATCAACAGGATAGCTGAAATATACAAATACAGTGTGATTAAAAAATATGATTAAGTTATCTGCTCAGTTCTTTTTGTTATATAATTTTTAAATCGTGAAGAGACATTATGGACACCCTGTATCTATCTATGTATATCTCTACCTATGTCTCTCTCTCTCTCTCTCCACACACACACACACACACACACACACACACACAACACACAAAGAGAGAGACACATACACACACACATATATATATATATATATATATATATATATATATATATATATATATATATACAGTGTAACCCGGAGATAAGAGACCCGTATACAAGAAAGACCCGTATATAAGAAAAACCCGGATATAAGAGAGATTTTCTCTGGTCCCAAATTAGAGCCTGTGTTAATGTATATAAATATATATAAAACAGACCAAACCCGGATATAAGAGAAACCCGGATATAAGAGACTTCTTCTCCGGTCCAGATAACAGTCTTATATCCGGGTTACACTATATATATATATATATATATATATATATATATATATATATATGTGTGTGTGTGTGTGTGTGTGTGTGTGTGTCTGTCTGTCTGTCTGTCTGTGTGTGTCTGTGTGTGTCTGTGTGTGTCTGTGTGTGTGTGTATCAATAAAAACAACAGACAGGTTACTAAGGTTAAGCATTTTATTTATTTTTTTCTTGTGTTCAAACAAGAGCTAAATAATTTAAGACGCCTAACCTTATCCTCAAAAATAATAACACACCAGCTCATTCAAACTTACACCAAGTGAACATTATCTATGAGTGCAAATGCCCTTAAAGGAACTGTGTTCCTGATCAAACCGTACTCATAAATAATTACATCGGTCACACAACCACATGCCTATCCAGCCGCCTTACGTTACACCTATCTGACCATAGCTTTATTAGAACCCATTTAGACACACATACAATCCTATCAGACTCCATTCGAAATATACAACTAAAAAAACACAAACATAATAATCTGATCCACCTGTAAAAAAAAAGATTAAAAGTAATGGAAGCCATAATAGTAATAAAAAAGAAAAATCTAACTCTTAACAATATTAACTACGAACGAGACCATAATGTGCTAACCGTGTTCAGAAAATAAAACATCTCTATAACGCACTAAAAACATACACATAACGCACACACTCAATTAAACTGAAGCAATAAAATCATCCTTGATAATGGCTAAAAGTATAGCCGAAAGCGCTTGGAACTATAGAACATTTTAACAGTTTTTACACACTGTGTCCAAAAAAGATAGCTCTTGTGAGAAAACAAGAAAAATTAAATAAGTTTAACCATAGAAACTTGTCTGTCGTTCTTAATGAAACATGCATAAATGTAGGATTGCTGCCTAAATATAAATTATATATATATATATATATATATATATATATATATATATATATATATATATATATATATCCTGAATTGGCTTCTTGTTGTGACCAAAGATTGGTTAAGAAATAACAAAGCAAGAGGTTGCAGACAAATAGTATATTGAACAGTAAATAAAACAGAAGTGTATTACACGACTTGGCAGTGTGTATCGGTTGACCAGTGTTCAGGCTATCACTGTTATATTTAACAGGCCCTCCACGAGGGTTATATGTGGTACAAGGCTCAGTTTAACGTGGGTCATACGAGCCCGTAGGCTTGGCAAAAAATCCCCGTAGAACCCGCATAAACGTGTTCGATTCGGTTCTTTCTACCTCCCCGCATGAAACTCTACCCTTCGGTACAGCTTCGTCCGAGTACCTCTCCGACCAAGGTAGAGAGTTCGACAGGAGCTGCTAACAGTCACAGCCTCGATAGAACTGTCTATCACTGTTTTCCCTAGGCTTACTTTTCCTACAACTTTATAGTAAGTGGAAGAGTTTATAATAGACTCGTTAGAGGGAAGACATTACAACACTTCTCGACTTCAAACACTTTTTCACATGATGTGGCTTTCTTCTGTCTTTTCTACAAATATTTTCATGACTACTGCACAAACGAGCTTTTTACTCTGGTACCCGTCAACATGAATTTCAGTGTTCTACTAGATTGGAATTTAGTGCACACAATTTTACTGTTGAAATATTTAAATTTAACCACCACTTCTACTGCAAGTGTTTCTTTCCTCGTAATTCCAGACATTGGAAGTTCCATCTACTAACCTGCTTTTACACTCCGTAACCCCTGCGTGCTAGTAGCAATTCTGCTTTGTTTTTGCTGAAATGCTTAAAAACAGTTCTTCAATGATATCAAACTAAAACAAGAAATAGTTTTAGAACTCTTGCTATTCATGTGATAAGAGAAGCTTAAACCGGTTTCGATTTTTATCGAAATCATAATGATTCGGGTTAATTGAACGAATATGATATTTATTTAAAGAAAGGAAAACTGTTTACTGATAACACAACTGTAGAAGAGATATCGTACGAATATTTTCTCCGATTGATATCTCCAGATAAATCTTCACAGTTTTAAAATGAAAGAATGACACTGAACCGGAACTACTGCTTTATCTCTAGAAAGAAAAATCACTGGATTATGAATTATTAATCGAACTACTCCCTAAGAAAGACATTGATTTATCCGCTTCATAGAATTCAAAGTGAAAGCAATAAATAAAGATATGTTTTAACGAGAGTATATTCTGTTAGAATCTATTTTTTCATATTAACTAAGCAAGAAGCGAAAGGGAGAAAAAAGAGAAAGCATTTCCTAAGTCGAAAAATAGAAAAAAAAGTGCTGTAGTGCACAGGAACCACGATTTTCGGCTATACCTGCGTGACAGTTCTCGTCACAAAAGGCGCTTGTTCGTTACTGCTCATAAAAAATGTTCTGTTTGCTGAGAGAATGACGCAAAGAATAACGTCCAACAATTTTGGATCTCGTGATTACTGTCGTCACCGTAATAGGGTAATAAATAAGTGCATATTTCACCTTTTTAATCGACTTGAAGTGTTCTATCTATCTATCTATCTATCTATCTATCTATCTATATATATATATATATATATATATATGAAGAAAAATATACTGAAAAAACAAACAAAAATCCTAATATGCGATTATGCCGTTTTAATGTTTAATGTCAACGTCGGACGTTTCGGTCTAATAGAGCATCTTCAGGACATATTAATAAAACAGAATTAACATAGACCATATACAATTCAACATGAAAAAGACGATGGACATAAAAGCAATACCAATCCAAACAGATAACTGAAATCTTTTATAAGATCAGCGTTCCGTTTGAATATGATCACGTCGTCGTCAAGGGGGCGATGTTGTGAAAAGGTATTCCTAAAATTTGAGTATTTTGAATGAAAAACGAAAAGAATTTTATTTTGATCTAAAACTTATATGTACGTTTCGTTTTTCATTCAAAATACTCGAATTTTAGGAATAAGTTTTCACAACATCGCCCACGTGACGACGAGGTGATCATATTTAAATGGAACGCTGATCTTATAAAATGGGATGAATGAATATTATATATATATATATATATATATATATATCCTGCACGAAACCTTCACCACTATAATCAAATCTCATGTGCTGTTGTCTAGCTGTCGGTTTCCTAGGAACTGATCTACTTGAGCCTCATACGTCGAATCCGACGGGAGAGTCGACAATATAATCATATATATATATATATATATATATATATATATATATATATATATATGAAACATATATATAGATTCAACATATATTAATCATATATATATATATATATATATATATATATATTAATCATATGTATATATTAAACATATCTTATTTAATTTAGGTTCCTCGACTACTTTCTGGAAGCAAGGCCATCATCAAGAGAAAATTTCTGCTTATTAGTAGCGGTGAACTACTCATGACTCTCTTTGAAGAATTACATCTCTCTCTCTCTCTCTCTATATATATATATATATATATATATATATATATATATATATCGAGAGAGAGATAGAGAGGTCAATACAAAATCATAATGAACTGTAGAAATTCTAACCGATGTCCATTGCAAAACCAAAGCCCTATTTCTACTATAGAAAATCTAATATTTAAAAAAAATTATATTGGGACTACTAAGATTTCTTCTAAAACTAGGTAGTATCAACATATAATATCTTTCACCAATAGCGCTTATAAGAATATGACGTCCCTTTCTAAATATTTAAACTTAAATGACGTTAACAAATATCCTACAGTAATATTTAAAATGCTAAAAAACGCTAGAACTTGTAAATCTTTAAATGAACCTTGCTTAATGAACATGAGAATCAAGAAATTATCATATTTGCTGGCAAAATGTCTCTATTAACTCAAAGGAGTGAATTAACTGTAAATTGCCAACAATTTCTTGTGGTCATAATTTATAAATAAATAGCCGTCCACCCTCTACTAGTATTTATCTTATTTTGTTTATTCAGATTTAGTATTGCTATGTATTGCTGTCCAGTTAGTATTATTAATATCTTATTTAGATATTCTACACTTTTACTTTTGTCGACATGTTTCTTTAAGAACCTTCCTGAATCTGAAATTTAAAAAAAAATTCTGTTGAAATTAACTTTACGTTTGATTATCCTCAAACCCCTCCCCTCAGTATCCTTTGAAAAATTGTACATGTCATATCTGTCTACAATCACGAAACATCTGTCGTGCGCATGTTTTTCGTAAATATCAACCTTAACCTAAGTTCCGGTTTATCATTTCTTGAAAAAATAACTCCCCCCCCACAACCACCCACTGCGCTGAATTTTCTATTTAGCATAGATCTATACTTGATTGGTTGATCGAGTCAAACCCACAAGTCTATTTTTAATTTTGACCTTGTTTCCTCACCAAACTTTATCTTACGAAAATGAGGTAAAACTTTTCTTTTAAAATTGTCTTAAAAATCATTTAACCACCAGTTACTTACCATCTTCTGAAGAGATACAATATAGTACCGAAACACGAAAGCAATTGTGAAGCGATTTTCACATGTTTTTCCTCTTATAATATATATATATATATATATATATATATATATATATATATATATATATATTATGATATAAAGAGAAAGAACAGTAAGATATGTAATCCAGTGTTCTTGTTAATATTTTTATTTTTACAAAACTGTGCTCTATGCAGCGTTCTGTTTCATTATTTTTGAAATAACTTATTTTGAAATTTACTGAGTTTTAAAAGCACATACATTCATAATATTAGTTTCTAAGGATATGGGGGAATCCAATCATTTTAACAAGGGTCATTTTCACTGACAACTACTGTATTACTTTCGAAAAGAGGTTAAGTCAAGGTAAGGTATGGGTGCCTTCTCCAGCTATTGATGACATCTGTGCAGCTGATCTCGTCTGGTCTTTTACAACGACAACATTTTTTCGGCACTTTTGTTTCGGCGTTAAATTTGGACTTGTATACATAAAGTTTTTTTTTAAATGATTGTTTTTATATGAATACGTTGTATTGAACTACAATTTTAAAGTATTATTCTTAATTTTAATTACTATACAACTTTTTAAACAAATACATGTAATAGAATTACCTAAATTATTTTTAAATTATTATGGAATTTCAAATATAAATATGTATATTTCATTGATCAGATTTTTAATTAAACACTACTTAAGGAAGATTTTTGACAATGTCGGCAAAGAATAGCTATTTCATTTCTTTGATTAAGTAAATTTTTATATTGTATAAACCTAGTAATATATAGTTTCTTCTGTATGCACAAAGAACCTGGGTCATTTAATGACCTACATATTCTAGCTTTTCTTATTAATTTCCATTTCACAGTAAGTGTTTTATTGGTTTCTTTTAAGTGCCAGAAATATTTGGATAGAGACGTCTGATTTCGGTATTTATTTAAAACATGGTAATTCCTGTGTAGCGTTGGAACTATATTTTTAACTTAGTAAATACATATATATATATATATATATATATATATGAGAAAAAGATATATACATTTTATAGTGTAACATAACTTATAAGTCTTGGAAAATTAAATTGACGTGCTAATTTCGAATATGGTCGATTTCTTTACACCCACTTTTGCGCAAATACGCTCGTGGAAAGTAAAAAATCACTCTTTTCCCCCAGGTTTGGATGAAATAGCAGATTATGTTGGACTCTATCTCTGATCGGTAACCTGTCATTAAGAAAAACAACTGTATATTCAAAATAGTATCAGGCCTTGCCCAGACGCATGCTATAGATCATTTAAACGGACATCTAATTCAAAATCAACAGCGGCACGGATGTTTGGAATCTATGACCCCGCCCGAAAAAATAAAATTCTGACATGTAATTAAATATTGATAACTGCAGAGCTTTCCTGTTGCTGTTTCTCTTCAAGTGAATTGATATATTTTTAACGAAATGCATACATTTCTAACATTATGTTATTCTTCAACATTAATATTTGATAGATATATAGATTTGATTGATAGATAGATAGATATGAAGAGCCTATTATAGCGTTCTGTGTAATTCCTTGTAGGGGCAAAATTATATAAGAACATAAATATAGTTATACAACAATAAGATGAGATATAAAGATAAAGTGTTGTTAATATTTTTACGGCACTAATTGGTGATAAGATGGTGCGTGTCTTTGTACGCGGCTCTTTTTGCGCACCGTGTATAAGTAATGTGTATAAAAAGCGATGTCAGATAAAACGTCAAGGAAGTTAACATCTTTCGCTGAGAAAAAGTGAACATGTTTTGTAAAATTTTCAATTTAGAGTAGATATATATATAGGTAAACATGGGTATTAGAATGTATAAAACATTGGTTGGCATGAAATGAATGAGATAGATAGTCTCATGGGTCCTTACCTATAACTACAGAATGAACTCTTCCGAACACTATGTATACTATGCATCTCAAGAGAGAGGGACGTGTCAAGCCGAGCTTCTCGGCTTGACGATCGAACTCTCTGCCTCTGAGCAGAGAGGAACCCGGACGAGGCTCCGCCGAAAAGCAGAGTCTCGTTCGGGGAGGTTGACCAACCCGATCCCGTTTATACGGGTTCTACGGGCATTTTTTGGCCGAGTCTACGGGCTCGGGAAACCCACATTAAACTCGGCCTTGTTCCACATGCAACCCTCGTAGGTGGTGGCTCAATACTGAATCGAGTCGAGCCGATAGTAGTTCACTCCAAACCAGACCGACAGTCATACTAACACCTTCCAAATCTTGTATTATTATTTCGTGTAATATACCTTCGTTATTTCTACTCTTGTGTTCGTATTGTTCTTCCTTGGTCCTAACCTGAACCATAACAGATAGATAGATAGATAGATAGATAGATAGATAGATAGATAGATATGAATATCGTTTCTTCTCTGGGCACGAATTTTCATAAATCTTTAAAACTATATTTTGCAAACTCTCACCCTGAAAGACTGTATTATTCTAATTAAATTGGAAAGTCCACGCTTATGAACTATGTTAATTTGTCCCATTTAATAAATATCACCTTTTTTTTCTTTTTTCTTTTTAAATATCCATTAGATTTCATGTTTTGTTTCACGTCATTAAACGCCTCCGCTGATCTACTTCTAATGATATTCGTACTTATCCTTGAATTAAGATGCTTAATTAATAGAATTGTAATGGCGCCAGATTGTGCACAAGTAACAAGTGACCTTATCTGGAAATAACGTATCTTCTACAATAGAATTAATTCAGGTGAAAGATTTTAAAGAGGAAAATTAGGTAAGCCAATTTCTCTTATCATTCTTGTTCAAATTTTTGATTATACGCGCATGTAAATGTGCATGTAAGTGTGCCTTCAGTTGATTAACACAATTAAAGGCAGCGGGAGTGCGTACGTTTTACCTACACACAATCTGTTGATACTGCTTTTTTTAAGTCCTTGAAGTATTGATTTGAAACTATAAGTATGTAACTGAAAATAGATTGTCGTAAAAAGATTTTGTTAGGTTATTCTAAAGAGAATTGTTCATATTGGGAAATCTCATTTTGTTTCATATGCTCATATCAGAATATTTTTGCTGACCGGTTTAAGCTTCTCTTTTCACATGAATAGCAAGAGTTCTAAAACTATTTCTTGTTTTAGTTTGATATCATTGAAGAACTGTTTTTAAGCATTTCAGCATGAACAAAGCAGAATTGCTACTAGCACGCAAGGGGTTACGAAGTGTACAAGCAGGTTAGTGGATGGAACTTCCAATGTCGGGAATTACGAGTAAAATTGTGTGCTCTAAATGCCAATCTAGTAGAACGCTGAAATTCATGTTGACGGGCACCAGAGAAAAAAGCTCGTTTGTGCAGTAATCATGAAAATATTTGTAGAAAAGACAGAAGAAAGCCACATCATGTGAGAAAAGTGTTTGAAGTCGATAAGTGTTGTAATGTCTTCCCTCTAACGAGTCTATTATAAACTCTTCCACTTACTATAAAGTTGTAGGGAAAGTAAGCCTAGGGAAAACAGTGATAGACAGTTCTATCAAGACTGTGACTGTTAGCAGCTCCTATCGAACTCTCTACCTTGGTCAGAGAGGTACTCGGACGAAGCTGTGCCGAAGGGTAGAGTTTCGTCCGGGGAGGTAGATAGAACCGAATCGAACCTGTTTATGCGGATTCTACGGGGATTTTTTTGCCAAGACTACGGGCTCGTATGACCCACGTTAAACTGAGCCTTGTACCACATATAACCCTCGTGGAGGGCCTGTTAAATATAACAGTGATAGCCTGAACACTGGTCAACCGACAAACACTCCCAAGTCGTGTAATACACTTCTGTTTTATTTACTGTTCAATACACTATTTATCTGCAACCTCTTGTTTTGTTATTTCTTAACCAATCTTTGGTCACAACAAGAAGCCAATTCAGATATATATATATATATATATATATATATATATATATATATATATATATATATATATATATATATATATATATAATTGTATATTTAGTTCTATTTCATCCAAATCTCAGTGATAGACGAACGGTAGACATAGAAATGTGTAAAATAGATTTGACCACAAGAATTGTCGTTGAAATATTTGTCTACTCTATTCATAAATTACCTGCATTTAATGACTAAATTATGGCTATATGTAATTTTTTTAGATTCTTAAATCTCTTATGTCAGCAAAATTCTAGAACGAATGTTTCCCTGTCCATTTCCTATAAATATTTTCATGATAGTTGTTTTGACGATCTTTGCTAGATGGTACATTGACATTATAAATTTAATCGCAGTACTAGATTGGAAGTTAGGTCTCATCATCAGACAATGATATGCCTAGTTGTAACCGTAAAGGCTATGCTAACATCGTTTTCCCTCGTTCTTCTCGCTGAGGAAATTCTCCTCGAGATTCTTCTTTCCCAGGCAAATTTTATCTTTAAAAATGTAAATGCAATATAAATCGTTATCGCTTTTCTTCTGAACTCCAGTTATTTTATCGCTCTCTGTCCTTAATAGACTTTTTATTATTTTTTTCTTATACTTTCACATTCAGTAACCCTTTAGTGACTTTATGGCTTTGTTTTTGGTGTAATGATTAAAAAAGTATATTCACCATGTATTATTTGCATTATATATGAATCTATTGAATTGAAGCATTAACAAGTTTGATGACATCACTACTTTCCTATCCAATGAGAATATCAAATTGCGTTTTTAATATAGCGGACAAAATATTCCCCTGCGCCTTTCACATCTCTAAAATAATTTGACTCGGATAGAGTTAATTATTTATTATATTACTTAGTTGCGATTCCATTAACACTTTACCAAATTTAATTGTCTGAACGTTTCGTTAATGTCATATTGACAGCTGATCTCAAAAATGACCTCTAATTTGAAGCTAACTGGGACAATAAATGACTTGTTAATTTTTAAAACCTCAAAAACACTTATTCATCAGAGAGACCCTTTTCTGCCTTCAATCATTGTGGCTGATGCTAATCTCTAGTAGGATAACACATTGCGCTTTCCCGGGCCAGCGTTATCTACTGACTTGGGGATTGAAAGATCTTATTGAAATAAAGTCTAGACCTACTGCTAAGAAAGTTGGTTCATTCTTTCATACTAGGTATTTTTACTTTCTAGAATCTATCTGACACATTTATAAGTTTCCCATTCGTCCCTGCTTTGAATATTGCTGCTATATATAATCTGATTCTCCAGGTCTATATTTAGAGATTCTTGATAAAATCCAAATAATCCACAACGTCATTAGTCCGAACGTGTCACTTTTCTATCGCCATAATATAGGTTCCTTGTGACGTTTCTATAAATATTTTCTTGGTAATTATTCCGATAAACGCTTCGTTATAGTAGCGAGACTTTATGGGTTTAAACGCAGTACTAGATTGACAACAATATCTCATCAGTTTACAGTTGAATTTGGCTAGATACACACATAAGTTCTATGTTTCTTTTCTCGTACTCCTTGCTTGTGAAAATATCTTCCGGCTTCAAAGTCAACTTTCAAGTAAATTTTCATCTTGAAAACTTTAAATGGAATGGCAATCGTTATCTCCTGTTTTCTCGAGTCCTCTTTTTTTATGGTTTTCCCTCCTTAATAATGTTTCTCGTTTCTTTTTTTGTTTTTTGTTTTGTTTTACACCCAGTAACTCCATTTGTCTTATTGCCTTTATTGCCTTGTTTGGGGTGAAATGATTAAAAATGCTCTCAACATATTTACGAACTAAATTATCTACTTATATTTTTTCATAATTACTTCCACCATTAAAGCTACTTTGACCTATATATTGCTAAAGTAAGATCAACAGTACCGAATTATTCCAGAGGCTAGTATAATCTGTATTCTAGGCTCCCTCAGGCTTGGTGTTAATTTTGGACATATAAAAAAACCTTGAAGTATGTTCTAATACACTTTTTAATGAATAGTAGAATGTTATCATTTATTAAATAATATTTTTATTAACAAACGAAATATAGCTAATGTAGTTTATTTAAAGAAATTGCAATATTTTTATATCAATCTCTGTTAATGTCAGTTAAATATATCACGAGTAAAAATATTCAAGATGGGTACAGACGAAGTATAGGGTGGGTCGATATGAGTGGGGGCCAATGATTTCATTAACCTAGGGACTTCAGAAGGTCATAATCCGGCCTTGAATTTAAAGTGTTTTCAAAATTGCTTGCAGACGAACACAGAAAACAGCCGCGGGGGAAAGCTGGCTTTAATCGCGTTTATTATGTTACACTATGAATTAGACAAGCACATAGAAGAAAAATCTTGCTTCTTTCTCGAATTCAAGTGTTTTATAGCCAGAGGATAACGTCTTTGAAGTTGGATATTCTATGTGGCATCAATTTGATCGAAAGGAAATAGACGAATAAATAAGAACATAATAAATGAAAGAAAGTATCTGGCGTCAAGTGACAATAAAAGCGGATACTGATTATTTCCGTTTGCTGATATATATAAATAATAACAGTTGGAATTGCTCTGATCCGCCCTTGATAGTGAACAAACTGTCCATCTGATACTTCCAATATCGTCTGTTCCATTACTAGCCACGTAACCACATCTTAATTGCTGTTGTTTCCATTTCCATCCTGACCCAGGGCAATAGTGTCTCAGCTATGCGTAAATAGTGAACCTCCAAACTGGGGGTCAAAATATGAAAATACCTTAGAAAAAATTACCAACAATACATTTTCATAGTAAAAAATAAAATAAAAAAAATAAATTTTTGGACAAATAAAATTACCAAAGCTCACAAGAAAATGAAAATTGAATTATTAAAGTATTAAATGGATTATAAGAGTTGATTTGTCATTAAACAAGCGAGCCTCGTTCGATGATCAGAAAGTTGAGAGGAAGGAATGTCCTAATTGTCAACCAATCCAGACTGCACAAGAGATTGCTTGAATTAAACACCCAAATATACTAGAAACGGTGTCCAAATTCTCATTTTTCGCTGTGACTATTACTATTTAAAAATGTGCCGCGGTTCTTTTCCAGTTTCTGATACATACCGACACGAAGGAGAATGGAAACGAGATGTGGGTAGTCTTTGGCCTGTCACTGGATATCTGGTGAGGTTTCGATGCTTAAAACACAGCAATAAATTCTCTGAAAATAAAAGACCAAGAGAATATATAAAAAAAACTATTTGACGTTAGAAAGGCATTTATCTCCATAGAATACTTATTAATTCATTAAGCCATACTCATAATGGCAATCGCAATAATACTGTTGACAATGTACATTATAACATTGCTGCAATTTCTCATCTGTACATAGATAAAATACACATAAGAAAATAAATGAGCCGAGGGGATATAGTTTTGTTTCCAGTGTTTACGACATGATTGAAAATATTTTCTAGAAAATTAAATGGGAAGGAATGGATGTAAACAGAAACTAAGAATATTTTAACTATCTACTTTATTGACTATATCTAATTTCACAATCATTAAATTAATTAAAGCAATTTATAAATGAACTGAATAAGGAAAAGTGCTGAGGCAAATTGAAACATGGATGAAAAAAAAAGCAAAAGTAAGATTCAGATGTAACGTTTTGAAAATAAGAATAATGACTATAAGATAAAGAACTGGAGAAAGCCTTGTTTACCCGGTTTTGTGCGTGATTAATTATTTCCAAAACTAAAACAACTTTCTCGCAGACGTTTCCAGAGCCTTGTGAGAGAAAATATCTCGATTCTGTAGCCTCTTGCTCATCATCGCAAGCAAGTCAATAATTTACCGCAAGTTCAACGGCGATAAGTTATTTTCTTTCGTTTGCAGCTAGGACAGGCCATGCTACTGCCACGGAGTCGAGTCAACATAATTTCTCCCGTAGAGAAACATCCACTCAAAGAACTGCTACGATGTAGAAGAGACCCTCTCCGGGATGCTTTACGGAATGCTACAAACTTAACGACTTCTGATCGGAACTGACCAATCAGCGAGCTAGTTTGAAGGTGATTAACTAATGAATGCTTGTTATATATTTACTTACAGGGAATAGTTTATTTACCCACGCAGGGGTGACTGGCTGACGTGGAAGATTCCACAAACTGATTTTCAAATACCAATATACATTTTGCTACAATCAGTTATTTTAATGTTTTATAACTTATATATGAAGATAAGTTTGTAAAACACAAACACATGAGAGAGAGAGAGAGAGAGGGAGGGAGAATAGAGTTCAAAATTACTGAAAAATAAAAGAACGATCTCATCGAATTGACATCACTCAATAAATTTTTTTTGTCCTCATAATCTTTCCTTCCTTTCATTAATATAACACGTCAGTCATCAGAAACGTTTTAATATAAACCGGTTATTGTGTGTGGTTTAAGGTCTTAAATTGTTTGAACTTTAGTAGCAAAATCAACAACAATTATTATCTCTATCTATAAAAGGCAGGATGTGTGTGTGTGTGTGTGTGTGTGTGTGTGTGTGTGTGTGTGTGTGTGTGTGTGTGTGTGTAACAAATGCACGGCCGCAATTTTCGACAGATTTGCACCAAAATTTACATGCACATGATCCAAGTTAGCGGAAAAGCCAAGACCGACTTTGTATTTCCCAACTCCCATCGATAGTGAAAATAATCGATTTTTTCATGCTTCTACTGCAGTTTTCATGTAATTTGCGGCATTTTTCTACTGGCCAGAGCGAGAGCCTATAGCTGGCTGCCACGAATAGGCAGGGAGATTCTATTGGCCAGCGTGAGAGCCAACAGCTGACTGACACGAATGTTAACTAGCATGTTATAGCATGCAAAAACATCGATAGCTGCATTCGTCACAAGTGGGAAAAATTTAAATCTGCATGGCACTTTACTCCAATTGGCTCATTCGCTTGCTTAAACTCAACGTTGATTCTAATTCCGCTGAACTGGGTTTGTTTATGAAAAAGTATTTGTTGTTAACATTCTTTTTTCATTCGGTTTTTCCAGTTACGAGTCCTTTTTTAAAGCTGATTGGTTTGGGAGACGTGTGTAAGAAAAACATGTTAGAGAATCGATTTTGTTATTTCGTTTATTTTGGATATCTAACGATACAATAACAACATTTCCAATAACATCATCTTTATATCTCTATCTATAAAGAGCAGGATGTGTGTGTGTGTGTAACGAATGCACGGCCGCAATTTTCGACGGATTTGCACCAAAATTTACATGCACATGCTCCAAGTTAGCTGGAAGGCCAAAGGCCGAATTTCCCAACTCCCATCGATAGTGGAAATAATCCATTTTTTCATGCTTCTACAACAGTTTTCATGTAGTTTGCGGCCATTTTGTACTGGTCAGAGTGAGAGCCAATAGCTGGCTGCCACGAATTGGCAGGAAGATTCAATTGGCCAGCGTGAGAGCCAACAGCTGACTGACACGGATTTTAACTAGCATAAAAAAAAAATCGATAGCTGCGTTCGCCACAAGTGGGAAAAAATTAAATCTGCATGGCACTTTACTCCAATCGGATCATTCGGTTGCTTAAACTCAGTCTGATTCCGCAGAACTGGGTTGGGTGTGAGAAAATATTTGTTGTTAACGTTCTTTTTTCATTCGGTTTTTCCAGTTACGAGTCCTTTTTTAAAGCTGATCGTTTTGTGTTCAGTTTGTTTAGTTCTTTTTTCGTAACGGATTTAATCTTTAGTATAGAGCTTAGAAAAAATTCTCAGTGTGAGATAGACAACAAGTAAGGTATGTAGCAACATCAGCACGGCAAAAGGCACTCCTTTAAAGGTAAGGAAGGGCAAAACTATTTTAAGTCAAGTGATAGCGATTGCTGTATGAGTCGTACGATTTTGAATCAAGCACGGGCAACGCCGGGCCATGCTGCTAGTTAAGATATATTTTGTGGGGAACGTAACTTAATTCATTCTGATCGACAAGAATTTCGAACACATTTTTTTTAGTGTCTGTCAATTTCTTTAATCAGAAAATGACGCATAGGCTTTCGATTATATCTTTATTAATGACGTCCTGCAATAAGTAATAATACAAAGGGACATCTTAGACGTATCATTAAAATTTACTCAACATTTAAATTGCTACGTTTCAATACAATTTTAATAATTTAACTTTAATTCAGTGTAAATCATCAGTCACCTAGGCGCCATCTGTGATACACGCTTGGATGATCATGTCTCTTTCGATTCATGACTAACTAGACAGAAGATTTTCGATCTGTGAATTTGCGACCAAAACAATTATAGTTTTAATTCTCGTTGAAATTTTTATTTCAATCATCAGACTTTCTTTTTCTTCATGTGCCGTGTCTCTTCAGGACGTAGACGATAGTGGCTCTCCAGAATTTCCTGTCCTTTGTAGCTCTTAATAAATTTTATCTTTTCGTTATTTCTCCTAAATCTTTTTTCCGTCATCCATTTCTTGAATATAATTAAATACGTTATTTTTTGTTTTCCCCCGTCCATTTTTTCTTCAATCTATCCTTTGAGTATCGATCTATGCCTTCTTTCCTCATAAAGGGCTGTATCTTCCAGATGTTAAATATAAGTTTCCTTTTCTTTCTATTTTCTCTAAAACTTCGTCGTTGCTCACATGTTCGATCTATGGTATCCTAAGCATCCTTCTACAGAACCATATTTCTGTTGCTTCAAATCTTCATCTTTGATGCGATTGTGCAGCATTCACTACCAAATAGCGGCAGATATCACGTAACAGTTCAATTGCTTTTTTTATATGTTTTCTCTCTGTTTTAATAATCTTCTAAGTTTCTGGAATACATTTTTGCCCATCCCTGTGCGTTTTCGGATCTCAGTGTCGCACTTTCCGTCCTCTCTTAGAACACTACCCAGACATTTAAAGTTTTGATTTTTGTATCTGATTTGTAACTTGAATTCTGGGCGGCTCCTTTTGCGAAAACCCATTCATTCTGTTTTATTTCCGTATCTGCTACCGACTCTGTGCCATCTGGATATCTCATGTTTTTGTTTTAAGACTGTCGCCTTGTAGAACTTCTAATCCTCTTAGAATCGCTTCGCTGTAAAGGTTGAGTAAGTGCGGTGAGCTTAAATATCATTGTCTTACACCATTTTCTATTTTCTCCTGAACTCATTCTCTATGCAATATAAGCTCTTGATTATTCTAATATCCCTAATAATTTACTTTTCTTTTACATGTTGGGTGTAAAGAGTAGTCATCTTTGATGTTCACACGAAATCATTAATATGAAAAAAAATTGATTATGCAACGATTAAATTAAATTATTTAACGATGAAAATGGCTAAAGTATAACCGTGTTCCAGGTACTCGAGAATGTTGCATGCCGTTTTGAAAGGAAATCAAGATCTCTACACTTGATTGGTTCGTGCAGCTCAAACATTTTTAATAACCAAAGCCTATTTTTTAAGCATTTTTAAACAGATTATTGATGAAGTTAAACTTCATGGACAACTGAATATTGGGAAATAGCTAAGGAAAATAAACGGCAAAAACAAATGAATTTTATTAGCCTAGAATTAAGTTCCTAATAAAAAAAAAATTGCAATCTTAATGATACATACCCTTTAGATGAACTAAAAGATTTAGAACTAGCCATTGCTAATTACTCACGACAAGCTAGGTTGCGATAGGACTTATCGATTAATCTAATTTATATAGTGATTGCGAGAATAGCAGAAATTATTAAACATTGAGTTTAGCTTTTATTTACGAATGGAAAAATCCGGACTCTTTAAATCATAATCTACGACATATTGTTCTAGACACACTCTCGTTCTCAAAGAATATGTTTGACATTTATAAGGCTAAGCCAAATAAAATGCCTAATCTGAACTGGCAATTATACCGATTGATACCGGTAAAAACAAAGCTTCATTATATAATCATATATATATATATATATATATATATCTGTGTGTGTGTGTGTGTGTGTGTGTGTGCGTCATATATCATATGATGTTTAGTTTATAACATCCGCATTAGAAATATCGATTATAACCTGTTTGGTAGCTATCAGTTTTTTTTATTCAAACAGAAGCATAGTAACATAAATTTTTATCTATCAATCAATTGGGAAGACATAGGTCAGTGATCAACAAATGATTGTATATGTAAATATTGCATATTTAATATTGGTAATTATTTAAGACTATTTGGAAAACGTCTATTTCAATAACATATTTTATTTCCATATAATCTATATTAACGAGTAAAAGCGTTATTCACATTAAGCGTATAAATGTGTGGCCTTTACTGTAATTGTATAAATTTTTTTTCGACAAACTAAATCAGATCAGTCGTATATTAATTGTCGGGGATTAATACATGTTAGTATAGTCGATGAATCATCGTCTGAGTAAACTAAATTTAGCTTTATTAAAAAGGCACTTTCCAGGTATATCCAATAGTATCGTCACGAAGTTTTCGGCGGCACACAGGTGCATTCAGTTACTCTATTACTAAGTCTTTTCCTTTCCGTATATTCTTTACATCAAATTTCGCATTGTTTCAACGATGTATTTATTTAGATAGTCAGTGATGTCCTATGCGTGATACACGCTTAGGCGAGCATGTATCTTTCGATACATGACTGACGAGACAGATTTTTTCCCGCGATAGGTTGTCATTTCTTTATGCGGTAGACCAGTTGTCATCCAAGGCTATAGAACTCCGTCTGTCCTGCTATTTACTCATAGCTAGGGCGACGGAGAAGAAGGGGATTCATACCTTTCCCAAGGGTATTAGTACGTAAGTGAATGTAATGGATTCGACTGGAATTCGAACTCGGCTCTGCGATTCCTCAATCTAAGCCGCTATCCATTACTCCAATTTGACCAATATGATATTAGCTTGTTGGTTTACAGTTCTAACTCTTGTAATTTCCATCTGTTCGCATCGAATACGTATCGGTTGACATTTTCTCCATAAAATTACGAGGTAGATGTCATTGTAAGTACTATTTTAATACTTTCATTTCTTCACCTACCCATCTGTGGAGCTCTTTCCATATTTCTTGCTATGCTCTCACTTAAAATCGTCAAAAATTTAAATGCAACCTCACAATGGTATAATCGCTTTGACTGGGATGACATGGTTAAAAGAAAAACTAGCTGGTCCATCCAATTTGGCTCTATAATCATTGCTAAAAAGAATGACACAGAAATCATAATTCCTATATTTCTTCATCCACAGTTTCCTTTGTGATATTCATCTTAAAATAGTAACTTATTTGCTTTCATACTACTCCTTACTTTATGTAATATTCTGCATATATCTCGGTTTGCACTCGAAATGCCACTTTCAAAATATTAATAGGAGAGCTATAGACGAAACGTTTATTCTCCTACTTGTAATTCCTCCATTATGAGCATTATTATATCCATGATACAATAACAGCGTACTAGATGGATGGAACGTAATGACTGAAAGAAAAATGGATGACAAACATGCTTTGTTGTAGAAAGACTTTTATACCAATTCGATATACACAAAACTATATATACATATTTACATCTATCCCACACAGAGAAAAATATAACATACATCTACACAGTAAGCAAAGTTAAACGAGAACGAAAAAATAATGTATTACGTATATGAAGATTCTTTCTATGTTAGTGAAGAAGCCATATTTAGGACTCCAGATTCGTATCGGTCGGATGCATCCGCTATGACCCAAGCTGGGACATATTACACGAAGTGTAAACGGGTTTTCTTTAAAATTTTGTTTGCGAAGAGTTTTCGCCATTTTATATCATTATAACTTTACTAATCTACTTTTTGTATGAATGATTCATGTAATATAAATTGAGCTGCATCACATATTTGATTTAAAAGAACTGATCCGACGTGCAAATGTTCTGGATAACAGCTGAGACATTACTCTATTTATTGAACAATGTAGTTCACGCCACATTGACTAGAAAATTCCTACAAAAAATTCTCAAATTACCATATTAGAAAAAAACGCACTCTCTTAAATTTTCAAAAAGTTCAGCCTTAGCGTTGCGACTGTACGCTCCAAATGTTTTTATCCGTTAACAATAACACATTTCTAAAAAAACATTTCAATTCGCATTTAATCTTTCGTCCTCGCTACCACCTGGATTTACTAAAAACAAAATAATTTCCATGCCTGAGGATGACTGTATATACAGTTGAAAGTACTAGCATATTTAAAAAACAAAGACCTTATACAACTTGTAGTTATTAAAAACAAGGATCGTAACATTCATCGAGTGGTTCGTAGGTTAATGAAACTTTAAGATTTTGTTTGTGAAGAGTTTTCGCCATTTCATATCATTAACTTTTACTATTCTACTTTTGTATGAATGATTCATTGCAATATATATATATATATATATATATATATATATATATATATATATATATAAGTTCAATTTAAATAGTAAACTTAAGGGTCCATTGGTTATAATTTATTTCCCCAGGTATGTGGATTTATCTAGTTCATCAGACCATATCTGTCATACTCCACCTCCCCCTCTCTCTGTATCACCTTTCATCAACTTAAAATTACCCCTCGAAAGTGAATAAAAATTATATGTAAATTTTTTCAACCTTGGAAGTGTTGTCTGATGAACCAGGTAAAAAACACATACCTGGAGAAATAAATTATAACCAATGGACCCTTAAGCTTGTCTGATTTCTATTTAAATTATATATATATATATATATATATATATATATATATATATATATATATATGTCAGACTATGAAGAGTAATCTTCAGTTGTATATATCACACGAATTCATAAATTATTGTAAATCTACAAATATTCCTAAAAAGCAAAAAAAATGGCAAAGGATGGATCTCTCATATAATTCATAGCATTAACCTAAAAACTTCATTCACATTCTTTAATAGATCGAGAATTTCATATGGGTTTCATACAGGGCTTCAAATTCTTTCAAAAGCTTTTAAACTGTCAGTTGTGTTCATTCACTTTCTTATGTCATAGTTAAAAATGGCTTCGAACGAATGAACCCTGTATCAGTTAGCGAAGACCATCATTCTTCGAACCTTGTGAACTGGAGCTACACTATCACAAACCAAGAACTGTACACATAACAGAAACCAGATCAATTGTTAAAACACTCTGGGTCCTGTCACTGGATTTAACTAATGCCTTTATCCACTGTGCCATATGTCCTTGAGGACACATGGCACAGTGGATAAAGGCGAGTGTGAGTTCAATACCTGGTTAAGGCAGTGGAGAACTTTCAGTTGGAAATTAACAGGAGATAACTGATAACTGACATCCATTAAACATGACACGGGGAACTAGAACAGTCTACCCCAGTGAGCGAAAAAAGGGTTCAGTTCGACATTCCACCCACCTGAAGAAGGCCGGAGCATACAAGGGCCGAAACGCTGTAATAAAAATAGCGACAAAGAAGAGGACAATAGTCCGAATAATGTAAATAATGTACCTTGTATATTATTCATTATGGGCACGTGGTAGAGTGGTTAGAACGTTCGCATTCTGAACATAAGACCCGGGTTCGAATCTCACCATAGTCGAAACATCCTGATGTTAGAGGACTGGAAGGTCTTTGAAAATCATACCACGGGTTGATCCAAGCCTTGTGAGTGAAATTAGTGAGACGGAATCATTGGGAGCCATCGATAACTCCGCTAGCAGGAAGTCACAAGTCATTGTGACAGAGTGGCTGAGTGCGCTTTACTTTTTCAAATGTTTGATCTCGATAGGTAACACGCTTTTTCCCAGAAACTGTAACAAGGGTCTACTCAACTTAGTTGCAGTATAAACCACAGGTTGGTTCTGTGGGTGTTGAATAAGCACAAATGCGCCTGAGCAAGCGTCTGCGATAGGGATTGGCTAGCCGCCATAGTAGACGGGTATCCTGGAAGACGAATGGCCTGCTTATACATACAGATTATTCATTATTATATGGGAATGTGGCCAAATATTTAGAATTTTAATTTCCCAACCATGAGATCTGGGTTCGAATTAACCATGTGAGATCTGTCAAGACGTCTTGGTGGTATAGTCCAACTGAGACCCTTCCCAGTGCGGTGGAAAATGCTTGAATGCCCTTCCACAGGTCGACCTAAGATTTAAGAGTGAAATCTGTTTGATAGAATCGATGGTTGTCTAGCAGGAAGTAACAAACGATGGTATCCGAGAGTTTAAGCTTACTGGTTGATCAAGCCAGATTATACGCTCAGGTCCTTCAGTAGTTATAGTATAAACCGCAAGTTGTTTTTTTATGGGGGATATTGAACAAACATACATGTGCCCGAACAGGCGTCTGCAAAAAGTACTATATAGTCACCCTAGCAACAGGCATACTGACATAGAAGCGGACAGCCAATATTTGAGAGTATGGATTCAAATACTCCTCACGAGAATCACTTTATTATACTGATGAAATTGCATTGAAGCTTGACCACGGATGGCATAGCAACATAAATACGTCAACAACAGCGCAGAATACTATACTTGAATTTTCTAATAACTAGAGTTATTATAAAGAAGACCAGCTTACCATAGTGAAGAGAGAATGAAAGAGGTCTATGCATCGAAAGTTTAAATAAATGGCTACCATGTTGTCCACTAGGAATTCGAGACACCGATATCAAAGAAGGAAAAATATGAAGTGTGTGTTTTAACAGAAAACGGGACACCAAAATCCGAAAGCGCATTGGAATAACGTAATATGCCTTCCAGCATCTAAGGATTGTATTAAAAAAACAAGAAAACTTCATTAGAAACGAAGAAAAGAGTACTGAACTGTGACATAAATATCGATACTCCTATATCGTAGTGAATGATGGACAATACCCGCACAGATGAAAAACCTAATTGGAGAAATAGAAATGTGGTTCTACAGAAAGATGCTGAGACACTCTGTACTGAACAGGAAATGTTTGGGAATATGGAAGCAAAAAAGAGATTCATACTTATAGTCAGAAAGAGACATTTGAAATATCACTAGAGACTTAGGAAAGAGGGCTCGAAAAACTTGAAACACGTAAAACATAGTGAAGGCGAGAAGAGAAGAGAAATGGAGTGAGTAACCTTCGTAACGAGCTTTTGTAAATTGATAGAAACACAGGGATTAGGAGGGCAGGTGAAAAGACAAAGCTTCCGCTACCAAAAATTGGAAGTTGCGGAGGACCATGTTCGCACGCGTCATGATAGCAAATAAAAAGAGAAATCGAGTAGTTTGGGGCTAGTACAAGTAAACAGGATTAAGATCGAAGTCATCGACAATAATGAAAAATTTCATCAGTCTGTCTATGAAGTGAAGAATTAGGACCATATCAATACCAGTAACATTTGGTATACAGAGAACCTGAAGAACGTTGGATAACACAACTGCCGAAACGTTGTAATAACAACAAAGACAAGAATAATAGTTTGAATATAAATAGTGTAAATAATGATGACTTCACGTCCCATAAATTCAGATAGGGTATCCAGGTTACTTCTAATTTTACTTTCAATTTCTAACGTCTCCGTTTAAACTGTGAAATTTTATTTACTATTTATTTTCCTTAATAGGAATAGATAAAAACGCCTATCCTCTGGTTCACACTCCTCCCCACTATTTTCAACAGGAATAGATTTCTGTCCCTTATTTCCTGTTTAGAACTGGGTTTCAGGCTCCTTCTAAAACCTTCTACAACTCTATACTTCTAAAGTCTCCGCCAAAATTCTGGAATTTTATATACTAATTACTTTATATTTTTTCTCTTTCAATCGGAATAAATACTTTTGCCTATCGCCCGGCTCACACTTCTCACCGTGTTTTGAACAGTTTAACTGTTGTTGCATATTTAGGATTGAGTTTCAGGTTACTTTTTGATGTATTATTCTTCTCTTTCACACCCAGTAGTCCCTTGACTCTTAGTGGCATTACCACCTTGCTAGGGGTGAATTGATTAAATAAACGAAGAAAATTGAAAATACGAGAACGTATTCACGTAACAACAGGTTCACATGGAAACAAAGATGGATGTCTCTATGGCAAAACTAGACTCAATTAGCTTTTTGTCTATGAAATGTTTTCGGCTTCAATATCTGTTAAATATATTTTTCTACCAGAAACCGAAAGAGAGAATTTTAAGCTATTTAATCAGATATTATTATATTACTCCTTTTCACTTACCAAGCTTAGGATAACACGTGGGATGGTTTTTTGGGCATTTGCCAAATGTGCCGTACGCTGGCACCGCCTTCCTCAGACCAAAAACATCAAGAAGTTACATTCCTGACACATCGACCAGGGTTAGATTTTAATCTCATGATCAGAAAGGCGAATATTCAAACCACTCAGCCACGTGCTGGAAATATTTTGAGGTCGTCGATGGTTGTGGTAGCGCGAAGTCACAAGTCATCGTGACTGAGTATTTAAATGGGCTGACCTTGTTCAGATTGTTGATCATAACAGATAATGCACTCTTCCCCAGAAACTGCAATTAAATTTCCATCAGCATAATTGCAATATAAATATTAGGTGAGCTCTGCAGGAGTTGAATAAACACAAATGGGACTGAGAAGGCGTCTGTAAAAGGGATTTGCTACCCCGCCCTTGTTGAAAGGTATCCTCGGATATGAGCAGCCATTATTATTATTGTTACACTTTGAATAAAGTTTCATTGTCTTTTTCTTTTCTTTAATTTGAAAATTTAACTTAAGCAAAATTTACGGGCATAATAAAATGTACATAAAGGAAAAATAATTACGGTAGTTGGCAATACGAAATCGTAAGAAAGTGAACAATTAAATGAGCTAACCGGTTATCGCTCCACACTCATCAGAATTTGATCGAGAGAAATATTTTTCTCTGTGCACAACCAACATAAAAAGAAAATAAACGTGTATCAATAATATACTGAGGGGTTTATACTTTTATAAACAAATCACTCCCAGTCCTAGAAATCATTCCTTTTGTATTATAAAAAGAAAGCTGTCTTGATTTGATGAAAGTGTTCTCTTCTCGAAATATATTTAAATTTTCTCATAGGGATGGCCTAACTACTTTTAAAACGAGTTCTGTAATTTATTTGTTAAAAGTCAATCTGAAGCAAAATGCATAGTTAGGGCCACTTATCTTCTCGGGAAACCAATTACTCTGCATATTCTGTCGTCTATTAAAAAACTCACCAAGATAATTTATATAAGTATGCCATCGTAGAAAAACATTACACAGTTTATTTTACTTTTTTTTACGTTTCGGTTCAATTGGTTTTTGCCATCTGCATTAAGTGTAGAGATTAAAAAATATTCTGTAATGCACTGTTTCCCAATTTTTTCTTCCTTGCGACCCGTCTTGGTATCAACAAAATTCCATTAGCAGAAACATAACCCTACCATTTGTCCATCCTTAGAATATTGCTGCCACGTATGATCTGGTGCTTCTGCTATGTATTTAGAAATCCTTGATAAAATTAAAAGAAGAATATTATTGGTCCTGATCTGGCGTCTCGGCATCAACCAATTTCCCACCACCGTAATGTAGTTTCAGTGTGTCCTTCAGAAATAATAAATACATATATCAACATCCCTATCTAAATATTTCTGACACTTAAGAGAACCCAATAAATCACAAACAGTAAAATGGAAATCAATAAAGAAGAGCTAGAGACTGTAGGTCATTAAATAACGCATGTCTTTTGTGCATACATGAAAAATTATGCATTGATAAGTTTCTGAAAAATAAAAAAAAAATTACTTAATCAAAGAAATGAAATAATTATTTTTTGTAGACACTGTTAAAGGAGACTTTATTAATTAAATCGCATTGCTAGACTGGCATGGGGGTCTCATCAAATTACAGTTGAGTTTGCTAAATGTAACCGTAAGTTCTATGTCAACAGTTTCTTTTCTCGCGTTTACAGCCTGTTGATCTCTCTATTGGGTCCATGCTTTCTACTCGACTAATTTGAATGTCAATCGCTTTCTACTGCCCTCTCGATTTCTCTTCTTTTGTTTTCTCTCTATATTAATGTTTCTGTTTTCTAATTCTTCCACAACCTGTAGCCCTTTGTGTTTTAGGAGATTTACTGTCTTGCTTGAGGTGAATACGATGAAAAAATGTATCATGAAATACATTTTATTTACAAAAGCAATATGTAGCAGTAAATATAAATCCAGACTAATGACTACGCTGTTCCTGGTGTATATCAGCTTGTCAAGTTGAACCTCTAAGTTTTGATTCAGCTTCGGATGTAAGTCGCCATTCTTTTCAGTCTGAAATAAATTACGTTAATTTATGGATACATCATTTGACGTCGAAAATCCCGCCTTAACTAACCCCCTCCTCCCTCTCCTCCTCCTCCTCCTCCTCCTCTTCTTCTTCTTCTTCTTCTTCTTCTTCTTCTTCTTGCCGTGTCTTTTCCAGAATTACCTGTCTTTTTTTAGCTCAATGACATTCGTCCTTTTACCATCTCTCCAAACCCCTGCATTGTGAACTATTCTCTCAACCTCGTCAGATAGTTTCTACGTTGCTTCCATCTGGCCCACTTCCATTTAATCTACCCCGCGTATATAAGATTTTCCAAGTACTCATTATTTAGTATATGCCAAAGAAATTTAAACTCTTCCTGATGTTAAACAAGTGTTCTTCTTGTTGTTATTGTCTCATGAACTACGTCTTTACTCACAAGTTTCGTTCATCACATTCTCAGCATCTTTCTGTAGAAACGCATTTTTGATGCTTAAAATCTCTTCTTCATTACTAGACGATGTGAAAACTAAGTAAGAAGAACAATTTTTCACATTTCAAGAGACAGGAGGATTTTATTTGTAGCAACCCAATCAATTCATCCCTTTCAATTCTCCCCAAATACAGGCCATTGTAAAAATTTCTCTAAGAGCCCACGTTAAGAATCACTGCTGTTATGCACAATCAAATAAATATCAATAAAGTCCAAAGGCATGGGATTCTATAATTGAAAATATGTTCCAGTTCAAACAATTAAGTAAAATGCATATTTAATAAGTAAAACTATAAAAATTTTCAGGAGAATATAAACATATTTGGAACATATCGCTGTATATTTTTAGTACATGTTTAGAAAATAAACACTTTAGAACATAAACCTGCATAAGGAATGAAAATGTATGAAACACGTCTTGAAAATATAATTCAATATGAAGGAAATGATGCGAATTTTACACAAGTTTAGTAAATAATGCTAAATTGAGCCAGTTGTTATATACCATGTGATGCCAAATATTATCGGACTGAAAGGGCGAAATGGTTTCGTCAGCGAAATGGAATGTTTTATTTGCTAGTGGGTTGTTTTCCGAGATATGTATTAATGTCCCGTCTCCATAATGACGGTGGTGTTGGTCGGAGGGGGACAGGTTTTTCCGCTAGCTGGGTAGATAAGGTCGTCGTTGACATGTCGTATATTCAGTTCTTCAGTCAACCGCCGACATTTTTATTCTCCTCCCATAGACGCATGCCAAAAGCCCAGGCATTTTACTAAGATGTCTGTCGATGGTAAAGAATGCAGAAAGTGAATTTATGTCTTTTTTCAAGGGTATTGTTGAGCTACGAGCAAAAAGGAAAATCGCATGGTCGATTTTGTTTTCCGTGCTGGCACCTTTTATGCATTCTTGCCCTTTATCTGGCTATTTATCTATCTGAGGAGGTGCAGAAAAATTCGAGACACACTCTGCAAAATCTGACCTAAAGACCAAACATATATATATATATATACTAGCAGTAGAGCCCGGCGTTGCCCGTGGATGTAACAGTAAGAGACAGATCAAGTATCGACCATGATAAAGACTGAAAAATAAAATTGACAAAGATTATTGTTTAAGGTTGACGGACACGCATGTCTTACTTACTTTTCTTTTTTTTGTTTTGTTTTTTCTTTTTTTTTTACGAATTGGTCAAACCCAAACTCAAACAAAACATTGTTTTCAATCGTTATGAGTCTACCGATTGCATAGAATTTTATTTTAAACAATTGTCTTGTAAATGGATTTTTTAAAGCATTCTGAATGTAAAAATAAAGAAAAAAGTGTGCAAGACAATAAGAAACACTACCTGCCAAAAAAAAAGTGAAGTTTTGTTGAAATCGGTTGAAAAATGTAGGGAATCCGATCCCATATATAAACGAACACACACACGCACACACGACCTGGGTTTTATAATAAGTATAACTCGATATGAGTTGTCCCCCTTTCATTCTCGCGATGGCTCTTAATCTTGTTTTCAAATGGATTTCGTGCAAAAAAAAATTGTGTTTTTCCAATTTTTGGCGCTGTCAGAACCACCGCAAGGTAATTTTACGTAGTCCTGTAAAGTTTTGTTGAAATTGGTTGAAAATGTAAAATCCGATCCAATATATAAACGTAGGCACACACACACACACACACACACACACACACACACACACACACACACACACACACACACACAAACAAACCCGGGTTTTATAATAAGTATGATATATATATATATATATATATATATATATATATATATATATATATATTTGAAATCACACAATATATATATTGGTTGCGATATGTCGGAACGCATTCTTTTAAAGGAACCTTTTTCTTCCAGCACTTCTTCAGAAAGATTCATTGGAACAACAATAATATAAGCGCCGAAAACGAAAAGCTAAACACAGTGTTTAATAAGGAACTACGACGAAACTAAATTTATTACTAAAAACAAAGTTGGAGAAGAAATTGTCAATCATTTACAATATTTTCCCGGATAATATTTACCCGAAGAATGTTGTTAATCGTACGGTGGAACGTAAGGTGTGACCCTTTAAGGCTACTGTGGTTTTTGGACCTGGTCTTTGTCCAGTTTATTCAGGGACCTAGCGATTTTTTTATGGTTTTTTAGGGGCAGTAAGACACTTACTGATAGGGTATCGGCGTGTGTGACTCCTTACTTTTCTTCTGTCAAGCTGCTTGTTGCATTAAATATTATTCTGGTGTCCCCATATTTAACTAAGGATAGTTTGCCCTACCTGCAAAGTACTTCCATCCAATTTAAATGTTGGTGTGAGGCTGACTATATGGGGTGAACCAACTTGCGGTTGGAGACGCCGATTTTATATCACGGGCCTGTCTATATAGGACAGGGTGGACCTGTTGCAAAGTCCCTTGGCAGGGGTGGTCTTGGGACGAAGCCTTGAATTCCATAATAAAATTGAAATTCTTCTTTCATACGCGGTGATCGCTAGTTGTTTGAGTCCAGCGATGACAGAAATCAACAAAGGTCATTTTACCTAGGATATTTTATTGATGTCGACGTATACATCTTTTACATCTTTTATTTATTCAGTGGAGTCGCTCTCCCCAAATAGGGAGCCGTTTCACACACAAAAAAAACACGTCTACATTGTTCGACGGTTAAGACTTAATTCCCTGAAAAACCTTTCTATATCTCTATCATTCCAACGGTGTTCAAGCAATCAAAGGCGATTTCCTTATTCTCTCTTGTATCTGATCCCTAAAGTCAACCTGGGGAAATCAGAGAAGAAATACACTTCCCCTAATAGCATGCTAAACTATTATTTAACAGACCTAGTAACAGTAATTACTTCACTCAGTTTGTTTGTGAGTCAGCGACTGAACTTCATTTGATTAACAACCAGGGTCGCAAATCGATTATATATATATAGTTTATAAATTCAAGTGCCCTTTGGGAGAGTGTATCTCCAACGAATTAAATAATATTTATGTTGGTCACACCACAAACTCGCTTTCACGACGCTTGACACTACATTTTAATGAAAACTCTAACATTTTTAGGCATTTAAAACAACATGCCTGCCCGCACACACAATTCCGTAAAAATACTTGTCGAAAACACAACTATACTTCGACACGAAAACAATAGACAAAAACTAAAAGTACTTGAAGCATTATACATCAAACAGTTAAAACCCAACCTAAACAAAATCAATTATGGCATGTCTACAAATATTCTTAAATGTCTATAATTTCTATAATTGGTAACAGAAGCCATTGGTTTATACCAACGGCTTTCCTTATTTCATTCTACAATTCACTCTCGTGTCGTCATGTGTGACGTCATGAGATGCGGTGCGATTTTCGCTTCTAGCGTCTTATATGCGCGTGTTCATCGTTGCTTAGTGATCCACTATGTAAAAAATGACAGACTATCATCACTGTCGTGTCTGTATATTGTTTAATATGTTTGTGATTTATATCTTTGATAATGGCTTAAGTAAGCCGAAAGCTTAGATTATATTAAAAATAATAGATAAATATTGTGAATTTCTTTCTTCGTTTAATGATAATGTTATCAAACTTATCAGAAGATACGAAAAAAAATTTTACATAAAATAAATAGACAACACTTGTCTATATTATTTAATGAAACGTGTATATATATATATATATATATATATATATATATATATATATATATATATATTTGAGCAGCAAGCATTCTTTCACAATGTTTACTTGAATGTCACAGACTTAAAACATTTTATAAATTTTCATTGAGTTTTCCCAGTAATCTTAAAGCTTTTCGTTTGATATGAGGAATTATAAAACTTGACTGCAGTGTCTATTGTGCAAGGCGCTTTTTGTCCCAGCACTTAGAAAACAATTTTATACAACACCTTCATACACACAGTTATATATATATATATATATATATATATATATATATATATATATATATATATATATATATATATATATAAAAAAGGTATAAACACTAATATTTCCATGCTTATAATTTATTACATTGGAATCGTAGTTACGATCCAATTCATCAGACCTGCCAATCCAAAAAGAAATCGGAAGAAATAATTCCGGGAATAAAAAATAAAATTTAGTGAGAGTGTATGTATGAGAGTGGGGGACAAATGTGGGAAGTAAATGAAAGCCCTAGAGAGGGGTGACAGACGAGAGAAGAACAGGAAGGATTAAAAGTGAAGGTGGGGATTAAAATTTAACAGAGAGAAGTTTTAAAGAGATGAGTTAAATGACGGTTTAAATGAATGAGATACAGATAAATGTGAATTATTTTCCGATGCATAATTCATTACTGAATCGCTGACCTAAATTAAATTAAAAACCGACACCGGAAACGGGTGTAAACATTTGTGGTAACACTACGCACAATAAAAGACGATATAATCTAAACTTAAAATTCAGATGATGAGAGAAAGGGAGAAAAGAAAAGAAAATAGAAGATGCGGGGGTCAACTGAAACCGAAGGTCATTTATAAAAAAACCGCTGGGTAACCAAGCAATTCTGACAAAAGTAATATCACCTACAGGTTACAAATTTAATATAAACATATAAAAATTAACAAATATTTAATCTTGCAAGGACCTACTATTTCTATGCCCAAACACACATACGTATATACACACATACACAACAACATATGTACATTTACACGCGGATACATACATATACTCGTGCACACATACACACACACGCACACGCACACGCATATATATATATATATATATATATATATATATATATATATATATATATATATATATATATACAGTAGTGGCCATAATTTAAGGAACGGATGACATAAATATGTGTATTACTTAAAAAGTAATGCATGATTAGCAATGAAATTTTTGCCGAATAAAGATTAGGGTGTAAATTATAAATATTATACAAAGTTACAAAAATTTACATAATAGTTTGTTTTTAAATAAAGATTAATTGGAACAAAAGAAATTAGCTACTGGACAAAAGTTAAGGAACGATCTTGTTAATACTTCATTGTGAACAAAATATCAACAAAATTTAATATTTGGTAAACATCCCCTTATTTTCAATGACATCTCTGCATCGTCGACCACATGATCTAATTAGTTTCTTGCAAAAATCAGCAGTAATTCCCTCCCATTCGTCTTTCAATAACTCCCATGGTTTTTCGGGTTTCTTTTCTCCAATTATCTTCCAAACATTTTCTATTGGATTCAGGTCGGGGCTCTGGGCTGGCCACTTCATTAGGGCGATTCCTTCTTCTTCAAATAAAGCCATAACCTTCTGAGCTTTGTGGCAAGGAACATTGTCCTGCATTAAGATAGGAGATTCATAAAGATTATGATGTAATCTTGGTACCACATGCTAAGAACCCTTTTTAAATCTCAGGATTGATATTGACATGTACGCGGATGATAGAGCCAGCTCCTGCAGATGAAATCATTCCCCACACCATCACACTGCCGCCAACAAACTTAACGGTTTTCTTGGCACATTGAGAAGACTTACACCTGTTCTACGGCGTACGTAAGTTTTGCCAAATAGTAAACTATGACTCGTCACTGAAATGAACTGTATCCCATTGTGCGTCAGTCCAAACAACATGTTCTTTCGCATACTCCAGGCGTGCCCTTTGGTTTCGCTTTGAAATGAGGGGCTTCGAAGCTGGAATACGGGTATGCAATCCTGCATTTTTTAATCTGCAAGCAACCGTTTTCCTTGAGATCTTATTATCTGTCCGCTCATTAAATTTACGGGCAATTGATGTAGCAGTTTCAAAACGGTTTTTTGTAGATATTCTAACAATTCTTCGATCTTCTCTTTGCGATGTTTTTGGAGGTCTGCCGGTTTTTGGTTTTGCATCTGACGTTTTATCGGTTTTGTACCTGTTAATTACACGATGAACGACACTTTTAGACCTATGAACAATATCAGAAATTTATCAAATTGACGTTTTTTCTTGATAGCGATAATGAGTTTCTTTTTCTTCAAAAGAGAGCGTTTTGGGTGTGGAATTTGACATATTGCTTACAAATAAAGTCCTAATGATAAATGAACTTTTACTTATTGTTGAAAAGCTCCATCGAGATTTTTAACAATGTAAATTAAAAGTTTATGCAAATTATTAAAATCGTTGCTTAACGTTTGTCCAGTAGCTTATTTCCTTTGTTCCATTTAATCTTTATAAAAAAAAAAAAAACTATTATGTAATTTTTGTAACTTTGTATAATATTTATGCATTACACCCTAATCTTTATTCGGTAAAAATGTCATTGCTAATCGTGCATTACTTTTTAGTAATACACATATTTATGTCTTTGTTGTTTCCGTTCCTTATATTATGGGCGCTAATATATATATGTATATATATATATATATATATATATATATACACGCATATACATACACTCCTGAGTATATATACATATACACACATATACATACGGACATACAAATACGTGCACATAAACATATATACATAAAACCTTACACACCTCGACACATTTGCATATACACACTCATCTAAACAAATATACAACGTATATATCTATCTATCTATCCGAATAACTATTCATATACACATAAATGCATACATACATATATATACACTTACACATATATAAACCTATATATATACATATGTATATATACATGCCTAAACAAACACACACACACACATATATATATGAAGAAATATAGTCTTAAGATGTGCTATATTTATGGGATAAAGTGCTCAATATCAGAGATAGAGCGTGTGTAAATATAAAAGTGAACATGGAAGTCAATACTTAGAGGCGACAAACATGAAACAGAGTGTCGACTCTAAATGTTGACTTCTATGTTTATTATATATATATATATATATATATATATATATATATATATATATATATATATATATATATATAAGTTAAAACGTAAAAAGTAAAAAAATTAAAAATAAACATCCATCCATATATACATTTAACATATAAAAATAGATGGGTCGATTAAATTAATTTGTACTTAAAAAACACTGAGGAAGAAAACGTTAACAATATTAAAAACCCACGGAGTGATCAACGCGTATCTATCTCTTAAGTTTACATATATACCTAGGTATATATAAATATCAGAAATTTTTCACCTTTTACCTTTCAATTTTGAGCCCTGAACATGTGAAGAACATGTTTGTTTATCTAGAACAGTTTGACTCCACAGATAACAGGTACGTTCAAATCATCTTCACCCCACGAAGCCACAGTTTCGCATTTTGTGCAAGATTATCACAACGATTGTACAATGAAATCTTCTGTTGCTGAATCGAATTATTGCTGCTGCTCACAGTGATTCGTTATGAAACTGTAATCTATCCGTGGCAAACGTGCCAAGGACAACGGTTTTTGAATGATTGCGTTTAGAAAACATATCTGATTTCGTTTAACAATTAGAAAAGCCAAAACTCATATGCCGAAAAGGAAGATGTAATTTAGAAAATATAATATGAAATATTGCTAAATCATCTTTAGTGTAGTGTCTATAAATATTATATGAAATGGGGATCCCTATGCAAGCCTCGTATTATTTGCAAATCAGATGTAATAGAGATCTATCTCCATTTGTTTATGCGATATATCCGCTTAACAAAAAATACGACATTAACAATTAATTTTTCCGAATGTATATTCGGATTGTTGAAATATTTTTTACAGTGAGGGTCACCATGTACAAGGTTCAGGAGCCACTCGAGCTAGTGTGTTACAGAGTAAGCATCGGATTATGCGGATAGGAGGAGGAGGTAACGTTAAAACTAGACATGAACAGATTAATATTGGAGTGATCGGAATAAGACCCTCTAGGGGATCGGTGTTGGCCATGTTCGCCAAGTCTATGAATATAGAATACAGCGCAGTACGTAATCTTTTCAATAAAACAACGTTAAAGATTAACACTCACGAGTCAGACACTCTACAGGATCTGACTATATCGCCAATACTACCAGCAGCTGTTCCATAATTCTTCAGTCTTCGATATCAGAGGTTGGCAGTGAATATTCCGGAAAAAAAATGGTCCCCTTTAAACACGTCGCATTGAATATTCTGAGCGTCCTGATTGGTTAACCCTTCTATTGGTGAACTATAAAATGAGTCAGCTCATTTTGACTGGCTCACTAGTACAGCAGGGTACCCACAAATTCCCCCCCCATTTTGTGTACATTACGGAATCTTCTTTCAAAATATTAATAAAGTCAATATTCATATGGAACAAGTACTTCAGTATTCATAAAATATTCTTTTTTTATTTTGCAAAAATTTTTTTAAATTAATATCCACAAAAATTAGTTATATCATTTTGTCATATGGTTAATAAACATTAATAATAATTGATCACAACAAAAAGTATTCATTAAAAAACTATATCTTTTTATTTTGTCATTCAATTTAATAGGAAGATTTTTTTTTGTAAGGACTCACATTTTTTTTAAATAACTAATAATATCCAGGACTAAAAATTAGTTATGGATGCAGTTTTTACGTCGTGCCCAGCTCTAATAAGGACCTTTAGAGAGACTTAATTTGCAGTTTCAACACAATCGGTTCCACAGGCAGTGGTTTTGAGAAGTTCGATTTGACTAAATCTTAACAATGGAATTCGGAGGAATGATGGTAGTTCGCTACAATGTGAGTGTCATGGCGGGCCCTCGCCGTGAAGGTCCGACATGGCGGAACGAAGAAATTATGTTACGTTCGAGCACTTTCCATGGAAGCAGCGAAAAATAGTTGTGAAAGGGATTAGCGGGTGGAAAATAAGACAAAAGAACTTTTTAGATATCCAAAGTGGACAGCGAGATCTGGACATCGCACGCCCAACAACAGATCGGCCTGATGTCTAGTAAAAAACGAAATTATTAATCGATGGAGCCGATTACCACTTAATGTCAGGGGTGAGTTTAAGGCCCATTAGTTTATCAAGGCACGGAAAATCACCTACAGGATATCCGTTCATTGTAGGAGTTCCAATATATAATCAAGAGAAGAAAAAAAAATCACTAATTTAAGCCTTTGCGACTAGATTATATGGGGAGAATGTTCAATATATATATATATATATATATAGGGATATATACTTTAATATATATATTCCATAGACGTAGGTAACGTCACAACATACACATTGGAGTTATCGTACACGCAGTCAGGAAACTATGCCTGATATATCAGTCACAGAACATTCATAGAACATGTCCAGAGTCCATTAGACTAACAGGTGCTTAATCTATTTAATAAATCCGTTAAAGTTGATGAGGATATACAGATAGACCCCATTCAAAACCAGGACACAAACACACGACACACACACACACATATATATATATATATATATATATTGTCATAAAGAAAGAAAGAAAGAAAGAAAGAAAGAAAGAAAGAATCTCATCATGATCTATTTTGTAATCTGATGTTATTGGATAATTCCAGGTTTAAATAGGTTTGGTCTTTGAAATTGGGAGGTCGGTTGATAGCAGAGGAGACGAAGCGTCCTGGGTTCAGACTATTGATATATCAGAATATATATATCGAAATGCAGTATAGACAAAACCTGATGTCTACAAAACGATTAATTAGCCGCCCTAGATACACGAATACAAGATTAAAACATATATATCAATATATATATATATATATAAATATATATATATAACGTCATGAACATATACCGGCCTGTATTGTTATCCTAATAGTGCGGTTAGAAAATTTCAAACCAGGACAGAAACACACACACAGTAAAGATGTGTTTTGTAACACAGGTTTAAATAGGTGGCAGGAGGTCTTGATAGCAGAGGGAGACGAAGGTGATATATATATATATATATATCTCGAAATGAAAAAAGTGATAGCGGGAGTACAAGATAAAAACATGCAATCAATCGATTCTAAGGAAATAAATTATAATCACCATGAACCCTTATGTTTCCTAATATAATTTACACACACACACACACACACACACACATATTGTGAATACTCGTATTTGAAATAGACACCATATTTTCATTTTTTTCTGTAAACAGTATTTACCGGCTTGCGTATTGGAGAAAATGTGCTCTCCGGCAGAAATCGAATAGGTGTTCGACTTTTGTAGGAGAAACCACTGTTTATTCTCGTGATATTTACTCCACGGTTTCGGTGAGCGTCACAGTATGGCAACCCCTTTACTTTCTCTTTTAACGAAAGCACACATAATCACCAAGTTATTTTCCTCGAAAGCCCACCTCAGCTCAGTTTCATATCGTAAACGTAAAGAAAGTAATTTCTGAAGAATTAAAGTTTTAGGTTTATTTTTAATCTGACACTTTTTATTACTTCAAATTTTATGTTAGTGGATAGATGATGTCATAAAAACGCCAGGTTAAAAATAAAAATCTATGTGTGCGTGTGTGTTTAAGGATTATGTGCCCACATTTTTTTTTCTTAAGATTTAGGCAAGGTGGTAATTTAGGAAATAGGCTACAGGCGCGAAATTGCAGTTTTTAGGACGATAAATTACAGATGCATTGACTATGCTAACTTTCATGTTGTCTTTCGTTTCATTTTATCATGCCTCAGGCTTATGGCCACATCACGTAGAAACATCAGTTCCTTTACCATAACCCGAGTTAAGCAACATCGAGCTTAGGGTGACCTCTTGGGAATACTATGAGCTACAGGCGTGGATATGCGGGTGGTGTAATGGATTACGTCTCAGAATTGTTAATCGGACAGCCGAGTTCCAACTCTAGTTGGGCCAGTTATATTCACTTACGCGCTATGGATAAATAGCAGGACAGAGTGGGTTCTATAACCTTGGATGGCAACTGGTCTACCGCAGAAAGAAATGACAAACTACTGCAGGAAAAAAATCTGTTTCGTCAGTCATGTATCGAAAGATACATGATCGCCGAAGCGTGTATTACGGATGACACTGACTGAAATGCTGATATGCCGCTGAACAAAAACAACCAAGCAACCAATCAGTCTAGACGACATAAGAGTGAATCGACGACGAACAATTTCATGTTTAATCACTTTATTTCATGAGCGACAATAGGCATAGCATTGTTTCTAGAATGAAGCTGTAACGATATCGAATGAATATGGAATAGACGAGCTATGTATTCTTTTAACTTGGAAGTTCTGCTTACATTTGAATAATCAGGCGACTGAAGAAATAAAAAACTCCAAAATAATGCTTTACGCTCCTGCTAAGACTGGTTTTCATTACAGCTGCACTTCTTTTAAATATTGTCTTTTTGGACGGGCTTCATATTGTCGCCTTTTTCTTCGCTTTTCGAATCCATGCCAAAGCCAAGATTTTTAAGGGTGAATTTTAAGTTTTAACTGATAAAAACACACACAAACAAACACAATCTGTTAATGTACTTAGATAATTACTGGCAATGGTTAATGGTTTTAGCCTCTGTATTGTGTAATAAATACACCTCATTAAATTAATATTATTCTTAACTGAATATGATTAACTTATTATTAATTTAATTTAATTATTATTAATTCAAATATTGACATATTGTTATTATAACTTCATTAACCTAATTAATATTCTTCATTAAGTTGAAAACTTATTTTCCTTTCAATTATGTTATATAGTATGTTTTAATAATAAAACGTTATATTTTGATAACAGAAATTAAAATGCTGTTTCTAACCAAAATAATATTCTTGTAATATTATATGTATTTGCAATTATCATAGAATGTTTATTTAGCGGTTTAAAATGAACATTTCTTTCAGAAATTGATCGATATTACTGCAACTAATAACTGATTAGAATATATTGGATACAAACAGTTTGGAAATTTCTGATATTTGAATATATTTTTTCTCTTTTAAAACTAAACTACACATGATTAGAAAGCGCTAAGGAAATAAATTTTGCTGAAAGCGTTGCTATACTTGTTGGGTTAACAGGCATCCTTTATTTATTTATTTTTGCAATTGATTGTTGCTGATAAGATTTTGGAGATTACCAAAAACATCAGGGGGAATTTTGTGATCTCCATAACGATATTTCATTTGTTCTCTCGTAAGAGTTTCTGCCATCAAAAAGAAAATTGGTCTTTCTCCCTGAATGACCTTTTAATCAAGCAAAATAAGGAATCGTCCAAGAATCAAGAAAAAGAGATTCCCAAGATTGAAATTCATTTTATGAAGAACAGTTCAATCGAAATAGAGGATAGAACAGTTATACGCACAAGTTATGCAATATGTAAGCTGCCTACTTATAGCTATGATGATTGTTCGAAATCAGGAATCGTTAGCAATCTGTTACTTCATGATGTAATAAGCTGAGTACAGAATTACACCGAATAGCACGCCTTTGTCGAAAATACTTTTACGTTGTGAGTTAGAAATACAAAACGGACCGTCGAGTAAAAATAATATTTCTTCCTTTAAATTTATCCCAAAATTGACCTGATAATTCAAATTAAGAAGCGTCTAAGCAGCTAGAATTGCATCAGATGGGCGAAGATGGTTTGCAATATTCCTCGTTAGGAGAGAACGCTGTTTCTCTGACACTCTGACGCAGACTGATCTATCTGAGACCTTTTTTCCAGCATTTACCTTTAGCCGAAATCGGAATCAGTTCTGTGCATTTCCAAATGCGTCTTTGTGACAAACACATGCGATAACAGCTTTGAAGAAAGCGCATTTTCTTCCAATCAGAAGAGAGTATACCCATGTTAACTCGACCGGGATATTTGCCATCAAATACTTCGACAATTTTAATAATTAAAATTTAGATATCTCTACCAGCTTGATTAAAGTTAAAACATTGGAGAAAGTATTAAAACGCGAGGTTGTTTTGTAAGAAAGATTTATTCTCACATTTGCATTCCCCACATTATCGCATTATGATATCAGTGATGTAATAATACCGTATTTCTCGAGTGTAGCGAAATAGGTGAATCAGAAATTAATGATAAACTTGCTTAGTTCTCAGAGAGAGTTTTATAAGGCTACATCATACACAAAGTTAGATATATACGAATATACATGTGTCGCACGAAAGATAGATTATAACATATATGCAGTAACAGTGTGGAAAAAAAAGGAACCGTACTTGTAGTATTTTCAGAACGGAAACCTGAAGTCACGTCGGTTACTTCATGAACTTGGTTAGTCCATGTGACTTTTTTTTTTTCTGTAAGACTTACCGCTGTGGACTAGTGTCGTCCTTCTGCTACGAGTTCTATATCACATCTCCCTACATCACTCTATCCGCTGGCGTCATTCACCGGACGTCACGTGACCATCGTGACTATCTTAACGAAATGGAGACAATTGGTGTTTGTATCCCTAGAATATCTCTTGCGATTATTCATCTTTTTATTGTGCAATCTGTCAGATATAATATTCTAAAACAACAGTTGAATAATCCTACACCGGATACTTGCACAACGCTTATTCAATCAGTTGATATTTGTTTTTCGTTTAAAAACATTAGTCGAAAACTAATAGAGGTCTTGCCTTTGATTGCTTTAACGGTTTTGAATACAGTTAACCTTCTAGACTGGTTGCCAAACACAACTAGCGAACCCAGTCCTCCCTACTATTTAAGCTTCTCTCTCTCTATATATATATATATATATATATATATATATATATATATATATATATATATTAAGAAATGGACAAAGTCCGACAATTTATTTATTAAAGACATTTTTATGTTTAACGTTCTTTTTTATAGATACAAGTATTTAAGTAAATGCTCTGTTTATAATAAACAGTATTAAATAACATTTACCGGCCTGAATGTCCGAGAAATTTTCATAGAAAATATTCGTCCTTAGACGATAGTATAGGATGCAGGTTCGAATCCTGTCAAAGGACGAATATTTTCTATGAAAATTTCTCGGACATTCAGGCCGGTAAATGTTATTTAATAGTTTACTATAAACAGAGCATTTACTTAAATACTTGTATCTATAAAAAAAGAACGTTAAACATAAAAATGTCTTTTATATATATATATATATATATATATATATATATATATGCTGGAAGAATATTGATATTCATACCTGTTGTAACCAAGTTACAAAAGTTTACTGAATGAAGAATAACCAAAACGGAGTTTGGAAATAAAATGGTAACCTTTATAACATCAACAAAATAAAATACTCACCAACGGTGTGAAGTAGGTGAACCACTGCTAGTGGTGGACTACTTAGTCAGCATATTTCGATATTTACCTGCCTCCACACGTTGTAAGATATGACATAAGGAAAAACTTAATGTGCGGAAATCCGAGCACATGGGCTCGGGCAAAAATTGCCCGTAGACCCCGCATACGTGGAATCGGGTATCTGTCTACCTCCCCGGGTGAGATTCTGCCCTTCAGCATTGACTCCTCCGGGTTCCTCTCTTCCCAAAAGCAGAGAGTTCGACACAGCAAGAGCTTGACGTTGACATATTACGCTGCCAGTTTGGTCATCATATTACCCCCACTTACATCATATTGCCCCCACTTACATCATATTGCCCCCACTTAGATCACGTATTTATGAGGGTTGGGATATATCCATTAATGTTCATAGGTACGGTATATAAGAGTACCTCTCCAAAAATTGAATCTAATGAATTCGAACTGATTCTACGCTTACATTCTAATATCCAATATAGCTCGTAGCAAAAAGAGTCATGAAATATCCAGGGTCTGAGAAAGGATGCCTCACATAATATTATGGAAAAGAACATTTGTAACGTTTAGAAAAATGTTAATATCTTCTTGTTTGATGAGCTATATTTTCGAATCCATTATTTTGGCATTGAAAAATGGTATTATTAGAAGAATTCATATTGAAAAGAAACCTAGACAGCCTTGAAGGTTGATGAAAATTTCAATCCTCATGTTCCAAATGAGACAAGGTAAATCATCATGTACATGGAAGGGTAATGGGCGTCATCAAAGGATGCTACCATTAAACCCGTCCCAACTTAACCAAATTGGCCACGAAGAGCAGCCAGTCAGGCGAGGCCAATTTTGTATCTTTAAACGAAATATCTCACGTCATAGATCTCGTGAAGTTTTCCTATCTACAGTTTCGTATTCAAAGATTAACAAGGAGAATTTTACAATGGATATTTTAATAATCTGACAGATTTTTATCACTTTAAACGTTATTTTTAGGGGATACAGATATGTGAGCGGACAGTCAAATTGTTTATTATACAGAATATTTATTTATTTTCGTCTACCGGCATTAATATTCGAGAAAGCTTATTAAAGAAAAGATGTGCGCTTTCCGGAAAGATTCGAAAATGTGTGCCTCATGGGAGAGGGAATCCGTCGAAAGATCTGGCGTGTCACAGCTGACTCCGCCACGAAGTAGTCTTGCTGGTCAGGCAATGTCTGAAACGTGACATGAAGGGAAATCATTCTCGTATTAAATTCCTCGAAATTTTAATATCCGCTCTGTTTCGTATCCAATTATTTTCTAAGGTAATATATTTTATTTATATCACTAACAGATTTTACCACTTTATCTCATTCTCTCAATTTCTACCTTTCTCTCATTCGCTTCCTCTTTCTCTCTGTCGTTCTTTCTGACTCGCTTTTTCCCATTCATTCTCTCTCTCTCTCTCTCTCTCTCTATCTTTCTCTCTCTTGCCGCTAGAATCTCTATATAATTGTCTCAATCGCCCCCGAGACAAGAAATTCGCTCCAGAGATTTGGTCGTCCCCAAAACAAGGAAAGTGTGTAGAACGGGTGATGCTAATTTAATAGATTTAGCCCGAAGGAAAACATTTCCCCGATATCAAAGGTGTAAGAAAGAAAAACAAGAAGATTAAATGTTTCGAAAAATAACACTTTCAAATGAATCCTAATTGTTTATAGAGACGTTCAACCTTTTCCAATTAAATAATCTTTCTTCCTGATCATTATTTATACAAGTCGGTAGAAATCTCACGACATATAGTGTGAAACAAAAGTTTTAAAAAACATTATTAGCAAGCTTCGAAATATCAACAATTTGTTTGTTGCGATTTATTTGTTGCGAATAAAAAAGACAACATATGGCATAAATATATTGGAAAATTCGATGCAAAACATACCTTTAGAAACATGCTTAGCATATTATCACTTTTATTTATGGCTTCTGATTTGCAACCGCGTCAATTCATTCCCAAAATATTTCTAGATAATGTTTTCTGTTGCTTTTAGTCAGTGTCCTTTTTATTTTACTCTTCATATGGCAGCATTAAATTTGGTATGTGCGGGTAGTGCTACGAATATCGACCTGAAAAACAGAACTAGCGAACCGAGTTCAAGTACCGGGCTAGTCTATGGAATTCAGTTTTGCACAAATGGACTTGTTCCGTTTTTTCAACCTCCTGTTATGGTAAATAGCAGGATAAATTGAACTGTCTAAAATTGTTTCTCTAATCCTGTGACGCAGACCGACCCTTCTGAGACATTTTTCCAGCATGTAGCTTTAGCCTAAATCGGAATCAGTTCTGAGTATTTCTACATACGTCTTTGTGACAAACACATAGAGAAATCTAAGAGAAGAGAAACTACGAATTCCAAACCGCAGAGAAGCCAAGGACAAATCAATCCACTTTCATTACGGCATATCACTGGCAGTAAAAAGAAAAAAACGTGGAGAGTCAGGTTCGTCTACCTCCTGGATGATGTTTTCATTATACGAAGTTAACAAAATTATCCACATTTTCGCCATTATATATATTTGCGCTTGTCAAACTGCCTTCTGCACATATGTTCTTATAGTTTGTACTATTCTGGTCACGTGATCGAACATTGAGCTTGATCGCTCAAGGTTTCTTGCTGCTGTTTCGGTGTAAACATAGCCGCTCCACTAACTGTGAGTCCCAATGAGGAACAAAGAGCAATGATCCGATTTCTCTGGTCGGAAGGTTTGTCAGTGTCTGGAATTCATCGGAGTCTTTTGACACAATATAGTGACAGTACACTACTGCGTAGAAGTGTGTGCAAGTCGATCGAGAAGTTTAAAATTCGACGAACAAGCCTGGCACACGTCAACCTCCACTACTGTCGAAAAGTTTCAGCAAGCTCGAGAAATGATAATGACGAACCCGGTGATTTATCATTGTGGGGTAATATATTGTCTGCAAATTCAGAAAACTGCTCTTTTTTCATCCTTGGTGCACACTATTAGGCGGAGATAGATGGATAGATTTTGTATGATTTCACTACGCTGTTTGAACCCCTACATAGTAAAACTATTAAGTTAAATGATTGGCAAAGTAGGTGGTCTAACATTTCTTTTCAATATATATATATATATATATATATATATGTGTGTGTGTGTGTGTGTGTATGTGTGCGTGTGTGTGTGCGTGTGCGTGTGTATGCAAATATAAGGAAAAATAGGAAAGAATCGTTAGGTTAATAATCGGAATTTCTTAAGTAATTTTTTTTTATTTTGAAAAAATAAAACAGTTCTCAATACATAAGCAGAGCCTAAATTATATTTTGAAACATGAGATGGAATCATATTTTTAAAAGACAACAACACACCGCAACTACACTGACTACAGCACAAGAAATGCTAACACAAAACAAACCACACACACACACACACCAACAGACAACAATCAGCACCACAATCTATAATATCAACACCACCACCATCAATGAGGTGTAGAAACTCAAAACGAAGACACGCACAAAACAAACTAAAAACTTACGCGGCCATCCTCAAGGTGCTTTGAAAATACACAAACCAAAGCAGAGCAGCCAAATATCCCAGACCACCCGGATTAGCCCCTAGTAGAAAATTAACAGTGAACGCACTCAACCTTCAAAAGGAAGGGTAAGCTCCCATCCAAGACACTAAAAAGTGGGTAAGTGGGGACCTGATGCAACCTTCCAATCTTTTACGAAAGAACTTCGTCATGCTTGCAAATACAGGTTGAGCCAAAAAAACGGGAATTTTTTTAAGTGCGTATTGCCAGTCATGAGCAAGTGGCAACACTGCGAGACAGTGATCTGAGATGTTGCAGCAGTCAATGAGGATTCTCAACAGCAGATTTCAAGAATGCATTCGTACAGGAGGACGCCATCTACAGTACGTAATTTTAAAAAAATGACAATTACATCATTGTTTCTTAAATGGCATGTTTTAAGGTTTCAATTACTATGAATAAAAATAAAATAATTTTCTTTCATCACTATTGGTTTTAAAAGTTCCCGTATTTTGGGGTCAACGTATACAAACATGATCGGAAAAGTTGGTGCCACAGTGATCTGGGAAATCAAAGTATATCGTAAAGAGGCCAACAATCAGCTAGTCGACAGGAACAATTAAAAAATCCTACCCAAAACCCTCTTCCTGAATAAGATTATCAAGCCCGCTAAACATGATGTTTTAAAACAAACTGATTTGTTGGGAAACATGCACAACAATAACACCCACAACCATCACACCTGGCTGCTTCTATCTCCTTCCCAAAATACAGAAAACAACAACCCACAAAGGCCGGTCATTTCGCCATTTAACTGCCAAACGACAAAAATATCCTAATACCAAGACCATTACATACAGCCCCTACGTAAGGAAGTAAAATCCTACAACAGAAACACAAGGGACATACTAAAAACAATTAATTATATACATACAGTGCCAGAAAATGCTACTCTTATAACCATGGACGTAAGATCGCTCTATACAAACATCAAATACATTGAAGGACTAGCCGCCCTTAAAGAAGAACTTAGTAAAAGAACAAACACCCCCCCACAGAAGTAATCATAAAACTTATGGAACATATTCTTACATTGAATACTTTCGATTTCAATGGGAAACATTGCCTACAAGTAAGAGGATATATGCCATGGTTACCTCTGTAGTTCCATCATATGCCACAAGCTTCATGGGAAAATTTGAGGAGAGCCATACTTACCCCTTCATCGGTAACGACGGCATATTCTATGCAAGATATCTCCTTTATGCACAATGGTAGTGAGGAGAAACTCATTGAATTTCTTCTGACCATAAACACGGTACACGACTCCATTATGTTTGACCACTAAAAATCAACAAGATCTATATTTTTTTTTTTTTAGACTCCCGCCTCTACATCGATAAAAACAGGAAACTACAAATGTCACTACACACTAAACTCAGCGACACCCACTGCTATCTACACTTTAAGTCTTCCCACCCAAAACATCTTACGGAGAACCTTCCCTATTCACAAGCACATTGACTCAGAAGGATATTTTCTAACAATGAAGAACTCAAAATCTCGAACATCAATTCACAACACGCGGCTATGAAAAAAAAAACTCCAAATTTTGGAACATATAAATAAATAAATTTCCACACCTATCAAGACACCCTAATATATGAAATAAAAAATAAATCCAGACGCATCCCTCTAGTAGCCATTTTCAACACCATTCTTCATTCACAATCTCATATAATAAAATGTCGCTAGGAAATACTACATCTCAAATGAGACACAAAAAAACTTTCTTTGAGGAACCCGACTTTTCTAGCATATCGTAGACCTAAGAACATTAAGGAAATTATAGGTAGTAACCAAATTTCAGATAATAAGGTTGCCCGTAATAGACCAAAAACAAAAACAACAGGATTTTCCCAACCATGTAACAACAAAAGGAGCTTATGTTGCAACCACATTAGATATACCACCAATTCTTTCATTAGCTAAGTCACTAAATCTACTTTCAAAATCTACCACAATTACCTATTAGAATGTACACTATACCAGAAACAATTTTCGTCTATAAAAACATGATATTAAAATCCATGCAAAAGTCACTATAATTGAAAAAAAATAGAAATAGCCAGAAAAGATGACCTTAGAATACACTAGAGAAACATGAAGAAAATAGATTTTGCGCCTTAAAACACTTCGCCCAGCCGGGTTTAACCACAAATTTAACAACATAGATTGAATTAATATATAACCCCATAAACCATGCCCTACCCACATTTCTCATCAACACAAGACAGCCAACTTGCCGAGGAGTTGAGATCTCACACTTATATACACACTCACACAAATATATACACATCGCACACACTCCCAAAGAACTAAAATTAACATACACTTAACACACACATCACATTCGCAGCAACCAATAAAACTGTCAAATTGACAAACGAGGGAATTCTTAGGAATCTTTAAAACAACTACAAAGGGGCCGTTTGAGCAACACAAAGACAGATCAAAATTAACGAAAAAACCAATGAAAACTAGATAAAGTTCACTTTTTTCCGAAACAGTCATTCACTCCTACAGTTCACTGCTACTAACAGAGAGGTTTTTATTTCTGATGATGGCGATGCTGGCCAAAACTATTCGAGAAACCTAATTGAAATAATAAAACAAAAATATTTATAAACAACCCAGTTTGCATAAAAATTTTAACGTTTAAATTTTTAATTACTTTTTAAAATTTTTATTGTTCAAAAATATATATATATATATATATATATATATATATATATATATATATATCAAGTATATGATTGGTGTATATGGAATGAATTCCAATAACCAACAATTACTATTCTTAAAAGAGTGCTCAATACTTGTATTTTGATTGGTCAATCTAGCTTTTGTAACAACGTTTTCCCCTTGTGAAGGATTGTTAATTAATTGAAACTTTTAAAACCATTTATTTTACATTCAACATCACCACTTGATAAGACACCGAGGGTGTTGAAACAAAATGGCTATTTTTGTAGTGATTTTATGACATATTTATGTGTTATAATTTTTAAAATAATTAATTATATATATATATATATATATATATATATATATATATATAGAGAGAGAGAGAGAGAGAGAGAGAGAGAGAGAGAGAGAGAAGAGAATAGGATAGATAAATTGATAGATAGCAAGAAGAGGAAATCGAAAGATACGATGTGGGGAATATATATATATATATATATATATATATATATATATTGGAGGGTGGATTAAGATAGATAGATAGATAGATAGATAGATAGATAGATAGATAGATAGATAGATAGATAGATAGATACCAAATTTATATTTTGTCATCCACCACTTGCCGAAGTTTTATAAATTATAACATTAATAAAAAAAAATATGAGACCTCACAACTTGACTCGAGGGAAGAAAGAAATGAGACTCGAGTGGAATGAATGCTCCTGCCAGATATGTAGAGCTCAGTTACTTACAGCCGTGGATGATGAATCTTTAAAGAACCAACTATATGGAAATTTCTAAAGGCTGGTGTCAAGCTACCTGGATCTTGACACGGCTGAGAATCCTTGTCATTTTCAGTTTGGTTTCCCTCAAAGCAAATACGCTGTTTGGAATTAAATACACACCCAAGCTCCTCTTTGCTCCCACACCGAGAAGCAGAATAAAAGACATATTTTTTGAATCCATTGTCATATTTGATTGCTTACAGAATATGGATTCTTCATCGAATTCTGATAAACTTCGATAGCATTCAAAAAATTGTTCTATAATTATAAATATTTATGTACAAGTAATTGTTACACATATCTTTACTTATCATTGTAATTTTGAATGTAGCCATTGTTATATTTTTATTTGTGCCATCCCCACCACACACGCAAATAGTAAATCATAGGTAACCGGTATTTTCCTTTCTATCTCATGGTTTAAAGCCTTGTGCAAATCGGTTTTCCATAAACATCTTCCAGAATCTCCAAAGATACTCAGGCTATATATTAATTGGAATCGCCGATAGGATTCATTAACCGAACTAGCGAGTTGGAGGGTCGTTTAACGACGAAGAAAGAAAGCAGAGTGAACAAAATCTGGCATTAATTTGGCTGACATTGCCCGGCTGTTACAGAGGATTTGTTTGACAGTAAAAGACGGGTAGAGGATGAAAATAGAACTGACTCCTTTGTTGGGCGATCTGGACAGACCAAAACTTTAGGAGAAACAATGGGGCTTAAGATTAAGTGATATAGTCAAAAAGCAAAAAGACGAAAGCGACAGACGAGAAATAAATGAAGAGCGGGGAAACAGTGAAGAAAAGGCAAGAAGAAATAAAAAAAAAAATAGACAAGAAAAGAACAAGAAAAAAGAGCGAGTAGGTGAGAAAGGGGAGAAAAAAGAACGTGGAAATGAGTAATGAAAAGAAAAGAGCTAGAAAACGAGGAAGGAGATGGAATAAGCGGAAATGTGAGAAAGAGAAGGTAAAGAGCTTGAAAGAGGGATAGGGAATAAAGGAGAAAATGCGGAAGGTAAGAAAAAGATCTAGAAAGGGAAGAAGGATAGGGAATAAGCGGTAAGGAGAAGAAATAAGTGGGAATAGGAGGAAAGAAAGGAGAAAAAAAGCTTGAAAGTGAGGAAGGAGAGAGAATAAGTGGGAATAGTGTCGAAATGGCAGGGAAATACCATGAAAGCGCAGGACTGTAAGGATTTAAGCGAAATATGGAGAAGGGAAATAAAAAAAGGTAAAAACCGAAGGAAAAAAAAAGAAAATGGTGATATGGACAATGAAAGAAAATAAGAGAAACTGAAACAAGAATTGGAAAACGAAGAAAAGAAAGAAGACACGTGAAATAAGATTAGAAAACGAAAAAGGAAAGCAATATGAAGACAGGAAAGCAAGGAAGGAAAAAAATAAGAGGAACGCACAACGACGAAGGAGAATGGAAGAAGAGAAAGACACACCGAAAGAAGAAAAAAGAGCGGGAAAATCAGCGGAAAAGATGAGAAAAAAAAAGAAGAACAAGAAAACAAAACAGAAAATAGAAGAGCAATAAAGACAATAATAGGTTGATTAAATGATTGATTTGATTTTTAATGATTATCAACCCTTTTCAATTAACTTGATTCAAAATACATTATAAATTGTAAGAATAATTCATTTACTGCGAGTGAATTAACAATTTTTTTTTGTGTGTAGAATGATGTTTACAAGTTCTACTATTTAACCCGTATTTGGAAGGAGGAGATGGATTCATAACTTTCCCAAGGATATTTGCACTTACGTCGTTGTAACGAATCGGACTGATGTTCGAACTCGGCTTACCGACTCCTAATTCCCAGCCACTACCTATTACACCACAACGGACATAGGAAAAAAGAAAACTGGGAAGGAAAGAGAGCGTGACAGACGAGGAAGGAAAAAGAAAGAAGAGCAAGAAACAATGAAAATAAATGAGAGAACGTATGATTCTTTGATAGAGAAAAAGCGAGGAAACACGACAACCCACCATAAAAAAAAACGCGCCCTTCATCAGGAAAACTGTACCAGTACTCCAAAATTAGAAAAAAAAAGTGCACAAGAAACCCCACATCACAAAAGGTGCACCAGAAGATCCTCATCAGGATAAATGAGTCAGTACCCACCGAGACCGTCAGGAAAAAGTACCCCCCCCCACATCGCCATCAAGAAAAACAAACTTATTTACAGAGTACAATAGACGGGAAAACAGAAGGCCTTGGATTATATGGGCCGAAAACTGTGCATGAGACTTAGACAGTTTTCTGGTAAGATGGAAGGTGGTATTACTGAATGAATGGAATCGAAAGGATATTACTGTGATCGAAAGAGTTAAAACATAAGAAGAATTTGGATTACTCTCAGATTCAAAAAAATAAATGGCGTTTAACTACACATTTAAAAAGGGTCATAAATCGACTGGAACAAAACATTGTAAATCAACACCAGCATTTAATCCATAATTTTATTTTTTTATAAATATCCAACTGGAAATTTATTTCATCGGGATATAAATTGGTTTAACTGGAGTCTACAAACAGCAGTAACCAATGTTTGACTTAGTCACCATTGGTATATGGTGCTCTCATTTGTATGCATTTACTTATTTTTGTATGGCGGTACACTGAGAAATATCTAAACTGTCAGTATTATCATTTGTATGAGGTTTTGAGTTTGGGAAATTTGCAGAAGGATCAAGTCTGCCAGCTGTGTATATCAACTAGTACATATAGTAGTACCTATGTGCTGGTGTGTGACTGAAGATTCGCTGAATTACAGCTCGAAAAAAAAGGACATTTCTTCAACACTAAGCACAAGATCAAGAGAAG